>CM024762.1:25059994-25609910 GCA_014218235.1 Colocasia esculenta | reverse complement strand
AATTCCGTCGCATTATTGCAATTATGTGTGAATATTTGTGCTTGTGTATGTATGTACATATTTACGTACGCATTAATTAGTATAATTACGTATGCATGTGTTTATATTAGCATAAATAATGTATATATTGCATGATGATAGTGTGGATATAATACCATATACATTTGCATGTATATATGCTTGGTATGCATGGTTTTCTGCATAACTAGGGTTCTGGCCGAAGGCCCTTGGCGTCAAGCCCAGGCCGTTGAGCCAGTGTCAGCGTCCAGACATGGACGCCAACACTAACTCCCGGCGTCCAGCGATATGGACGCAACTTCTCTGCCTGCATGCGCAGCAGAGCTGCAAACTTCTGAAACAAGGTATGGCCACCATTGGGGGATGTCCCCCAACGGCTCTCAGGTTGTCAATCGTATGGTGAGTGTGTGAGGGGCTCTCCTTAGTCTGAACCCGAATTGGTCCCTCCCACTCCTCACTTCACCTTGCAAGAGGAGAATAGAGGAAGAAAAACCCTAGGAGCAAGTCTGAGAGAAAACCCATTTTGCCACCCAAAAATCCACATCCTGGACCTTGATCCGGCGTCCCCCTGCTGCAAGGAGGTTGCTGGACCAAAGAGGAAGGCTTCCCCGACATCCCTCGGCGTGGAGATCATCCAGGAGCCCGGAGGAGAGATCGTTTGGAGGAGTTCTGCAACTTTCTTGGAACTGCCCAAGGAGGTCTTCACCGAGCCATAAATCCCTTGGAGGAATTTCTAAAGGCAAGTGACCTATCCTGATGTCCCCTTATGAGTCTAGTTGGTTTTGTGATTTTATGGATTTTTCCTCGAGTCCTAGACCCTCCTATTCACCCAAGATTCAGAGCTCGGGTCTGTGTTTCTGCACAGACCTGGTTCGACGGCAAGGTCCCTGGACGCCTGTGATGAGCTTGGCGTCCATCGACCATGCCGCTGACCCTGAGTCAGCGGCCAGAGACCGCCGCCGAGTTCTTCTGGACAGAACAGTGAGCTGTTCTGTCCCTCTTATACATAATTTCGGTATGTTTTACGTGATGAGGATATTGTAAACCTTATACTCTATGTATATTGTGCATTGTGGTGTGTGGATGAATGTGGTGTGATGGTGAATGTGGAATGGTATTCCTTAACTTGTGAGCATGAATTGTTGATTTTGCAAATTAGTTTTCATGATTAGAATTGTATGAATGCCTTGGTTTGGTCTGATCATGAAATCAGTGGGTCAATATATGTGTTTTGCAAATTTGGTAAATTATCCATGCTAGTGTAACGTGCTAATAAATCCATTCGGTAGAATAAAATAAAGCATGCAAGAATGATTGTAGTGTTCAATCCATAGATGTATGAATTAGGAAATTTTGTATTCTCAATCATGCATATGTTAATAGCTTATGTTTAAAAGCAAGTGGCTAATTTGCAAAATGTGTTAGACCCATGTTACTTAAGTTGTTAATAGCATGCTAATAGGCGTTTTATTTTCTGTAAATTCTAATTAGCTCAGAAAAATCTGAAAATTGAGGGTATGACCTTGAACCCGAAAACAGCATGTGGTTAAAATTTCAGGTCATTTGGATCAGTAAATAAAGTTATGTGTTTTTCCTGTGAAATGTGATAATTCGTGCATATGATCGTAATGTGTGGATTTTTGTTTAAACCCAGCATGATTAGTGTGTTTACTGTGTGTTAAACTCTTGAATTCTGTAGTACCATGTTAGGAAAAACAGAGGTATTCATGTGAGTGAAGAAAGTATGAGATGAAGTGTTATGTGTAAACCAGTGTAAACGGTAAATGTGTAAATGTGTAACTGTGCCAATGTGACACTGCTTCCGTAGAGGGCAGTGGAGCTGTATCAGGAAAAGTCCCCCTGAGAAGTTCATTGTGTTAAGTGACCCTAAGGGCATTAGGGGGAAATCCTGGAGGTGGACAAGTACCACTGGTTAGGGTGGAGACTTGTTCTCCCGTCTGCGCAGTCCAAGAGTCGCCATTGGAATGCCTAGATGGCGTCTATGTGTAATGTGATGTGTATATGTCCTTCTTTGGTGGTTTGGACTATGTGTCACGGCACCTAAATGTGTAATGTGAAATGTGTAATGTGTATGTGACCATGTGTAAATGTGTAAGTGACAATGTGAATGTGTATGTGTAAAGTGTAACCATGTGAAAGAAAACTTGTGTAAAGGAAATGTGAAACTAAAGATGTGGAAATGTGTTTTGAAACCATGTGAGACAAATCTGAAACCATGTGAAATCAGCAAATTCATGTTATCATTATCATGTTTATGTGTGCAAAATGCTAGAATCCATGTTAGGGATATTGGTGAAAACGGGCACAAATAGCATGATACTGTTCACATGATATTTTTTTAGCATTATTGTAGCTCTCATGTAGTTTTCAGCCTGAAACTATATGAAATCACAACCTAAAGCATGTGAAAAGTTCGTATGTGTTTAAAATGTGTAAACCCATGCTAGTTGCGTTTCCTTTCATGTATGTAATTGTTCATGTTATAGCTCTCATGTTTGATTCTTTAAAAGATTAAAGTTCATGAGTAAATTGAATAGAGACCATGTGATAGGTGATTTTATTTTAAAAATCTGAAAGCATGAGTTATGTATAAAATTGTAGAACTTTCATGATAGGTTGAAACTTGAATTGACTAGCATGCTATGTGTTGCTAATTGTAATGTGCATGTAGAAACCATTAGGACTTATAAGTGTATATCATGAGTAGTGTTGCTTGCTGAGTCCTTGGACTCACTCCTTGCTTCGGCGTACAGGTATAGTTGGTGACACAGTACCTTTGGAGGAGGCAGCAGACGGACTCCGATGCGGAGACTAGCTAGTTTTGGAGTTCTTTAGATTGTGTATTTCATAGTATGTAATTTTGAACATTGTACTAGAAGTATCATGAAAGGATGTATAAGTGTGGACATTTGTATTTAATTTCAGCAATTTAAATCATGTGGATTTTTAGTTCTTTTATGTAAATGCGAACTGCATGTATGTTTAATGTGGATGATGAATGAATGAAGACACTGGTCTTTTACTTCCGCTACTCTGTTGTATATTCGCGTGTATCTCAGCTGTATGTATCGTTTGGGTAAATGTCCCACTGTGGCAGCACTCTCGCTATCCGACGTGGTCTTATGACCGTACCGGTGTAACGAGGGCCGTCACAGAGATTGGTATCAGAGCGACCGTTTGAGATTGCACATGAATATACCTAAGTCATCATCCCCATTGCATGCTAAGTATGTCCACATGTGTAGAAAACACTAATAGAAGTGAAAGATAGATAAAAAATGGTTAGAGAACTTAGTAACCTAGCTCTAATAGTGGCTGAAATTTTTTACGCCATGGCTTCCCGTGGACGACGTGGAGGTGTCCAGCTCGCGACGACGAGCAGAGGCGTGAGGAGCGGGCGGAGCAGCAGGCCCCGGCCCCACAGGGTCCTGTGCTTCCCCCACCACCGCCAGTGGACTATGGAGTATTCATGCAAGGTCTGGTGCAAGCCATGCAGACGCAGGCCCACACCCAGGTAGCACTCCAGGCCCAGTTGGAGGCCCAGGTAGAATAATAAAACAACCTAGTAGTTTGCTATTTAAATTGCATGATATTGTGTTTATTGTATATTGTTATTGTTTAATGTAGCAGGCTCAGGCCCCAGCTCAGGACCATGGTGGACCTCCCATCATGGAGCGATTCAAGAGGATGACCCCACCTCTTTTAAGGGGAGAGTGATCCGCTAATGGCAGAAAGCTGGATGAGGGAGACGGAGAAAATCTTCCGAGCTATCAGGTGTCCTGATGAGGACAAGGTGACCTTAGCCACCTACATGCTACAGGTATGCTTAGTTTAGCTTTATGTTGGTTGTGTAAAGTTAATTTGTTAGTTGGTGCTTATGAAGGTGTTGCAGGAGAGAGCTGATGTATGGTGGTCCTCCTACTGCGTACGCTTCGAGGACGGAGCAGTTGATGTGGCATGGGACGCGTTCGTGAGGCTCTTCCGAGCCAAGTTCGTCCCCGAGCACATCCAGGACAAGATGGAGCAAGAATTCCTTTCCCTGACGCAAGGATCAATGACCGTCCTGGAATACGAGGCAAGGTTTTCTGAACTTTCTAAATATGCACCGCATATAGTAGAGGATGAGCGCAGGAAGACCAAGAAGTTCGTGATGGGTCTCAAACCATCACTGAGGACGAGGCTCGTGGCGTTCGACCACCGCACGCTAGACGAGGCCCTCAGCGCAGCCTGCAGACAGGAGGGAGAAATGGACAATATCTGGAGAGAAGAAGGCTTCGCAGAAGAGGCCGGCACGACATTCCAGCGGCAGGATAAGAGAAAACTGTGTACCAGACACCGCAGAAACCAATGACAGCCAGCAACTCTCAGTACCTTCTGTACGTTCCCCCTTGCGAAGAAGAGTGTCCCCATTGTGGGAAGACCCAGTGGGTCCGAGTGCTGGTTAGTAGCGGGTAGATGCTTAAAGTGTGGAGCAGCGACCACAAGATCAGGACTGCCCAAGACTTCAGCAGGGAGCTCAGCGTGGAGCGCCAGTACCAGCAGTAGCGGCAGCCGCGCCAGCTACAGGACGACCAGGAAGGCCTCGAGCCCCAGCTCGAGTGTTTTGTTTAGCTCGTGAGGACCCGAGCAGGCGGAGCATGTCACCGAAGGTACGGTTTTGCTTTTCGGTGTGCACGCTCGGGTTTTTTTGATACGGGTGCTACTCACTCTTCGTTCATTTCCGAGCGGTTCGCTAGGCAGTTAGCCCTAGAGTCAGGCATAGAGTCTGAGGAGTTAGAGGTCCCTTTGTCTGTGCACACCCCTGCGGGTACGGTATCGACTAGGAAGTGCATTCCGTCGTTACCTGTGTGCATTGAGGATAGATTCCTAGATGGGTGTTTCTTCTTGCTAAAGATGAAGGACTATGATGTATTCTTGGTCTGGATTGGCTAGAGGAGCACTATGCGTTAGTGGATTGTCGTAGGAAGAAGATTGTTTTCCGCATTCCTGGCGAGGACGAGTTCTCTCATCCCTTGCCAAAGAACTAGCGGAAAGTTAGTTATCTCTGCCATGAAGGCGATGCGCATGGTGAACAAGGGTTGTGACGCATTTCTTGCCAGCGTTATGCTAGTACCCGATGCTGGTTCGTCACTGACTCTTGCAGAGATCGATGTGGTGCAGGACTTTCCAGATGTCTTTCCCGATGACTTGTCTGGATTGCCACCGGATAGGGAGATAGAGTTCACTATAGAGTTGCTTCCAGGCACCTCTCCTATCTCGAAGGCCCCATATCGGATGCCCCTGCAGATTAGCCGAGTTGAGGAAGCAATTGCAAGAATTGCTCGATAAGGGATTTATTCGCCCTAGTGTTTCCCCTTGGGCGCACCTGTATTATTCGTCAAGAAGAAAGACGGGTCACTTCGGTTGTGCATTGATTATAGAAAGCTAAACCATGACTGTGAAGAACAGGTATCCCTTACCTCGGATTGATGATCTGTTTGACCAGTTGCGAGAGGCATCAGTCTTTTCCAAGATTGACTTGCGATCTGGTTATCATCAGTTGAGGATTAGGAGTGAGGATGTGTCCAAGACGGCATTTAGAACCCGTTATGGACATTATGATTTTTGGTCCTTCCTTTCGGATTGACCAACGCCCCTGCAGCGTTCATGGATCTCATGAACCGGGTGTTTATCCGTATTTAGATAGCTTTGTTGGTGTTTATTGATGACGTGTTGGTCTATTCTCCGGATGAGGCCACACATCGTCAGCATTTGAGGTTAGTCTTAGAGGTTCTCCGTGAGCACAAGCTGTATGCAATTCAGCAAGTGCGAGTTCTGGTTGCGCGAGGTTCATTTTCTCGGGCATGTTATCTCCGGCGCTGGTGTTGCAGTTGATCCAGCAAAAGTCCAGGCAGTTATGGATTGGAGATTCCCAGGACCCCTTCGGAGATTCGTAGTTTCCTTGGGTTAGCTGGTTATTATCGGCGATTCATTGAGGGTTTCTCATCCATCGCCGCCCTTTGACAAAGCTGACCAGAAAGGTGAGAAGTTCGTATGGTCTGAGGCATGTGAGCAGCTTTCAGCTATTGAAGGCTAAGCTTACTTCTGCTCCGGTATTGGTATTGCCTAGTGGTCTAGAGGGCTTTGCCATTTATACGGATGCATCTCAGATTGGTTTAGGCTGTGTGCTCATGCAGCAAGAGAGGGTAGTGGCTTATGCTTCTCGTCAGTTGAAGAGCATGAGGAACTATCCGACTCATGATTGAGCTCGCAGCAGTGGTTCATGCACTAAAGATCTGGAGGCACTATCTTTATGGTGTCAGATTTGAGGTGTTTACCGACCACAAGAGCTTGAAGTATCTTTTCTCCCAAAGGAATTAACCTGAGGCAGAGAAGATGGATTGAGTTCTTGAAGGACTATGACTTCGACCTTCAGTATCATCCTGGAAAGGCGAACGTCGTAGCGGATGCTCTTAGTAGAAAGAGGTCTTCGCTCCAGCAGGATTGGAAGATGTTGGAGGATGCAGCGTGCTCTATGACCGAGTTAGAGCCATCGTTGTGTCAGGCTTTGTAGCTCAGCTATCCCTTAGATCCTCAGTCTTGGATGAGGTGATTGAGCAGCAGAAAGCGATCCTAGATTGTTAGAGTTAGTGGTAAGGCGGGCATTGCTCGTGATGAGGACGGTGTGATTAGATTTCAGCACCGTGTTTGTGTCCCTAGTGTAGTAGATGTCCGTGAGCATGTGTTAGCGGAGGCTCATAGATCGCGATTCTCTATTCATCCCGGTAACACTAAGATGTATCAAGACCTGAAGAGATCATTTTGGTGGTCCGGCATGAAGAAGGATGTTGCGGATTATGTGTCTAGATGTCTAGTATGTCAGCAGGTGAAAGCCGAGCGGCAGCGACCATCCGGCCTTATGCAGAGGATGGATATCCCCGTATGGAAGTGGGAAGCTGTCACTATGGATTTCGTTTCGGGTTTGCCTCGATCTAGAAGGGGCAATGACTCGATTTGGGTAGTTGTAGATAGATTCTCGAAGACTGCTCATTTCTTGCCTATGAAGAAGAGCAGTCAGTAGAGAGTTTAGCTAGATTGTATGTTAGCGTATCATTAGATTGCATGGTGTGCCGAAGTCGATCATTTCGGATCGAGATCCGAGATTTACTTCGAGATGTGGAAGGGTCTTCAGGATGCGTTAGGTTCGGAGCTTAAGCTCAGTTCGGCGTTTCATCCCCAGACCGATGGACAGTCCGAGAGGACTATCCAGACGCTCGAGGATATGTTGAGAGCGTGTGTTCTGGATTGAAATGATTGGGCGTCATTTACCTCTTGTGGAGTTCGCATACAACAACAGCTTTCATGCTAGTATTGGTATGGCTCCATTCGAGGCGTTGTATGGTAGGCCCTGCAGATCTCCTTTATGTTGGGAGGAGACTGTGATAGGCAGTTGATCGGACCGGAGTTAGTTCAGGAAACTTCGGATAAGATTCAGCTTATCAGGAAAGGCTTGTTGCGGCACAGGATAGGCAGAAGAGTTATGCCGACAACAGGAGAAAGGATTTGGAGTTCGAGGTTGGCGATCATGTCTTCTTGAAGATATCGCCTACTCGTGTGTTGTCAGATTTGGCATAGCAAGCTAAGCCCTAGGTTCATTGGCCCATATGAGATTCTCAGACGTTTGGGCAACGTGGCGTACGAGCTAGCTTTACCCCCCAGCTTTGGCTAGCGTTCACCCTGTATTCCACGTATCTATGCTCAGGAAGTATGTCCGAGATCCGTCTCATGTGATTAGTCATGAGCCAGTGGAGATCCAGCCAGATCTTTCGTATGTCGAGCAACCAGTAGCCATTCTTGACCGGAAGGTTCAGCATCTCCGGAACAGAGTATCGCGTCGGTGAAAGTTCTATGGCGGAACTTCTCACGTGAGGAGGCTACGTGGGAGCTTGAGGATGCGATGAAGAAGAAGTATCCCCTTTTGTTTGAGTAGTGTCGTTCTAACTTCGAGGACGAAGTTTCTTTAAGGGGGAGAGGGTGTAAGGCCCTCGAATTTCCGTCGCATTATTGTAATTATGTGTGTAGTTTGTGCTTGTGTATGTATGTACATATTTACGTACGCATTAATTAGTATAATTACGTGTGCATGTGTTTATATAAGCATAAATAATGTATGTATTGCATGATGATAGTGTGGATATAATACCATATACATATTGCATGTATATATGCTTGGTATGCATGGTTTTTCTGCATAATTTAGGTTCTGGCCGAAGGCCCTTGGCGTCAACCCCAGGCCGTTGAGCTGGTGTCAGCGTCCAGACATGGACGCCAACACTAACTCCGCGGCGTCCAGCGATATGGACGCCAACTTCTCTGGCCTGCATGCGCAGCAGAGCTGCAAGCTTCTGAAACAAGGTATGGCCACCATTGGGGGATGTCCCCCAACGGCTCTCAGGTTGTCAAATCGGTATGGTGTGGGTGAGGGCTCTCCTTAGGTCTGAACCCGAATTGGTCCCTCCCACTCCTCACTTCACCTTGCAAGAGGAGAAATAGAGGAAGAAAAACCTAGGAGAAAGTCTGAGAGAAAACCCATTTGCCACCCAAAATCCGACCCCTTGACCTTGATCCTGCGTCCCCCTGCTGCAAGGAGGTTGCTGGACAAAGAGGAAGGCTTCCCCGACATCCCCTTGGCGTGGAGATCATCCAGGAGCCCGGAGGAGAGATCGTTTGGAGGAGTTCTGCAACTTTCTTGGAACTGCCCAAGGAGGTCTTCACCGAGCCATAAATCCCTTGGAGGAATTTTTAAAGGCAAGTGACCTATCCTTGATGTCCCCTTATGAGTCTAGGTTGGTTTTGTGATTTTTATGGATTTTTCCTCGAGTCCTAGACCCTCCTATTCACCCAAGATTCAGAGCTCGGGTCTGTGTTTCTGCACAGACCTGGTTCGACGGCAAGGTCCCTGGACGCCTGTGATGCTTGGCGTCCATCGACCATGCCGCTGACCCTGAGTCAGCGGCCAGAGACCGCCGCCGAGTTCTTCTGGACAGAACAGTGACTGTTCTGTCCCTCTTATACATTAATTTCGGTATGTTTTACGTGATGAGGATATATGGTAACCTTATACTCTATGTATATTGCATTGTGGTGTGTGGATGAATGTGGTGTGATGGTGAATGTGGAAATGGTATTCCTTAAACTTGTGAGCATGAATGTTGATTCTTGCAAATTTAGTTTTCATGATTAGAATTGTATGAATGCCTTGGTTTTGGTCTGATCATGAAAGTCAGTGGGTCAATATTGTTTTGCAAATTTGGTAAATTTATCCATGCTTGTGTAATTGCTAATAAATCCGTTCGTATAATAAATGAAAGCATGCAAGAATGATTTGTAGTGTCAATCCATAGATGTATGAATTAGGGAAATTTTGTATTCTCAATTCATGCATATGTTAATAGCTTATGTTTAAACAGCAGTGGCTAATTGCAAAATGTGTTAGACCCTGTTAACTTAAGTTGTTAATAGCATGCTAATTAGGTGTTTTTTTTCTGTAAATCCTAATTAGCTCAGAAAAATCTGAAAATTGAGGGTATGACCTTGAACCCGAAAACACATGTGGTTAAAATTTCAGGTCTTTTGGATCAAATAAAAAGTTATGTTTTTTCATGTGAAATGTGATAATTCGTGCATATTATCGTAATGTGATTAGATTTTGTTTAAACCCCGCATGACAGTGTTTTTACTGTGTGTTAAACTCTTGAATTCTGTAGTATCATGTTAGGAAAAACAGAGGTATTCATGTGAGTGAGAAAGTGAATGAGATGAAGTGTTATGTGTAAAACCAAGTGTAAAACGGTAATGTGTAATGTGTAACTGTGCCATGTGACACTGCTTCCGTAGAGGGCAGTGGAGCTGTATCAGTGGGAAAAGTCCCCCTGAGAAAGTTCATTGTGTTAAGTGACCCTAAGGGCATTAGGGGGAAATCCTGGAGGTGGACAAGTACCACTGGTTATGGTGGAGACTTGTTTCCCGGTCTGCGCAGTCCAAGAGTCGCCATTGGAATGCCTAGATGGCGTCTATGTGTAATGTGATGTGTATATGTCCTTCTTTGGTGGTTTGGACTATGTGTCACGGCACCTAAAATGTGTAATGTGAATGTGTAATGTGTATGTGACCATGTGTAAATTGTAAGTGACAATTGAATGTGTATGTGTAAAGTGTAACCATGTGAAAGGGAAACTTGTGTAAAGGAAATGTGAACTAAAGATGTGGAAATATGTTATTGAAACCATGTGAGACAAATCTGAAACCATGTGAAATCAGCAACTCATGTTATCATTATCATGTTTACGTGTGCATAAATGACTAGAATCATGTTAGGATGATTGGTGAAAACGGGCACAAGATAGCATGATTACTTGTTCCATTGATATGTTTTATGCGTTATTGTAGCTCTCATATAGGTTTTCAGCGTGAAACTATATGAAATCAGCAACCTAAAGCATGTGAAAAGGTTCATGTATGTGTTTAAAAATGTGTAAAACCCATGCTAGTTGTGTTTCCTTTCATGCATGTAAATTTTTCATGTTGATAGTTCTTATGTTTTGATTCTTTAAAGATAAAGTTCATGAGTAAATTGAATAGAGACCATGTGATAGGTGAATTTTATTTAAAATATGAAAGCATGAGTTATGTATAAAATTGTAGAACTTTCATGATAGTTTGAAAATTTAATGACTAGCATGCTATGTGTTTGCAATTGTAATGTGCATGTAGAAACCATTAGGACTTATATGTATATCATGAGTAGTGTTGCTTGCTGAGTCCTTAGACTCACTCCTTGCTTCGCGTACAGGTATATGTGGTGACACAGTACCTTTGGAGAGGCAGCAGAGACGGACTCCGAGCGTGAGACTAGCTAGTTTTTGGAGTTCTTTGAGATTGTGTATTTCATAGTATGTACTTTGAACATTGTACTAGAAGTATCATGAAAGGATGTATATGTGGAAATTTGTTTAATTTCAGCAATTTAAATCATGTGGATTTTTATTCTTTTTGTTAACGCACTGCATGTATGTTTAATGTGGATGATGAATGATGAAGACATTGGTTCTTTTACTTCCGCTACTCTGTTGTAATATTCGCGTGTATCTCGTTGTATATATCGTTTGGGTAAATGTCCCACTGTGGCAGGACTCTCGCTATTCTGACGTGGGTCGGTATGACCGTACCGGTGTATCGAGGGCCGTCACAGTGAAAATGAAAAATGGTTAGTCAGTACAGATGTTTTGAAAGAAAGATGTAGAGGAAGTGTAGCCTACTTGTTTCCGTATATGTTTTATATTTATTTTTAAGTGAAATTGGTTTACTCTGGTTTTTTTTGAATGTCGAGCCGACATTTCTTTTTAGGTGATAATAATGTAACGTCGCGCATTTTTTGGATCCTCGCAGATCCCTGTTTAACGGGTTTGGTGGCCAGTGTATGGCCCATTAGTTCGTGTTTTAGGTGTTTGCGTGGGTTGTGAGGCTTTGTGGGCCGGCAGATTGGGCCCAAAGTGCTCACAGGTCTTGTGCCTGTAAACGCGACAAGGGATTGCGTCGCGTTCTGAATGCGATGGCCCTGGTGGTCGCGTTCATGTTACCGTTGTTTGGCGGTCTTTGTTTGCATGGCTGCTGTGTGTCACACACTGGGTAGTCAGCTGACGTCGGCCTTGGGAAGGCGACGGCCTTCTACTTCGTTCAGGTCGCGACGTAGGGCTACATTGCGTTCTTAATTGCTATACATTTTTTAAAGAGGTCTGGCCGGACAGAGCTATGGCAAGCTCTACTCGGCCAGGAGGGGCTGCTGCAGAGCTCTCTCGGGCAATTTGGACTTCTGGAGGTTTTTTTGGCGTGCTCTCGCTGCGAGGACATCGCGTGGAGCGGGGGAGACGTCGTGTCGTGTCCGGTTTTTACATTCTTCATGGAGGTAGAGAAAATCCACCTTGTTTCATTGCGTAGATTGCATGAAATACATGTTTGACTGGTTTTTGGTGTTAAGAATAATGATACCATGTTTACGGTATTCATTAAAGCATGAAAATTGGAAATTAAACGTGGTTTGCATAGTTTGGGTGGTAATCCGGAGTGAGCAGTCCAATGAGGGTTCCTGCCTGCGAAGGTGATGGAACCCCCTGTCGCGACAAGGTCGCGATAGGCCAACTCGTCGCGTTAGGGTTTTCTAACGCGACATATCGAGGTGTCACGATCTGAATGCAACAGTACCCCACGTCGCGACCTCAGCCGAGAGGTCTTGCAGTGCATGTTTTCATTGGTATGATTATTCGATTATTGATATTTTCGTGCATGTCTAGTGTGGGTGGTGCATGCGCACCCGTAGCACTTTTAAGCTCGTTGTTCATGTGGTTGGCATGCTGTTTATATATGAACGTGTGGTTTTATGGTTAATGTATAATGTGCATGGTTTGCATGGTTTGAATAGAGTATAAAAGGTTGGTTGTGGTAGCCGGGCGGTGAGGTTCCACGTGAACCTAACCCTGGCTTTCTAAAGTCTGTTTATAGGCTAAGTAAGGTGGTTAACTAGTAAAGTATAAATGGTTTTTGAATAATGGATATGTATTGAGTTTAAGTGGCAATGGAGGTCCGAGGTGACCAATGACAGGCCAGGATATTATTGGTTAAGGTAATGTATATGTATGATCATGTAGGCTAGCTTGTAGGTCCAGGTGACCGAACAAGCTACTCCTCGCGTGTGCACCATGGGTTGTAATAAAGATGATATATGTATGTATCGGGGTTTGTGCGTTGCCAAGTTTGGTGGTCCGTGCCTGTTCCGGAATACCTCTGCAGTCAGATACCCCAGGTTCTGTGTGAGCCAGGCACGTGTGTTTGTTGTGCTCAGGGTTTGTCCCGGTACCTGTGTTGTACTGTCGAGGTCTGTGTCGTCTGTCCTGGACACCCTCACTCCTGTGTTTGAGTTGTACGTCCGGCTGAGGGAAAGACGACAGAGGGCAGCGACTTGTGTTTGTGGGTGTGCGATCTCTTGTAGCGCACTCGTAGTTGGGGGTACGGACACCAGTAGTCGACACTGGTCCCCAGCTAGTCATGTTTTCCAGTGCCTCACTTTAGGGAGCTTAGGCCAGAGTCCCTAAAGGTGCCAGGCATGGGCCTGCAGGGTGTGTGACCTGCAGGTGTGGTGTTGGTTGGTCTCCACTGTTCTTTGGCTTGTGCTTGTGGAGCGGCAGTTGGACCTTTCATCCGTGACTGCGAGACTGAGAGGTAGTTCTTGTGTTGTGTTGTCTGGGTTGGATACTGGCGTCATGAACTAGTAGTCCATTCCCGTTGGTGGCATCGTTCCTTTTCGACTCATGCTTTACCAATGATGGGGCTTTGTGTGACTCGTTGTTGTGGTTTTACCATTAAGGTGTGCCCTGGTGTTGGCACGGGTGTAGTTTTGGTTTGGTGAGCGGAGACTCACTGGTTGTGGTTTGACTCTTGTGGTGTGCCCCTCGTTGGCATAGTTGAGTCAAGGTTTTTCTTGTGGTCGAGTGCTTTGTGGGTGGCACTGGTTTGGTTGTGGTTTCCGCGTTGGTACCTCGTGTAGTAGGTACCTATACTATACCCTGTGTGGGTAGTGCTTTGTGGTGGTACATTGTGTACTAGTCTTTTCAGGTGTTGAAGTGGAGGTCATGTTTGTGACCTTCCACTTTTTTGTTTTAACCTTCCTCGGGTAAACTTCCGATTAGGTTTCAATGTGTGAGGATTGGGCATCGTGGTAGCCAGTCCTGTTACTTAAGTGTGATATTCGATATATCGGGTTTAGGGGTATAAAGAACCAGCTCTTGGTCAGCTGTCCTATTACCCATGTGTTTGAGGTTCGCCTGTGAAGCTTGTAGCCTAGGCAGTGGTTTGCCTGTGTGGCTTGTAGCTTAGGCGACCAGTTGTTGAGGTAGTATGCCTGTGAGGCCAGTGGCCTAGGCGTTTCAGTTGTTGAGTGGACTAGTAGTGTTGTGCTAGTCTTGTAGTTCCTCTTTCTTTCCCGGGATTATGTATTTTGTTTATGATTTACTGTTTAAGCTGTTATTTATTATAAATGTTGTTGAGCATGCCATGGTTTGGCTTTTGAGGTGCCAGTGCGACCCTCTGAGGTTGAGGTTCTTCAGTGTTTGCTGTTTTTTGGGTGGTCCCCTACTGACCTGTGACTTGTTGAGGCTCACTCCCCTACAGTTCTTTCAGGGCTTTGCCGTTTGTGTGGCTTGTGGAGACGTTGTGACAGACTTGTACCACCAGCATTTGGATTGTAGTCATGTTGTGTGAGCTTGGCTGCCCTCGGGGTATGCCCCAGATAGTTTACTTTTTAATTGGACATGTAATAATATATTGGGACAGTTGTACAATGTGGTTTGCAGGTATGAGCACATGTACTTTCTTATGTCTTATACTGTAGTTATTGTCTTTTATATTCTTACTGGACACTTGAGTGAGATATCACTTGCGAGACTTTGGTCCGTTCACAGGAGACGGATCTGGATATGGACCCTTGTTGGGTATGGATATCCAGGACCATCACACATCCTGGGACGACTCTCAACTGAGCACGCTTAACTTCAGAGTTCTTTTCCTGCTCGAGCTCTGAAAATGACTAGTCTGAGTTGTTGGTAGTTCACTGATTTAGTCCATTTAACATATTCTTATATGGGGTGTTACAATCTCTATGCATTGTTGTATCAATTCTGGTCACATAACATGCCTTTCTCCAACTTCATGCCAATTGAGGAGTGTTCTACATAGTCTACCATATAGAGCTTCATACAGTGCCATCACGATACTAGCATAATAGTTGTTATTATAAGAAAACTCCACCATTCCTAAATGATGTTCTCAGCTGCCTCCCCATACTAAACAACAGTGTAAGGCCCTCGAATTTCCGTCGCATTATTTGTATTTATGTGTGTATGTTTGTTCTTGTGTATGTATATACATATTTACGTACTATTAATTAGTACGGTACATGTGCATGTGTTTTATATAAATATAAATAATGTACGTATGCATATTGATAGTATGGATATAATACCGTATACATATGCATGTATATATGCACGGTTGCATGGTTTTCTGTATATTTCAGAGTTCTGGCAGAAGGCCATCTTGGCGTCAACCCCAGGCTTTTAGCTGGTGTCAGCGTCCAGACTGGACGCCAACACTCATCCTGGCGTCCAGCTATATTGACGCCAATTTCTCTGGCCTACATGCGCAGTAGAGTGCAAGCTTCTGAAACAAGAAAGCTCAGCATTGGGGGTTCTCCCCAATGGCTCTGAGGGCTGTCATATCACCCAAGGTATGGGAGAGGGGTCTCTCCTTAGTCTAAAACCAGCTCTCCCTTCCCCCAGCTCTTTCAACCCTTGCAGAGAGAAAAAGAGAAGAAAAAACCCTAGAGAGAATTTGTGAGAAAACCCCCACTAGCACCCCAAAAATCCGCCCCCTGGAGCTTGATCTGGCGTTCCACTGCTTCAAGGAGGTTGCTAGACCGACGAGGAAGGCTTCCCCGACCTCGCTTGCTGTGGATCTCGCTCAGAACCCCGAGGAGAATCATTTGGAGGGAGTTCTGCACTTCTTGGGATAGCCCAAGGAGAGCTTCACCCGAGCCCTATATCCTTTGGAGGGATTTTAAAATGCAAGTGACCTATCCATGATGTCCCCGTATGAGTCTAGGTGGTTTTGCAATTTTTTGTACATTTTCCCTCGAGTCCTAGACCCTCCCATTCACCAAATCTTGAGAGGTCGGGTCTGTGTTTCTGCACAGACCTGCATTGACGACAAGGTCCCTGGAACGCCGATATCATGCTTGGCGTCCATCGGCCATGCCGCTGACCCTGAGTCAGCGGCCAGAGACCGCCACCAAGTTCCTCTGGACAGAACAGTGAACGTTTTCTGCCTTCCTTTACATTAATTTCAGTATGGTTTTCCGTGATGGGGATATTGGTAACCTTATACTCTATGTATATTGCCAATGGTGGTGTGTGACGAATGTGATGAGTGATTGTGAATGTAGGAAATATTGTATCCCATGAATTGTAAGTATGACTTGATAATAATCTTGCCAATCCTGTTCCATGAGTAGGATTAGTCTGAATGCCTTGGTTTTATCAGATCATGGAGATTAATAGATCAGTAGATGTATGCCCAATTTTGGTAAATTGTCCATGCTTGCATGAGTTGCAAATAAATTCGGTCGGTAAATAGAAAGACATGCAAAAAAAAAAAATTGGGTTTGTGGTGGTGTTGATTATAGATGATTAGATTAGGGTAATATATATTCTCAGATCATGTATGTGACAGAACCCTCTGTTCCAACAGTAAGTGGCAACATTTCATGATGTGATAAACTCCATGTAACTTGAATTGTATGGCATGCAAAATGAGTGTTTGATTTTCTGTAAATTCTATTTAGCTCATAAAAATCCGAAATTGAGTGTATGATCTGGACTCAAAAACGCATATGGTTAAAATTTCAAGTCATTTGGATCAGTAAATAAGAAGTTATGTATTTTCATGTGAATGTGACATCTACATATATTATCGTAATGTGGATAGTTATTGTCTAAACCCAACTTGATTAGTGAAAATTTCTGTGTTAAATTCCTGAAATCTGTAGTGTCAGTCAAGAAAACAGATATATTCATGTGAGTGAAACGTGAATGTGATGAAAATGTGAAGTGTAAAACCATGTGTAAAACGGTAAATGTGTAAATGTGTAGTTGTATGCGAAGTTCAGCAAGTGCGAGTTCTGGTTGCGCGAGGTTTACTTTCTCGGGCATGTTATCTCCGCGCTGGTGTTGCAGTGATCCAGCAAAGGTCCAGGCAGTTATGATTGGGAGATTCCCCAGACTCCTTCGTAGATTCGTATTTCCTTGGGTTAGCTGGTTACTATCGCGATTCATTGAGGGTTTCTCATCCATCGCCGCCCCGTTGACAAAGCTGACCAGAAAGGTGAGAAGTTCGTATGGTCTGAGGCATGTGAGTGCAGCTTTCAGCTATTGAAGGCTAATTACTTCTACTTCCGGTATTGGTATTGCCTAGTGGTCTAGAGGGCTTTGCCATTTATACGATGCATCTCAGATTGGTTTAGGTTGTGTACTCATGCAGCGAGAGAGGGTAGTGGCTTATGCTTCTCGTCATTGAAGGAGCATGAGAGGAACTATCCGACTCTGACTTGGAGCTCGCAGCAGTGGTTCATGCACTAAAGATCTGGAGGCACTATCTTTATGGTGTTAGATTGAGGTGTTTTTACCGACCACAAGAGCTTGAAGTCTTTTCTCCCAAAGGAATTAAACCTGAGGCAGAGAAGTGATTGAGTTCTTGAAGGACTATGACTTCGACCTTCAGTATCACCATAGAAAGGCGAATGTTGTAGCGGATGCTCTTAGTAGAAAAAGGTCTTCGCTCCAGCAGGATTGGAAGATGTGTGAGGATGCAGCGTGCTCTATGACCGAGTTAGAGCCATCGTTGTGTCAGGCTTTTGTAGCTAGCCAGCTATCCCTTAGATCCTCGGTCTTGGATGAGGTGATTGAGCAGTAGAAAGCCGTCCTAGATTGTTAGAATTATGGGTAAGGCGGGCATTGCTCGTGATGAGGACGGTGTGATTAGATTTCAGCACCGTGTTTGTGGTCCCCGATGTAGTAGATGTCCGTGAGCATGTGTTAGCGGAGGCTCATAGATCGTGATTCTCTATTCATCCGGGTAACACTAGATGTATCAACCTGAAGAGATCCTTTGGTGGTCCGGCATGAAGAAGGATGTTGCGGATTATGTTGTCTAGATGTCTAGTATGTAGCAAGTGAAAGCCGAGCGGCAGCGACCATCCGGCCTTATGCAGAGGATGGATATCCCCGTATGGAAGTGGAAGCTGTCACTATGGATTTCGTATCGGTTTGCCCTCGATCTAGAAGGGGCAATGACTCGATTTGGGTAGTTGTAGATAGATTCTCGAAGACTGCTCATTTCTTGCCTATGAAGAAGAAGCAGTCAGTAGAGAGCTTAGCTAGACTGTATGTTAGCAGTATCATTAGATTGCATGGTGTGCCGAAGTCGATCATTTCGGATCGAGATCCGAGATTTACTTCGAGATGTGGAAAGGTCTTCAGATGCGTTAGGTTCGGAGCTTAAGCTCATTTCGGCGTTTCATCCCCAGACCGATGGACAGTCCGAGAGGACTATCCGACGCTCGAGGATATGTTGAGAGCGTGTGTTCTGGAGTGGAAGGATGATTGGGAGCGTCATTTACCTCTGGTGGAGTTCGCATACAACAACAGCTTTCATGCTAGTATTGGTATGGCTCCATTCGAGGCGTTGTATGTAGGCCCTGCAGATCTCCTTTATGTTGGAGGAGACTGGTGATAGGCAGTTGATCGGACCGAGTTAGTTCAGGAAACTTCGGATAAGATTCAGCTTATCAGAAAAGGCTTGTTGCGACACAGGATAGCGAAGAGTTAGGCTGACAACAAAGAAAGGATTTGGAGTTCGAGGTTGGCGATCATGTCTTCCTGAAGATATCGCTACTCGTGGAGTTATCAGATTTGGCAGGCATAGCAAGCTAAGCCCTAGATTCATTGGCCCATATGAGATTCTCAGACGTTGGGCAGCGTGGCGTACGAGCTAGCATACCCCCAGCTTTGGCTAGCGTTCACCCGGTTTCCACGTATCTATGCTCAGAAGTATGTCCGAGATCCGTCTCATGTGATTAGTCATGAGCCAGTGGAGATCCAGCCAGATCTTTCGTATGTCGAGCAACCAGTAGCCATTCTTGCCGGAAGGTTCAGCATCTCCGGAACAGAGTATTGCATCGGCGAAAGTTCTATGGCGGAACTTCTCACGTGAGGAGGCTACGTGGGAGCTTGGATGCGATGAAGAAGAAGTATCCCCTTTTGTTTGAGTATGTCGTTCTAACTTCGAGGACGAAGTTTCTTTAAGGGGGAGGGTGTAAGGCCCTCGAATTTCCGTCGCATTATTTGTATTTATGTGTGTATGTTTGCTTGTGTATGTATGTACATATTACGTACGTATTAATTAGTACGAGTACGTGTGCATGTGTTTATATTAAATATAAATAATGTACGTATTGCATGGTCATAGTATGGATATAATACCGTATACATATTGCATGTATATATGCACGGTATGCATGGTTTTCTCCTGCATATTTCAGAGTTCTGGCCGAAGGCCATCTGGCGTCAACCCCAGGCCGTTTAGCTGGTGTCAGCGTCCAGACATGGACGCCAACACTCATCCTGGCGTCCAGCGATATTGACGCCAATTTCTCTGGCCTGCATGCGCAGCAAGCTGCAAGCTTCTGAAACAAGAAAGCCAGCCATTGGGGGTTCTCCCCAACGGCTCTGAGGGCTGTCAATCACCCAAGTGTTGAGAGGGGTCTCTCCTTAAGTCTAAACCGAGCTCCCTTCCCCCAGCCTCTTTTCACCCTTGCAAGAGGAGAAAAAGAGAAAGAAACCCTAGAGAGAAACTGTGAGAAAACCCCCACTTAGCACCCAAAATCTGTCCCCCGGAGCTTGATCCGGCGTTCCACTGCTTCAAGGAGTTGCTGGACCGACGAGGAGGCTTCCCCGACCTCGCTTGCTGTGGATCTCGCTCAAGAACTCGGAGGAGAGATCATTTGGAGGGAGTTCTGCACTTCTTGGGACAGCCCAAGGAGAGCTTCACCGAGCCCTAGATCCTTTGGAGGATTTTAAAAGGCAAGTGACCTATCCATGATGTCCCCGTATGAGTCTAGGTTGTTTTGCAATTTTGTACATTTTCCCTCGAGTCCTAGACCCTCCCATTCACCAAATCTTGAGAGGTCGGGTCTGTGTTTCTGCACAGACCTGCATTGACAGCAAGGTCCGTGGACGCCGATATCATGCTTGGCGTCCATCGCCATGCCGCTGACCCTGAGTCAGCGGCCAGAGACCGCCGCCAAGTTCCTCTGGACAGAACAGTGAACTGTTCTACCCTTCCTTTACATTAATTTCGGTATGGTTTCCGTGATGAGGATATATGGTAACCTATACTCTATGTATATTTCCAATTGTGGTGTGTGGACGAATGTGATGAGTGATGGTGAATGTAGAAATATTGTATCCCATTACTTGTAAGTATGACTTGATAATACTTGCAAATCCATTTTCCATGAGTAGGATTAGTCTGAATGCCTTGGTTTTATCAGATCATGAGATTAATAGATCAGTAGATGTTGCCCAATTTTGGTAATTGTCCATGCTTGCATGAGTTGCAAATAAATTCGGTTCGGTAAATAGAAAGACATGCAAAAAAAAAAAGGTTTGTGTGGTTGATCTATAGATGTATGATTTAGGTAGATTATGTATTCTCAGATCATGTATGTGACAGAAACCTCTGTTCAACAGTAAGTGGCAACATTCATGATGTGATAAACTCCCATGTAACTTGATTGTGAATGGCATGCAAATGATGTTTGATTTTCTGTAAATTCTATTTAGCTCAGAAAAATCCGAAAATTTGAGTGTATGATCTGGAACCCGAAAACAGCATATTTTAAAATTTCAGGTCATTTGGATCAGTAAATAAGAATTATGTATTTTCATGTGAAATGTGCAATCTACGTATATTATCGTAATGTGGAAGTTATTGTCTAACCAACTTGATTAGTGAAAATTTCTGTGTGTTAAATTCCTGAAATCTATAGTGCCATGTCAAGAAAACAGAGATATTCATGTGAGTGAGAAAGTGAATGTGATGAAAAGTGTGAAGTGTAAACCATGTTAAAACGTTAAATGTGTAAATGTGTAACTGTGCCAATGTGACACTGCTTCCGTAGAGGGCAGTGGAGCTGTATCAGGAAAAGTCCCCCTGAGAAAGTTCAATGTGTAAAGTGACCCTAAGGGCATTAGGGGAAATCTGGGAGGTGGACAAGTACCACTAGTTAGGGTGGAGACTTGTTCTCCCGGTCTGCGCAGTCCAAGAGTCGCCATTGGAATGCCTAGATGGCGTCTATGTGTAATGTGATGTATATGTCCCTTCTTTGGTGGTTTGGACTATGTGTCACGGCACCTAAATGTGTAATGTGAAATGTGTAATGTGTATGTGTCCATGTGTAAATGTGTAAGTGATAATGTGAATGTGTATGTGTAAAGTGAACCATGTGAAAGAGGAAACTTGTGTAAAGAAAATGTGAAACTAAAGATGTGAAAATATGTTTTTGAAAACCATGTGAGACAATCTGAAATCATGTGAAATCAGTGAATTTATGTTATTATCATCATGCTATTATGTGCAAAGATGTCTAGAATCCATGTTAGGATAATTGGTGAAAACGGGTACAAGATAGCATGATTGTTTGATCACATGATATTTTTTATGCAATATTGTAGCTTTCATGTATAGGTTTACAGCCGTTAAAACCATGTGAAATCAGCAACCTAAAGCATGAAAAGGTTATGTATGTACTTAAGGACATGTGAAATCCATGCTAGTTGTGTTCCCCTTTCATGCATGCACAATGTTCATGTTGGTAGCTCTTATGTTTAGGTTCTTTAAAGACAAATTTCATGAGTAAATAGAATAGAGAGCATGTGAGGGTAAATTTTATCCTTAGAAATCTGAAAGCATGATCCATGTATAAAGTTGTAAACTTTCATGATAGGTTGAAACTTAAATTGACTAGCATGCCATGTGTTGCAAATTGTAAATGTGCATGTAGAAACCACTAGGACTTGTACGTGTATATCATGAGTAGTGTGCTTGCTGAGTCCTTGGACTCCTCCTTGCTTCGGCGTACAGGTATAGTTGGTGACCGGCACCGTTGGAGGAGACGGTGGAGACGGACTCCGAGCGCGGAGACTAGCTTTGGAGTTTCTTGAGATTTGTGTATTTCATAAGTATGTAATTTGAACATTGTATTAGATATTATGAAAAGGATGTATAAATGTGGACAATTTGTGGTTCTATTTCAGCAATTTAAATATGTGGACCTTTAGTTCTTTTATGTTAATTGTGAATTGCATGTATGTTTATGTGATGATGAATGAATGGAGACAGTTGTCTTTTACTTCCGCTACTCTGTTGTATATTCGCATGTATCTCAGCTGTATGTATCGTTTGGGTAAATGTCCCACTGTGAGGACTCTTGCTATACCCCGTGGGTTGGTATAACCGTACCGGTATAATGAGGGCCGTCACAAACAGGCTCGCTACATGTCTTCTATTGTCTGAATTGTTCTTTTTGTCTACCATCTATTTGAGGATGATATGTCGCCTATACCTCAATCTCTGCCAATTACTTGTTGCAAGCTCCTCTAAACACCAGATGTGAATCTTGGATCTCTATCTAAAACTATAGTGACTGGAATCCATGCAACAATACTATTTTGTCTACATACATTTGGCTAACCGATCAACTGTCCAAGACATACTTACAGGTAACAATCTACATACCTTTGTTAATCTGTCAACAAAAATTCAAATTCCATTATGCCATGTTGTTGTTCTAGGCAATCCCACTACAAAATCCATAACTATATCGTCTCATTCAACTGTGGAATCGATTATGGCTGTAACAATCCTCTTGGCCTCTGATGCTCTACTTTTACTTGTTGACAAATCAGACATCTAGCTACAAGTTTTGCTATTTCTTTCTTCATGTTCGGCCACCAAAAATGTTTCTTCAAATTCTGATACATCTTTGTGCTGCCTGGATGAATTGAATAACGAGATCTATGTGCTTCCTCTAACACTTTCTACTTCAATTTTGCTTCTTCTGGTATATACAACCAACCTTTAAGCTTAACTACACAATTATTATCAACCGTGACATCTTCCATCTTCACAATTTCGACCAAATTCTCGTCTGATCTTTGAGCTTCAACTATCTGCCAATATAATGATGGTTCCACTGCACTATTGGCTAACACTGCCCGCTGCTGATTATTGGGAATAAAAAGATAATTTTCTACCACATTTTCATATAACTTCCATTCTTTCATCATCATCTGACTCAAAACTATCTTTCTACTCAATGCATCTGCAATGACATTAGCTTTACCCGAGTGATATGCTCAGCTGAAATCACAATCTTTTAGAATTCTATCCATCTACGCTGCCTGAGATTCAAATCCCTTTGAGAAGAAATATACTTTGAACTCTTATGATCTGTAAAGATTTCAAACCTTTCCCCATACAAATAATGCCTCCACGATTTCAATGCGAATACCACTACTGCCAGTTCCAAATCATGTGTAGGGTAATTTTCTTCATGATGCTTTAATTGCCTAGACGCTTATGCCACAACTTTACAATTTTGCATTAACACTGCCTCGAGTCCTCTTTTAGAAGCATCTGTGTACAATGCAAATCCTCCACTACCAGATGATAATTCCAATATAGGTGTTGTAGTCAATCTTATTTTCAATTCCATGAAACTCCTGCGACAATCTGTTGTCCACGAAATGGCACACCCTTCCTGGTTAACTTTGTCATTGGGTTGCAATCTTCGAGAAGTCTTGAAAAAAATGTCTGTAATATCCTACCAAACCCAAGAACTTCTAATTTCTGACACTGCCTTGGCTCTTCCCATTTCATCGCTACCTCAACTTTGGCTGGTCCTCTGCTACTCCTTCTCCAGAAATCACATGACCCAAAAACTGAATCTCCTTCAACCAAAACTCACACTTACTAAATTTAACAAACAAATGATGTTCCTGCAAGGTCTGCAATATAATCCTCAAATGTGTTGCATGCTTTTCTTCTGATGCTAAGTATGTCAATATATCACCAATAAAAACCACAATAAACTTATCCAAATAAGGTTGAAATATTATGTTCATCAAATTCATAAAAGTTGTAGGTACACTAGTTAGTCCAAATGGCATAACCACAAACTCATAGTGACCATATCTGGTTCTAAAAGCTGTTTTATCAATATCATCTTCTCTAATCCTCAACTGATGGTATCTCGACCTTAAGTCGATCTTTGAAAACACCTTGGCTGACTACAACTGATCAAATAAATCATATATTCTTATAAGCAGATACTTATTCTTAATGGTAACTCTGTTTAGCTGCCGATAATCTATGCATAACCTCAAACTACCATCTTTCTTCCTGATAAACAACACTGGAGCTCCCCATGGCGAATGACTAGGTCTCATGAAACCTTTCTCCAACAATTCCTATTACTATTTCTTCAATTCCTTTAATTCTACTGGTGTCATTCTATAGGGTGCCTTGGAAATTGGCATAGTGTCTAGCTGCAACTCTACTGTGAAGTCTACCTCTCTATGTGGAGTCAACCCTGGTAAATCTTCTGGGAACACATCTGCAAATTCACTAACTACTAGTGCGACGACCCTCCTTATACCGGTACGATTATACCAATCCACGTCAGTATAGTGAGTCTCGTCACAGTGGGACATTTACCCAAGCACTAACACACATGATTGAGATGTACACAAATATAAATACAGAGTAGCGGAAGTAAAAGAACTACTATCTTTCATTTCATCATCCACATTAACATACATGATCCATATAGCAATTTAAAAGAACTAAGTCCACATAATGAAATACAAAATTCAATTACATTGTTTGTCCACAAATTACATAAGCTTCAATTACATACTATGAAAGTAAGGTACAACAACGGTGACGCCACAACACTCTATTCTCCTCGCTCGGTCGCTCTCAACGGTCTCCTCCAAGAAGTAGGGTCACCTGCTAAACCTGTACGCCGAAGCAAGAGTGAGTCTAAAAGACTCAGCAAGTAAACTCCATACACATTGTACATGCATACATCACATGCAAGCCTTACATTCAATTGCATCACTCAAAATAGGTGGCATGGTTGAACAATTTAAGAAACAACCTATCATGATATTTCTACCAATTTCATAACACAAGATACATGGTTTATGTCATTCCAAAATAAAACACCTACCGCATGCTTTCTACTCATTCATTCACATGAGAGCTACACTTACATTTAACCACAACATGATAGCAAATTTAGCATGGATTTTCACACATAAGAAGGAATACGCCTAACATGGATTCTACACACTTATGCACATATAAAACACCATTCTAAACACTTAAGGTTGCTGTTTTGACATGAATCTAACATTATCATATCATAATCACAAGTTCGCATTGTAACACATGGTTTCACATGTTTACACATTTACACGTTCGCATTGTTCACATTTACACATTACAATTCACGTGTTCGCACTACACATTTGCACATATACACATTCAAATTTCACATTTAAATGCCGTGACACATAGTCCAAACCACCACTAGAGGACACATTCACATCACATAACACATAGACGCCACCTAGGCAACACAGTGACGCTCTTGGTACTGCGCAGACCAGGAGAAGTAATCTCCACCCTAACCAGTGGTACTTGTCCACCTCCAGGATTTCATCCGAATGCCCTTAGGATTATAACACATTGAACCTTTCCGTGGGGACTTTTCCACAGTACAGTTCCACAGCCCTCTATGGAAGCAGTGTCACACACGGCACAATTTACACATTTTCTGATTTAACACACGCACAATTTTACATAATTAACACACCATTTCTATTTTCACACTCATGCACATAGTTAAATTTTTTTCCTAACATGATACTACTGTTGACAAAATTTAAACACTCAGCAACGTACTCTAATCATGCTGAAAACACATTATCCAACCATAAGCATGTTAAGCACGCATTAATAGCTCATTTTCACATGGAAATTCCACAATGTATTCTGTTGTTGCCCAAATCATATGAGATTTTAACCACAGGCTCTTTGTAGGTTTCAAACCACACGTGCAAATTTTCATATTTTTCTAAACTATATTAAATTTACAGAAAATAAAACATTCAACCACATGGCATTCATAAATCTGTTATCATGGAAGCATAATATCAAGGTCTGTTTTGACAGTGCACTAACCTGCATCTATCATTCGTTTCCACCACTAAGTTTTCCCCAAATTATTTCACATCATAAAATTTATGTGAGTTTTACAAGAACCTACACATGTTTTCTATTTTCAGTACAGAAATTGTAATAAATCACATGATCATGGACAAATTCCCAGATTTGCGGGACAGAGACTGACATACATACGCATGATCTAGAAAATTATGGCATTCAAATTCCTCACGAATCAGGTGAACAGCAAGCTATCATATCCAAGATCTTTATCTAACATGCATTTCACATAAACTAACAATTTATACTAATTACAGAAATTCACACTCTCGCAATGCATTCCATTATCTATATTACATAGCATATACATTACGATATATCCTCATGCGAAGAAATCCAGAAATAATCATATATAAGGAAGACAGTTCCCTGTTCTGTCCTAAAGAACTAAACGACAAAGGTTGGCCGTTCACAAAGGTTAACGGCAGCATCGTCTGCCGCCAACTGGAGATCTTAACGGCAAGGGATCTTGCCATTAAGTTCCTATCTGTGCAGATACAGACCGAACTCCAAAGATGGGGGAAATGTGGGGTTCCAGGACACGAATAAAATCCCATAAAATACCTAAGACCTACTGGACATACACATAGACAATGGGGATGGGTTACTTGCCCTTAGAAAAACCTCCAAAGGGATCAAAATGGCTGTTGAAGCTCTCCTCGGGAAGTGCCAAGAAGCCTCCACAAACTCCTTCCTCCGGATTCTAGGATGAAGTAGCCTTCAGTCCAGCGTTGGGGAAGCCTTCCCCTATGTCCAATCTTCCTCCCAGTTGAAATAGCTCGCCGGAAGAAGCCTCAATAGCCGGATCTGAGCCCTCAAAGTTCAGTTCTTCACCTGTTCTTTCAGCTAGGGTTTTCTCTCTTTGCAAAGAGCCAAGAGAACTCTTTCAGGTTGCAAGGGGTAGTGTTTTTATAAGATGGGGCTTGGGATCTCACGCAAGGCATGATGGGAGAGGTGAGAGCCATTGGGGACATCTCCCCAATCGGTGAGCAAGCCCAATCCGGAATTTCGGGGTCTGCTGTGCACAGAAAATCAGAGAAGTAGACATCCACATCCATGGTCGTTTACCTAATAGTTGGCGTCCATCGACATGGACATTTACTCAACATGGACGTCCATCCATGTTGACGCCAATTTGCTCTTCGGCCAGGCTTAAACCATGCATAAAACCATATATATACGCTATATATCTATATATACATGCAATATATAGTATAGTGTACACACTACTACACCATGTAAACAACATAATTACATCTAAACATACACATGCATACATAAGTACACCTAGCTAATATGTACGTAATATCTACATGCATACATGAAGTTACACAAGCGTGACTCAGCACGCGGCAAAACAAAATGACAAAAAAAAATTCGAGGGCCTTACACCTCTCCCCCTTAAGGAAACTCGTCCTCGATGTTAAACAACACTACTCGATACTGAACAAATGAGGATACTCTTCCTCATCGCATCCTCAAGCTCCCAAGTAGCCTCCTCCCGCGAGAAGTTCTGCCATAGAACCTTCATCGACGTAATACTCTTGTTCCGAGATGCTGAACCTTCCGGTTAAGAATAGCTACTGGCTGCTCCACATACAGATCTGGCTGGATCTCCACTAGCTCGTGACTAATAACATGAGACGGATCTCGAACATACTTCCTGAGCATAGATACGTGGAAAAGGATGAACGCCAGCTAAAGCCGGAGGCAAAGCTAGCTCGTAAGCCACGCTACCTAAACGCCTGAGAATATCATACGGGCCAATGAATCTGAGACTTAATTTGTTATGCCTGCCAAACCTGACGACACCTCGAGTAGGTGAAATCTTCAAAAAGACATGCTCACCCACCTCGAACTCCAAATCCTTCCTCTTGTTGTCGGCATAGCTCTTCTGCCTATCCTGCGCTTTAACAAGCCTCTTCTTGATAAGCTGAATCTTATCCGAAGTCTCCTGAACTAACTCCAGACCGATCAACTGCCTATCGCCGGTCTCCTCCCAAATAAAGGAGATCTGCAAGGCCTTCCATACACCCCTCAAATGGAGCATACCAATGCTCGATTGAAACTGTTGTTATATGCGAACTCCACTAGAGGTAAATGGCGCTCCCAATCATCCTTCCAATCCAACACATACGCCCTCAACATATCCTGGAGCGTCTGGATAGTCCTCTCAGGTCCTCCATCTGTCTGGGATGAAACACCAACTGAGCTTCAGCTCCGAACCTAAAGCATCCTGAAAACCCTTCCACAACCTCGAAGTAAATCTTGGATCTCGATCCGAAATGATGACTTCGGCACACCATGCAATCTAATAATGCTACTGACATACAATCTAGCCAAGCTCTCTACTGACTGCTTCTTCTTCATAGGCAAGAAATGCGCAGTCTTCGAGAATCTATCTACGACTACCCAAATCGAGTCATTATCCCATCTGGATCAAGGCAAACCCGAAACAAAATCCATAGTGACAGCTTCCCACTTCCATACTGGGATCTCCATCTTATGGTCGCTGCCGCTCAGCTTTCACTTGCTGACATACTAGACACCTAGATACATAATCCGCTACATCTCTCTTCATGCCAGACCACCAAAAAGACCTCTTCAAATCCTGGTACATCTTGGTGTTACCCGGATGAATAGAGAATCTCGATCTATGAGCTTCTTCTAAAACATGCTCACGGACATCTCCCATGTCACGAGCAATGCCTGCCTTGCCCACTAACTCTTGGAGTCTAGGGTTGGCTTTCTGTTGCTCGATCACCTCATCCAACACTGAAGACCTAAGGGACAATTGAGCCACAAAAGCCTGACATAAGGGCTCTACTCAGTCATCGCACACGCCGCATCCTCCAACATCTTCCATCCTGCTGGAGCGAGACCTCCTCCTGCTAGAGCATCCGCTACGACATTCGCCTTCCCTGGATGATATTGAAGATCGAAGTCATAGTCCTTGAGAACTCAATCCATCTCCTCTGTCGTAGGTTTAGTTCCTTCTGGGAGAAGAGATACTTCAAGCTCTTATGGTCAGTGAACACCTCAAATCTGACACCCAAAAGATAGTGTGCCACCAGATCTTTAGTGCATGAACCACTGCCGCAAGCTCCAAATCATGAGTCGGATAGTTACGCTCATGCTCCTTCAATTGGCGAGAAGCATACGCCACTACCCTTCCTTGCTGCATTAGCACACAGCCTAAGCCAATCCGAGATGCATCTGTATAAATAGCAAAACCTTCAGTACCACTAGGTACTACCAATACCAGAGCGGAAGTAAGTTTAGCCTTCAATAATTGAAAGCTACTCTCACATGTCTCGGACCACACAAACTTCACCCCCTTTCTGGTAAGCTGAGTTAATGGGGCGGCGATGGATGAAAATCCCTCAATGAATCGCCGATAGTAACCACCAAACCTAGAAAACTACGAATCTCCGAAGGGGTCTTGGGGTCTCCCAATCCAACTAACTACTGCCTGGACCATTGCTGATCAACTGCTACACCAGCACCGGAGATAACATGCCCAAGAAAATGAACCTCGCGCAACCAAAATCGCACTTGCTGAATTTTTGCATACAGCTTGTGCTCACGGAGAACCTCTAACACTACCCTCAAATGCTGACGGTGTGTGGCCTCATCTGGAGAGTAGACCAACACATCATCGATAAATACCACAACAAAGCTATCTAAGTACGGCCTAAATACCCTGTTCATGAGATCCATGAACGCTGCAAGGGCGTTGCTCAATCCGAAAGGAAGGACCAAAAACTCATAATGTCCAAATGGGTTCTAAACGCCGTCTTGGACACATCATCACTCCTAATCCTCAACTGATGATAACAGATCGCAAATCGATCTTAGAAAAGACTGATGTATTTTGCAGCTGGTCAAACAATCATCAATACGAGGTAAGGGACCTGTTCTTCACTGTCACTTGGTTTAGCTTCCTATAATCGATGCATAACCTAAGTGATCCCCCTTCTCTTTACAAATAAGACAGGTGTGCCCCAAGGGGAAACACTAGGGCGAATGAATCCCTTATCTAGCAATTCTTGCAATTGCTTCCTTAACTCGGCTAACTCCGCAGGTGCCATCCGATATGGAGCCTTCGAGATAGGAGGTGCCCGGAAGCAACTCAATGGTGAACTCTATCTCTCTATCCGGTGGCAATCCATACAAATCATCGGGAAGACGTCTGAAAAATCCTGCACTACCTCGATCTCTGCAAGAGTAGGTGACTCACCAGCCTCGGGTACTATACTGCTGGCAAGAAAAGGGTCACAACCCTTGTTTACCATGCGCATCACCTTCATGGCAGAGATGACCAACTTTCCCGCCAAGTTTCTTAGCAAGGGATGAGAGAACTTGTCCTCACCAGGATGCGCGAAAACATTCTCTTCTGATGACAATCTACTAACGCATAGTGCTCCTCTAGCCAATCCAGACCAAGAATAGCATCATAGTCCTTCATCTTTAGCAAGAAGAAACACCCTCTAGGACTCTATCCTCAATGCACACAGGTAACGACGAATACACTTCCAGTCGATACCGTACCCGCGGGTGTGTGTACAGACAACGGGACTTCTAATCCTCAGACTCTACACCTGACTCTAGAGCTAACGTGCCTAGCGAAACGCTCGGAGATGAAAACGTGAGTGGCCCCGTATCAAACAAAACCCGAGCGTGCACACCTAGAAGTAAACTACCTCGGTGACATGCTCCGCCTGCTCGACATCCTCTCGTGCTAGGGCAAACACTCGAGCTTGGGCTCGAGGCCTTCCTGGTCTTCCTGTAGCTGCGCTGCTACTGCTACCGCTGCTGGGTTTGGCGCTCCGCGCTGGACTCCCGCTGAAGTCTCAGACAATCCTTGATCTTGTGGTCACTGCTCCCACACTTCAAGCATTTTCCCGCTACATCCAACACTCCGTACCACCGTGTGTCTTCCCGCAATGGGCACACTCCTTCTTCACACCAGGGGAAGTTGAGAAGGTACCTAGTAATGCTGGCTGCCACTGGACGCTGCGGTGTCTGGTACGCTGCCTTCTTCTTATGCTACGCTGGAAAGGGGCCGCAGGTCTCTTCTGCAAAGCTTTCTTCTCCTCGGGTACTGCTCCATTTCACCATCCTCCTACAAGCAGCGCTAAGGGCTCGTCCAAGGTACGATGATCGAACGCCACTAGCCTCGTCCTCAGTGATGGCTTAAGGCCCATCACAACTTCTTTGCCTTCCTGCGCTCATCAGCTACTATGTGAGGTGCATACTTATAACTCAGCAAACCTGGCCTCGTACTCGAGTACAGTCATGGAGCTCTGAGTCAAGGAAAGGAATTCCTGCTCCATCCTGTCCTGGATATGCTCGGGACGAACTTGCCCCGAAGAGCCTCACGAACTCGTCCTAAGCAACGTTAATAGCACCGTCCTCGAATCCCAAGCAACGTCAATAGCACCGTCCTCGAATCGGGTACGCAGTAAGGAAGCCCACCACACATCAGCTCTCTCCTGCAACACAACCTTCATAAGCACCAACTAACAGCTCTAGTTTAACAGGATAAGCAAGCATATAAAACTAACACATACCTGTAGCATATAGGTGGCTAAAGTAACCTTGTCCTCGTCCGCACACCTAACAGCCCGGAGATCTTCTCGATCTCCCTCATCCAGCTCTCAGCTAGTAATGGTCGCTCTCCCCCTTAAAAGAGGGTGGCAACATCCTCTTGAATCTTTCCATGATGGAGGGTCCACCATGGTCCTGAGCCTGGGAACTGGAACCTGAGCCTGCTACAACAAACAACAAGCAATGCATATTCAACACAACATCATGCAATTAAATAAACAAACTACTCTTTATTTTATTATTCCAACCTGAGCCTCCATCTGAGCCTGGAGTGCAGCCTGGGTGTGGGCCTGCGTCTGCATGGCCTGCACTAGACCCTGCATGAACACTCCATAATCCACTGGCGGCGGTGGGGGAAGTACAGGACCCTGAGGTGTCGGGCCTGCTGCTCAGTCTGCTCCTCACGCCTAGGCTCATCTCTCCTCTGCTCGCCATCACGAGTAGGAACACCACCACGTCTACCGCGTGAAGCCATATGCTGCAATAATTTAGCCACTATTAGAAACTACGTTATTTAGTCCCTAACCACTTTCTTATCTATCTTTCATTCATTATTAATCATTCTACACATGTGGACAACTCTACAACTGACATAATCATCTAGTAAAGGAGATACTTATTCTTATGTATGTTGCTGTATAATCTATGCATAACCTCAAACTACTCTGATACAACACTGGAGCTCATGGCGATGACTAGGTCTCATGACCTCTTTCAACTTCCTATTACTATTCTCATTCCAATTCTACTGTCATTCTATAGTGCCTTGGAAATTGCATAGTGTCCTGCAACTCTACTGTGAAGTACCCTCTATGTAGTCAACCTGGTACATCTTCTGAACACATCTACAAATTCAACTACTAGTGCGCGACTCCTTATACCGTACGATTATACCATCCACGTCGGTATAGTGAGTCTCGTCACAGTGGCATTTACCAAGCACTAACACACATGATTGAGATGTACACAAATATGAATACAGAGTAGTGAAGTAAAGAACTACTGTCTTTCATTTCATCATCCACATTAAACATACATGATCCATATAGCAATTTAAAGAACTAAGTCCACATAATGAAATACAAAATTCAATTACATTGTTGTCCACAAATTACATAAGCTCAATTACATACTATGAAAGTAAGGTACAACAACGGTGACTCCACAACACTCTATTCTCCTCGCTCGGAGTCGCTCTCAACGGTCTCCTCCAAGGAAGTAGGGTCACCTGCTAAACCTGTACGCCGAAGCAAGAGTGAGTCTAAAAGACTCAGCAAGTAAACTCCATACACATCATACATGCATACATCACATGCAAGCCTTCATTCAATTGCATCAACTCAAAACATGTAGCATGGTTGAACAATGTTAAGAACAACCTATCATGATATTTCTACTAATTTCGTAACACATGATACATGGTTTATGTCATTCCAAAATAAAATACCTACCGCATGCTTTCTACTCATTCATTCACATGAGAGCTACACTTACATTTAACCACAACATGATAGCAAATTTAGCATGGGATTTTCACACATAAGAAGGAAATACCCCTAACATGGATTCTACACACTTATGCACATATAAAACACCATTCTAAACACCTTAAGGTTGCTGTTTTGACATGAATCTAACATTATCATATCATAATCACAAGTTCGCATTGTAACACATTGGTTTCACATGTTTACACATTTACACGTTCGCATTGTTCACATTTACACATTACACATTCACGTGTTCGCACTACACAATTTGCACATATACACATTCACATTTTCACATTTAATTGCCGTGACACATAGTCCAAACCACCACTAGAAGGACACATTCACATCACATAACACATAGACGCCACCTAGGCAACACAGTGACGGCTCTTGGTACTGCGCAGACCGGGAGAAGTAATCTCCACCCTAACCAGTGGTACTTGTCCACCTCCAGGATTTCATCCTAATGCCCTTAGGATTTTAACACATTGAACCTTCCCGTGGGGACTTTTCCACGGTACAGTTCCACAGCCCTCTATGGAAGCAGTGTCACACACGGCACAATTTACACATTTTCCGATTTAACACACGCACAATTTTACACAATACACACCATTTCTATTTTCACACTCATGCACATAGTATTTCCTAACAGATACTACTGTTGACAAAATTTAAACACTCAGCAACTTACTCTAATCATGCTGAAAACACATTATCCAACCATAAGCATGTTAAGCACGCATTAATAGCTCATTTTCACATGGAAATTCCACAATGTACTTCTGCTGTTGCCCAAATCATATGAGATTTTAACCACAGGCTATTTGCAGGTTTCAGACCACACATGCAAATTTTCATATTTTTCTGAACTATATTAATTTACAGAAAATAAACATTCAACCACATGGCATTCATAAATCCGTTATCATGGAAGCATAATATCAAGGTCTATTTTGACAGTGCACTAACCTGCATCTATCATTCATATTACCACAGAAGTTTTCCCCGAATTTATTTCACATCATAAATTTACTGTGAGTTTTACAAGAACCTACACATGTTTTCTATTTTCAGTACAGAAATTGTAATAAATCACATGATCATGGGAAAATTCCCAAATTTTGGGACAGAGACTGACATACATACGCATGATCTAGAAAATTATGGCATTCAAATTCCTCACGAATCAGGTGAACATCAAGCTATCATATCCAAGATCTTTATCTAACATGCATTTCACATAAACCTAACAATTTATACTAATTACAGAAATTCACAGAAATCTCACAATGCATTTCATTATCTATATTACATAGCATATAATATTTACAATATATCCTCATGCGAAGAAATCCAGAAAATAATCATATATAAGGAAGAACAGTTCCCTGTTCTATCCTAAAGAACTAAACGGCAAAGGTTGGCCGTTCACAGAGGTTAACGGCAGCATCGTCTGCCGCCAACTGGAGATCTTAACGGCAAGGGATCTTGCCGTTAAGTTCCTGTCTGTGCAGACACAGACCGAACTCCAAAGATGGGGGAAATGTGGGGTTCCAGGACACGAATAAAATCCCATAAAATACCTAAGACCTACTGGACATACACATGGCACCAAGGATGGGTTACTTGCCTTTAGAAAAACCTCCAAAGGGATCAAATGGTTGTTGAAGCTCTCCTCGGCAGTGCCAAGAAGCCTCCACAAACTCCTTCCTCCGGGTTCTAGGATGAAGTAGCCTTCAGTCCAGTGTTGAGGAAGCCTTCCCCTATGTCCAATATTCCTCCCAGTTGAAATAGCTCGCCGGAAGAAGCCTCAATCGCCGAATCTGAGCTCTCAAAGTTAAGTTCTTCACCTGTTCTTTCAGCTAGGGTTTTCTCTCTTTGCAAAGAGCCAAGAGAGCTCTTTCAGGTTGCAAGGGGTAGTGTTTTTATAAGATTGGGCTTGGGATCTCACGCAAGGCATGATGGGAGAGGTGAGAGCCGTTGGGGACATCTCCCCAATCGGTGAGCAAGCCCAATCCGGAATTTCGGGGTCTACTGCGCACAGAAAATCAGAGAAGTATACGTCCACATCCATGGCTGTTTACCTAATAGTTGGCATCCATCGACATGGACATTTACTCAACATGGACGTCCATCCATGTTGACGCCAATTTGCTCTTCGGCCAGAGCTTAAACCATGCAGAAAACCATATATATACGCTATATATATATATATATGTACATGCAATATATATAGTATAGTGTACACACTACTACACCATGCAAACAAACAATAATTACATCTAAACATACACATGCATACATAAGTACACCTAGCTAATATGTACGTAGATATCTACATATGCATACAAGAAGTTACACACAAGCGTGACTCAGCACGCGGCAAAACAAAAATGACAAAAAAAAAATTCGAGGGCCTTACAACTAGAACCTTCTCTACAGACTTACAAAACTCAACTAAACTTACAGAAGTCAAATATGCTACACACTCTACGTTAATCCATGTTCTAGCCCTAAGTGCAGAAATAATAAACTTAGGATTATAAAACACATATCTTGAAATTCAAACTACTTCACTGGAATGAGAAAATCTGACTCTCTTCTTTCTACAATCAACCATTGCCCCATAAGCCTCTAACCAATCCATTCCCATATCACATCATATTCCTTTAGCTACAATGTATATAATATGATTGATAACTGATTGCCCTGAATTACTATAGGAACTCCATCTAAATATATAGTATGCATGTAACCACTGGAAGGAACTTCATCTATTAACTCACATTGTTTCTCTTCTAAAGGATGTACCATACTATCCGTAAAATCTTCAGAAACAAAAGAATGCGAAGCACCTGGATCTATCAATGCCCTTGCAGAAAATTCAAAAATAGGTAATATACCTTTGATTATATTAGATGCCTATGCTTGCACCCTGGTGATTGCCATAACCTGTCCTCGACCTCTCGAGAAAGGAAGACCTCTGCCTCGATCCGCTGGTGGCTGATGGGGTGGCTTCTTGTAACACCCCAGAAATTTAGAAAATTTAAAAATTAGAAATAAACAATTTCTGTATTATCGAAATGGTAAAACTTACGTACCACTATCGTACGTGAGAGAACACATTGGAAAATTTTGTAAAAATTATAAATCAACCCCAAACATCATTCCTAAGTGTTCCACAAAGAATTCATGCAACGAAAAATCCGATTGGCCAAGTGTACGTCACAATGTGACTAATTACCCAAATTAGGAAACTAAGTCAGAAAACCGTTAACGCGAAAAAAATAACACGACCATAAATTAAGATAAATATGTTGGAGAGACTTCCAACATCATGTGTTAACGACCCATTATCAAAATTGGGCCAATAGATCACTTTTGGCCCAAGAATAAAATTGGAGCAAGAAAATACCCAAAATTCGCACATGTAATTATGGGGTAATTAGGAAGGGCAAATTAGGTTTAAAATAATGCTATTAGCCAAGCTTAGCAAGCCAAATCGTGGTCAACCATGCTTGGGACTTTCCTATGGTGTAGCTACTCCATTTGGGAGGAGAAATCCCAATTTTTGGAATGTGCAATGTAGATTTCGCAGCCCCTTTCCTAACACCATTGGGACATGGAATTAAACCCTAGATGTATATTAATCATGAAAGAGACTCTTAGGAATGTTTGGCATTGAGTTGGGTAGTGAGGAGCAAGCTAGGGCACAGGAGGTGAGGAGAAACGGTTGGGGAAAACTGTGGTTCTTCCTCAAACTTCGCTCTGCATCGACTAGGCTATTGCGTCTCTTAGATTCATCCAAAGGTAGGTGATCTCGGGCCAAGACTAAACAAAACATGTACCATCTTGCCCAATTTTCATGGTGTATACATCGAGTTCTAAGTGTTTTCCCTAAGTCGCACATGATTAGGGCTTTTTTGCATTCTTAGTATGTTGCATGTGATTCGAGACCAAATTAGATCCAACCCACAACATGAAAGTCCTTCTACTGTTGTTCTCGTCATGTTTCATGTTGAAGGTTTTATCTAAATGTCAGTAGATAGAGATATATAAGCGTTGTAAGACAATCGCTGCCTGTTCGTGCATTTTCAGTTTGAAGTTTGAATCGCAACCAGACCAGGCGACGCGATTCCAGCGAGGCCGACGCGATTCGGTAAAATGCGACTATGAGATCCGACATGATTCTCGGTCTAACAAGTGAACTGCCTGCATGGGACTACGCAACGTGTGGAATTCAGCACCTGTCTGATACGCGACGGGTAGCCCCGACGCGATTCGACATGTTTTCCTGCTCAAAGTTTTTCGTCGATTTTTATATTAGTATTTAAATGCTATTCATGAACACAACGGGGTATCCCGTCGCGATTCAAGGTAAAAGGTGACCACTTAGGCGGACGCGATTTATATTCTTCACAGTTGGCCCTAGTTGACTGTACACTGTGTTATGAAAAGCATCTACTGTATAGGACGCGATTCAAAGACCGACCCGAGACTTTCCTTTTTGGCCAGTCAGTCAGCATATTTAATCGATTAGTCTGTAAGCATGTCACTTACTATGCATTGGCCTAAAAGTAATCAACCCACTTGAAAATGGTAATGACATGAATATGATTCTAGTGTGTATTATGTAATTGATTTTATGTTCATTTGATTATTATCTTGTGATCTAGCTTGATGTGAAATTGACATGATAAGAATATGATATGAATGTGTGGATGAATACATGTTAGAATGGACTTGTCAGTTAAGTTTTCCATCATGATTTGTATGTGGGTTTCCTTATTTAATTGCTTTCCGACGTTCCATTATTTGTTCATCAATTGCATACATGTGTAGGAAAGATCCATGACACGTCACTTAACACATTTGCACGATTAGGCACACCCTTCTTGGGGAATTGGGAGCTCTCTACCGATCATTCCGTATTGGCAGACTAGCGATCTTTTCCTTAAGACCTCTATAAGTCTCCGTACTGGATTCCCTCATAGAGACCGAGTTGATTGTACCATAAAGTACCCTGGAGATAGAGAGCACTTGTACTGCATACGATCTGTCATTAGTCATCCTCTTGTCAATACATTAATGAATTATGAAATATAACATACGTCGTTATGCTGTCCAATTGATCTTTTGAGCTATTGTCTTACCTTGACTCTACGAATAATCCTGTCCTTATTACAACGAGCTTGTTATTGAAATTCCATGGCCATAATATGTATATGTTTGTTCGCACAACGTGGGACTTCGGTCCATTTGACTAATGTCTGTGCAATAGGGGCCCTGTCTGGTCTTGGGGAGGAGCGCCCCAACGTACTTATAACCGCGGTAGTATGGACTTGTGGTGCTTGGCATGGCACTGACATGTGTGTAAGATTTGTGTGAATGTGCCTTCGTTTGATATGATTGTTGGCCCTTTTGGTACGGCAGCAAGTTGACCTAGAGGGGGGGTGAATAGGTTTTCTGCAGTCTGAAATAGAAACTTAAAACACATAAAATTAACACTTGAAAGTTTGGTTAGTTTGGTGTGATGAAGAGTAGCAGTGCGGAAGCAAATAAACAATCACACAAATGAGACAAGGAATTTATCCTGGTTCGGCCCTTCCCACATGGAAGTCCTACATCCAGTCCTCAAGCAACCTCTTGGGATTTTACTAACCAAGGGTACAGTCCCCCTCAAGGACAATACAACACCCAGCACCTCAGCTGGTCTTCTTCTCTTTCCTGGGTAAGAAGGTAGCCCACTTCTCTTACAGGTAAAGAAGCCAACCTCCTGGTACAAACTCCAGTGCGGTTTTGCTAGACACAAACCCCTAGCTAGGTTCTACACTGTATACAGTCCTACAGCTGGACAGAAGTCTTTCTTAGAAAAGAAAGAACAAAGCTGAGAGTTGGAACAAATGAAAACCAACTAAAAGAACTCTCAGCAAAAAGACTCTCTCCCCAGATTACAGAGATGCACACAGAGAGAGTGAAGAGAGGAGAAGGAGCTTGAAGCTTGAGGGCTTCAGATGCTTGAACACTTCTTCTTGAGCTCGGGCTCTTTCTCTCTTTTCCTTTGAGTGTATGTGGAGTTGAGGTTCTTCACAGGATGTACACTCCTTGAAAAAAATCTTCAGGAAAGCTCTTGTTGTTCTTCAGCCAAGCTTCATCTTTTATATGAGCAATTTGAATAAATCCGTTGGAGTTCTAGCCGTTGTTCATCTTCTCTTTCTTCTGATAATTTTGGTCTACGAGATCTGCAAGCATAGAAGAAAGTGTTTAGATAAAATGGTGTTTCTGTCAAAAAGGCTCATACCTATATGTTTCCTGTTGCCACCCAGAAGTAGTAAGTAACCCTTTTTTGTTGGCAAGAAAGAAGAGATCTAGAAAGATAAGCAAAAAGATCTCCTGTCAGAAAGATAAAAGATCACGCAAATCAATAATATATGACTTTTCACTAGATGCCAAATGACACTTTGAAATATAAAGGAAATCTATGTTTAAGTGAAATCCATGTTTTACAAGCGAATCCTGTTTCACTTATGAAATCCATGTGAGAGCAAATCCTTATGAGAGCGAATTGTTATGGGAGCGAATCCTTATGAGAGCGAATCGATATGAGAGTCACTTATTGAATCGTTATGAGAGCGAATCGTTATGATGATCAAATCGATGTGGCAAGCAAATCGTTATGAACCTTAACAAATCGATGTGAGAAGCAAATCGTTGTTTCTCACTTATGAAATCGTTATAATGCCTCAGCAAATCGATATGGAAGGCAAATCGATGTGAGGGCAAATCATTGCGCTCACTTATCAAATCGTTATGATGCCTTAGAAAATCGATGTAGCGTTTATAAAATCGATCAAAATAAATCGTTGTAGTGCTTATTAATTTGGCACTTGAACTGAAATCGATGTATATAGATTAGACATCGATTTTATCATTTTAGTGCGCCATATTGCATCAATGGGAGACTTAGCATTTTGCTATGAGATTGATGCGACACAGATGAAACAAAATATTCAATTTAAGTTACATCATAAATTTTGTTAGTACCAAAATATGAAGGTAATAAAGAGTGGTTCAACAATCTCCCCCTTTTTGGTGATGACAAAATTTATGAGAATTTTCTGACTTAAAAATACTATAGAAACTACAGAAAATTCACATGACATACATACTCTCCCCCTTTTTGTCACTAACCAAAAAGGAAGGATCTTACCATCCATTTCTCTCCCCCTTTGAGAGAATTTCTTACCATTTAGGGGTTCAACAATGATTGTTATTTATTGAATAACTCCCCCTTAATCTGTACTCCCCCTGAGTGAGACTGCCTCTTAATCTGAGGCAAGTCAGATCTTGTTGCTCTTGACCTTTGACATGTTGTTTGTCAAGTCTTCAGAATCATTGTCTGTATTTATCTTAAAAACTTGCAAACATTGTTAGTAGAAATATAAATAAAAACAACATTTGTGACTACTCCCTCTTCAGATATGAGATGGATGAAGAGCTGGCAGTTATCGGTGCCTTGAGCATCCTTGATCCTGATGCTCCAAGGCTATCCTGCAAACAATCTTATTCAAAAATAGGTACCCAAATATTTTGGGTCCTTGATGGTTAGATGCATAAAAGTATCCTTTCGGAATCCAAACTAGGTGCCTTGTTGTGCAGGTGTTTATTGTGTGTCCTAATTTATTACAATGAGAACAACAATGAATATAATCTATTTTGCAGTTCTTACTATTTTTATGATGTCTGTTTAGGACATAATTTTTTGAAACCTTTTTCGTTTGATAATGCTTGTTCATTTCAGGGGCCTTTTTCTGAGACATTTTGGTTTCTTTTACAAATTTTGGCAAAGGATATTTTCCTGAAATTATGGCTTGTTTTCCTTTTTCCGAAAGTATGTATCCAAGCCCTTGTTTATTATTTCCAGATTTTGACCCTTTTAAGCATAGGGCTAAAGATGTTTTCCCTCTAGTTAATTTTCTAACTGATTCTTTAAATAGAGATTTTCTTCAGTTAGAGTTTTTAATTTTTCTTCTAACTCTAACTTCTCATTATTCTTGCTTTTCAAATCTTCATTTAAAAGATCATTATTATATTTACTATCCTTTAATTATTTTTAGTTGCTCCATTCGGATTTAAGATCAGAATTGGTGTTTTCCAAGCAAGTAGTGTTGTTTTTTAGATTTTTTAATTCTTTTACAACACCCTTATGTTTTTCATATAGTTCATTAAAGACTTCTTCTAAGTCTTCAGACTCTGACTCTGAATCAGTGCATGAATCAAAAAATGGGTCAGAATGTACCTCATCTAGTCCTACCATGAGGGCTAGACTTACCTGCTCTTTCTCCGACTATGAGCTTGATGATTCTGAGCTTGTGGCCTCTTCATTTTCCCAAGCAGCCGTCATGGCTTTTCTTTTGAATTTCTTGTGCTTCTTTTTGGACTTTTCTAGTTGACCAGTTTTCTTTAGTTTAGGACAATCTAGTCTTAGATGTCCAGGTTTTCTGCATTCATAGCAGACTGGTTCTTTTTCTATTCTCTCTTTCTTTTGAATCCTTCTTGATCCATTTTTCTTCTTCTTGAGAATTTTCTGAAGCTTGGACAGTACTTCATCTATGTCACTGTCTTCAGAATCTGCATTTTTTGAACTAGAAGAAGAAGAAGTGGAAGGAGCAGCTGCAACTTTGAGAGCATTAGTACATTTTTTTCTTTGATGAGCTTTCAGATAGTCGCTCCATATTAATTTCATGTGCCATGAGGGAACCTATTAAGTTATCAATAGAAAGTTTGGTTAAGTCATGAGCTTCTTCAATAGCAGTTACTTTAGGTGTCCATGAAAGAGTTAAGGACCTAAGTATCTTTCTAACAGTTTCCTCATCAGAAATATTTTTACCAAGAGAACTCAGACCAACTACTATGCTCGAAAATCTATTATACATCTGAGTGATATTTTTATTTAGAAGCATTTTAAATTGCTCATATTGTGAGACAAGAATATCTATCCTAGTTTGTTTTACTTTATCTGTTCCTTCATAAGTTATCTGCAGTTTATCCCATATTTCTTTAGCAGATTTACATCCAGATACTCTACTAAATTTGTTTTTAGATAAAGCACAACATAAATAGTTCTTAGCTTTAAAGTTTAAAGATAATTTACTTTTATTTGCTGCTGTAATGGCAGTAGTGACTGGAATAGGAACAATAACATAATCACCTACCTCGATTACCTACCACAGATCAAAGTCTATGCCTCGAATGAAGCATTCCATTCTCATCTTCCAATATTGGTAGTCCTCTCCATCAAAGAATGGAGGTCTGGTGACTGATTGACCTTCAACATATCCTTGAGCTGCCATGGATCTTCTCTAAGATCGTTAGATCTTCTTGATTGATCAGAGAACCTCGCTCTGATACCACTTGTTGGCCCTTTTGGTACGGCAGTAAGTTGACCTAGAGGGGGGGTGAATAGGTTTTCTACAGTCTGAAATAGAAACTTAAAACACATAAAATTAACACTTGAAAGTTTGGTTAGTTTGGTGTGATGAAGAGTAGCAGTGCGGAAGCAAATAAACAATCACACAAATGAGACAAGAAATTTATCCTGGTTTGGCCCTTCCCACATGGAAGTCCTACATCCAGTCCCCAAGCAACCTCTTGGGATTTTACTAACCAAGGGTACAGTCCCCCTCAAGGACAATACAACACCCAGCACCCCAGCTGGTCTTCTTCTCTTTCCCAGGTAAGAAGGCAGCCCACTTCTCTTACAGGTAAAGAAGCCAACCTCCTGGTACAAACCCCAGTGCGGTTCTGCTAAACACAAACCCCTAGCTAGGTTCTACACTGTATACAGTCCTACAGCTAGACAAAAGTCTTTCTTAGAAAAGAAAGAACAAAGCTGAGAGTTGGAATAAATGAAAACCAACTAAAAGAACTCTTAGCAAAAAGACTCTCTCCCCAGATTACAGAGATGCACACAGAGAGAGTGAAGAGAGGAGAAGGAGCTTGAAGGTTGAGGGCTTCAGATGCTTGAACACTTTTTCTTGGGCTCGGGCTCTTTCTCTCTTTTCCTTTGAGTGTATGTGGAGTTGAGGTTCTTCACAGGATGTACACTCCTTGAAAAAAATCTTCAGGAAAGCTCTTGTTGTTCTTCAGCCAAGCTTCATCTTTTATATGAGCAATTTGAATAAATCCGTTGGATTTCTAGCCGTTGCTCATCTTCTCTTTCTTCTGATAATTTTGGCCTACGTGGTCTGCAAGCATAGAAGAAAGTGTTTAGATAAAATGGTATTTCTGTCAAAAAGGCTCATACCTCTATGTTTCCTGTTGCCACCCAGAAGTAGTAAGTAACCCCTTTTTGTTAGCAAGAAAGAAGAGATCTAGAAAGATAAGCAAAAAGATCTCCCGTCAGAAAGATAAAAGATCACGCAAATCAATAATATATGACTTTTCACTAGATGTCAAAAGACACTTTGAAATATAAAGGAAATCTATGTTTAAGTGAAATCCATGTTTTACAAGCGAATCCATGTTTCACTTATGAAATCCATGTGAGAGCAAATCCTTATAAGAGCAAATTGTTATGAGAGCGAATCCTTATGAGAGTGAATCGATATGAGAGTCACTTATCGAATCGTTATGAGAGCGAATCGTTATGATGATCAAATCGACATGGCAAGCAAATCGTTATGAACCTTAACAAATCGATGTGAGAAGCAAATCGTTGTTTCTCACTTATGAAATCGTTATAATGCCTTAGCGAATTGATATGGAAGGCAAATCGATGTGAGGGCAAATCATTGCGCTCACTTATCAAATCGTTATGATGCCTTAGCAAATCGATGTAGCGTTTATAAAATCGATCAAAATAAATCGTTGTAGCGCTTATTAATTTGGCACTTGAACTGAAATCGATGTATATAGATTAGACATCGATTTTATCATTTTAGTGCGCCATATTGCATCAATGGGAGACTTAGCATTTTGCTATGAGATTGATGCGACATAGATGAAACAAAATATTCAATTTAAGTTACATCATAAATTTTGTTAGCACCAAAATATGAAGGTAATAAAGAGTGGTTCAACAATGATATGATAAGTTTGATATGATACGTCTAATCACATGAATATGTGATATCTGTGTGAATATGGCCAAATCCTTTTGATATGATTCTATTCTGGAATTACCTGTCCATTGCATATGAAATTCAATATTTATTTTGATATGATATTCATTCTATTCAGCTATTTGACTTGTTAGAACTGCATGCATCGTCATCATGTTCATGTTCATATCTTGCCCGTATAAAATGTTAATCATGTATATTAGTGCCCGCACATTGAGATGTAAATCCTACTGAGCTAGTTTGCTCACCCTATCATCCTGTCCTTTTCAGGTAGTGATGAGGATCTAGTGGACTCCGATGGAGCAGGGCAAGAGTGATGAGCACCCGTCATATGAGGAGAGGAAGTATTAGGAATAGATGTTTGAGTAGCTATGTAATAGTGATACATTTCCATGAAGTTTATATTTGAATAATGGACCTTGTAATTGGTTCTTCTTATGGAAGGTTGTAACTAGTGGATCGAAATGGAAAAAAGAGTACTTTTGTTGACAATATTATGGTCTCAAATGTGTTGTTATGTTTAATTGTGACTTTGCGCTACTCAACTGTGATACATCTATTTGTATCGTTTACGCATCCCGGTATTTATTCCGCTGTTAAATATCGGAGCGTAACACTGTTACTACAGTGCTGCTCTGTTATAACCATACTCTCAGGGATAAGGGCAATTTTTGACCAGATGTTCTGGCTGACCACAATTTTAACATCTATATCCTGGAAAAACCCTGGCTGCCTAGCCGTGCTCTACTGGGACTCTTCTGGCTCTGACTTAAATCCTCTTCCTTGCGGGAATGGTTGTTGCCTTCCACATCCTCTGCCTCTAAATATATTCTTCAACTTAGAACCCCACTTAGAAAATACAGAAGATGATGCTCATGATGGCGCCTTACCTTTACTAACACCTGGGGAATGCTGAGGAAGCCAAAAACTACCTGCCTCACCTGACTGCCTAGCCTGCACAATCCTCTCCAGAATTGCTACCCGCTAGGCTGCCTCCTCTACTATCGAGGGCTCTACTACCACTGGTGGAACCAGTGCCTGATGATCCAACCTCGTCTGAATCTCAGTAATACTTTGCCACAGTTTTTCAATTAATTGATGCATGGACTCCTCTGGCTTATCTCCTCCACCTCCCCAATCTCTCCTTTTAGCCATCTCAAATCCTACATATTCATCATTCTAACAAAACAACATAGCAACAGATCAATATAAAACCTAGGACCAACTACCAACAGTGGACTTAAGTAGAGATCAAGGCTATGTAAATCTTCTTGCCCTTTTATATTCACACGGATCTTGCTCTGATACCAGCGATCCTCACCGCTCAGACCCGTTAATCTAATAATGAGTCCGACACGACTCTGCCTCCCACGAACATGCCGAAGCCTAGCAAGGGATACCATTACTTGAGTTCGTGAGAACATAAAAGATAACATATTAAATACACATAAGATCATGTACTTTATACAATCTCACATATATTTACATGAAGTTTACATAGTCAGTTCTCAACTAAAGTCAAAGAAACAAAGTACAACCACTTGGAGCATATCCCGAGATGCAACAAAAATAAATTACACTATTGATGGAGTAGGCCCACCTCCGCTACAGTGCATCTTATAACTAGACGAGGGATGGGAACCCTCCTGCTCTCCTTCACCTGAAAGGGGGAAGTAGAGGTATGAGCCTCACAAGTCATTGGCTCAGTAGGGACACTCCCCAAACCAACACTATGCAAAACACGAGGAGCAGGAGTGAACAATTATAACTAAACAATTAATAGAGTCAAATATGTACTGAGCTATATAATGAAATTAAAGGTAGACAAGTACTAAACTGTAAGTACAGAGTACTGATAAATAAATAGCAAATCATGTACAGGGTACAAGCTAAGGAAGAACAATGCTACACTCAGATCACGAAGTTTGGTTCGCGACACCAGCTACTGACCTGGACAAATCACATAGGAAAACCTCTCAGTCTCGCAGCTGCAGACCACAAGTCTAACTACGGCTCCACCTCTACAAGAACAATAAATGTGGAGTCGAACCAACACCACCTGCAAGCTGCCAAGCTGTAGATTCACGTCTGACTCACCTTTAAGGATTGTGAAATCCCTATAGTGAGGTTGTGGAACACGGGACTAGCTGGGGATTAGTACGTCTACTGGTGTCCGTCCCCCCAACCACGAGCATGCTACAAGCAACGAATAAGAACCAAACCACACCACGAGTCGCTGCCTCACTATCGTCTTTCCCTCAGTCGGACGTACAACTCGAAAAATGAGTGAGGGTGTCCAGGAAGACGAGACAGACCTCAACGGTATACATAGTATCGGGACAAACCCCGAGCACAACGTGCCTGGCTCACAAAGGACCTGGGATACCCGGCTGAAGAGGCAACCACGGTAAGCGTTGTACTACCAAGCCCAGTCTTACACTCAAACCATGCAAACACGGTGTCTGATACTCTTATTGTATAACCATAAACTTTTAACAATAGCCAAACACCTCTAACTATGATCCACATGACCCACAATCCACAAACCAACTTATTAAGCCTCGAAATACATGAACGCGACGAGGTCGGATGTCGCGTTCAGAACGCGATGCCCCAATATGGCGCATTTTGGGTGTGAATGCTTCGGATTGCCCAGTCGTGTTTAGAACGTGACCACCGAGTTCGTCGCATTCACAAACTACTCCTAGTCCAGAAAACCTACTCCAAAAACTCCACTCGACACACCATTAAACCTACTATGACCATTCACAAAGCTGTAAATCCTTATACTACCATGCATACTACTCACCAAAATCTTTTTCATGCATCTAGACCATCAAACCATGCATAAACGAAAATCAACTGAGGAGAATCTCCCTCCCAACATGAAGAACGCGAAGAACTCCAATCGTTCGGCACTTCCCATACTCTGTGCAACCTCCTCGCGCCAAGAACATGCCGAACCGCAAGCTTCGGAGTCAAAATCACCCGCAAAAGCCTCAAAAGCCCTCTCCTCGACCGAACAGAACTTCCTGCTCTATTTGGCCGACCTACAGCCTATTAACCAGACGTAGTTGAGAATGCGACGCAGCATGTCATCACATTAAGAACGCGACGTTCCTGGCCAACGCGTTCTCAAAAACGACGCCACACGTCAACAACGCATGCGCCATGTGTCATACAGATGGCTGAAGACTGAAAACAAGCGGCGGGGAAAATGCGACGTAGGCGGGGACCCGTTCTGAACGCGACGCCCTCCCTCATCGCGTTCTCAAATAGAGAACCAGTGGGTTTGTTGGGCCTAAATTTTCGGCCCACAGCACCCACACAAACTGCCAAAACTTACAACACAACCCAAGACCACACACATTGGCCCACAAGCCAACTGAACCACCATTCGAACGGTCAAAATGTTACACATGGGGCCTCCTGCATGACTCTAAGAAAATATGGTCCTATAGAGTATCTACTTTACATTCTAGCTGAGGGGCTCCCAACAAAATCGTGCCAAAATCCCAAGGATATGAAGGGATCAAGATGGGGATAAAGAGTCCTATTTGAAGTGATTAAAGCTCTTAACAGACTCTTAATTGCCCTCAGGATCTGTAATCCTTGGGGTACATCTCCTAAGATATCTGCAATCTTGTCCGACATGGGTCGAGCTGATAAGGGAGCAAGCAACTATAAATTCCCAACGGCCCCACTCCGGGGAAAGGTAGCACCTCATACTCAACTGAAAAGAGATCTTGTATCCTCCTCGCCTCTCGCTCTCTCTTGTCTATTGCTCTAAAGCACCATCCTAACTAAAATATCAAAGGGTTTTCCCTAAGAGCCACCTCCCAAGACACTTGATCTTCTGTCTCTTCTTACAGATCCCCCCTGAGGTCTCAAACAAATCTCCATTGTTAGATTCCCACGCTCCTTATTGGACGTTCTACAAATAAGATACAGGGCCAAACCTCTTCAACTAGATTTGGAGAAGAGAGGTTGTCTATTCAGTCCTTTTTTTTTTCAAAATAAGATGTGTTAACTTTTAGATTAACCTATACAAAGTTAATTTATCCGTAAGTTGTTCAACTCTCAACCAAAGCGGCCCAGGTGAGATAGCATGAAGGTTCATCGGATCGAAATCAATTCGATCCAATTTGCTTGTATCAACCTCGAATCGATCTGATTCTGGCTGATTTGCGTGGGTCCTATATTATATATAACATATAATATATATTTATATATCATATTGACATATATATATTGATTACATACAAATATATAATAAATATCATATTTATAATATATATGTATGTCATATATATATATATATATATATATATATATATATATATAGAGAGAGAGAGAGAGAGAGAGAGAGAGAGAGAATCTTCCAAATCAGGTGTATCAGGGATTAGAACATCCCTAATATATGTCGATTTGTCCGATTCGATCTAATTTGACAAAATTATGGGTAGCCCTCTCTCTGAATAACAAAAGATTCTATGTTTTTTATTTTAAAATAATTTAAATTTAAAAAAATAAGTTAAATTATACTTACATATCTTAGCGCAGGGTACATAATAATGATTATCTCTTTTTGTTGGTTATGCAGCGTCAGACTCGTTGATACGGAAATCAGAAGCTCCTGCTCAAATTTCAAGCCCTCGTCTGGTCCCAACAAAACACGCGCGACACGAGGCCACCTGCGACTGGTTCACCGTCCGTCCGCTCCCCTTCGACTCCGGATTCCCATCTCCACCCACGGTTGTCCATAAACGGAGTAGGCAGCCCCACCGCTCGGCCCCCGATAACACCCTATCATCTTTGATATCTTCTTATCCCCTTTCGAACCCCGCTCGCAAACCCCACTCCCGTGGATTCTGCAACATCGCCGGCGCTGCGCTCCAGTCCCCCATCACCTCTCATGGCGGCACTGCTGGGTTCCTCTTCTTCTCTCGCTTTCTCCGGCTCCCGCAGCAGGTTGCTCCCCGCCTCCTCGCCCGCCCCTTCTCTCGCTTCTGGTGCCTGTAAGCAAAAACCTCTCCTCGTGCTCTTCCCTCACTCTTCTTTTTGTTCCTCGCCATTCACACCCTCCGCTCTTGTTTTCAGTCTCCCGCTTCTCCGTGGGCATCGCCGGCGGGGTTGGGTTTAGGAGACGAACGCGTGCTCTCCGCGTGTCCAATGTTGCCACGGAGATCGGCTCCGCTGAAGCTGTGAGTAAAATTTTTCTCCCTCTTTTGTTGTTTCTAGGGTTCGTCTATGGCAAATTCCTTCGAGAATAGGTATCCAGTTCTTGTGGAGGGAGGGAGCATCGATGTTGGCGAATCCTGAGCTCCGTGTTGTTTTAATTTACAGGCGCAGAGCCTGGCCGCCGAGGAGAGCCAGCGCCCCGTCTTCCCCTTCTCTGCCATAGTGGGCCAGGACGAGATGAAGCTGTGCCTTTTGCTCAATGTAATCGACCCCAAGATCGGAGGTGTTATGATCATGGGGGACCGTGGGACTGGCAAGTCCACGACCGTTCGGTCCCTGGTCGACCTGCTACCGGAGATTAGGGTGGTGGCCGGCGATCCCTTCAACTCCGATCCCGAGGACCCCGAGTCCATGGGTGTGGAAGTGCGGGAGAAGGTGGTCAAGGGTGAGAAAGTTCCGGTTTTGAGCACCAAGATCACCATGGTGGACCTCCCTCTGGGAGCCACAGAGGATAGGGTTTGCGGCACCATTGACATCGAGAAGGCCCTTACCGACGGCGTCAAGGCCTTCGAGCCCGGCCTGCTGGCCAAGGCCAATAGGGGGATTCTCTATGTGGATGAAGTTAACCTCTTGGATGATCACTTGGTGGATGTGCTTCTGGACTCTGCTGCGTCGGGGTGGAACACGGTGGAGAGGGAGGGCATCTCAATTTCTCACCCGGCCCGCTTCATTTTGATTGGATCAGGAAACCCTGAAGAAGGAGAACTGAGGCCCCAGCTACTTGATAGATTTGGGATGCATGCCCAAGTGGGGACCGTGAAGGATGCTGAACTGAGGGTTAAGATCGTCGAGGAGAGGGGACGGTTCGATCGGGATCCGAAGGAGTTCCGCGAGTCATACAGGGCAGAACAGGAGAAGCTCCAGCAGCAAATAGCATCAGCCAGGAGTTCACTTGGCTCTGTTCAGATTGATCATGACCTTCGTGTAAAGATATCCAAGGTGTGTGCAGAGCTGAATGTGGATGGGTTGAGAGGTGACATTGTCACAAACCGCGCCGCAAAGGCTCTGGCTGCACTGAAGGGGAGGGATAAGGTAACCACGGACGACATTGCAACAGTGATCCCAAACTGCTTGAGACACCGTCTCCGAAAGGATCCATTGGAGTCCATTGACTCGGGTTTGCTCGTCATAGAGAAGTTCTATGAGGTGTTTAGCTGAGCGAGGTAGCATGCAATCTCTTTGTCAAGTTTACTAATTTTGTACTTTTGTCACTCGTTTATTCTGAGGTGGGTTGCTTATCTTTATTTTTGGTTTATTTCACCGGCCCTTCTGTAATATTCGGTTATTTGATTCAGAAAATTTGTGAAATAGATTCGACACAATGATTTTTCTGAGCACTAGTTTATAAGTGAGCTACAATCTCATGCCTTTCTCAGTACCATTCTTGTTACTCGAGTAGTCAGCTTCCGATTTTCAGTGTGATCCTTGCCTTTCTATATTTAGTTCCTACTTTCATCTCCATTCTTTAACCTCTGGTTGTCCTACTTGAATATGTCTTTCTTTGTTAGTGCAAAATACATAAAGACTGATACTACTGCTGCACAGTAAGTCTAAACTAATATTACCTATCAAAAGAAGAAAAGTTGCAACTGATGCTCCATTAACAAGAAATGGGATAACAATTCTTGCCTGAGGGTTCCAATCTGATTGCCAGTGATTCCAATCTGATTGCCAGTGATGTCTTTCTTTGACACTAATGCAAAGAATGAAATAAGGCATCTATGGAATTTCTCTGGCATCTTTGATAACCAGGCAACCCTTGATAAAGGCCCTTTATCATCCCTGATAAATTGAATCTTAATTTGATAAATCAGGTAGACTATCAGCCTGACAATTGAACCCATGTCTGTTAACCTCTGGTTAAGTCTACCAGATCTAAAAGGTCTGATAACTTTACCTGGGACTTCAACAGAGGTAGTAGTAGGGCGGTAGTGGTTATCAGGCTTTAACAGGAATACCAAAGTCAAATAAGCCTATACTATGTGATTGATAAGACATGAGTTATTATCAGCCAGTTATCAAACCGTAAAACAACTTAACAGGGATTACCCTATCTGTGGTTACCCTATATCTATGGCTATACCCTAAATGGTTTTCAAACAGCCAGAAAAGGCCTGAGAATGAACTAGCATTGAAATGTTAGCATAATATGAATTTATTCCATTCTGCTTCTCGCAATGTAGTCTAATATCACTTGAAGAACCAACATTTTCTTCATCATGGGACTATGTGATGCCAGTCTCATTAGCACCCATTCTGGGGCATTATTCATGAATCATTTTCTTTTTAATTGTTCATCAAAAGCAGCCTTCAGAGATAATTTGTTACGTTGGAATCGGCCCATCCAAAGTCCAACTCAGAAAGAGCAATATGATTATCCTTATGATACAATTGGATCATGCTCATTTTTTGTTATTCATTTTATATTAATTGTTTTGTAAAACTTACCTTCTGCTTCTGGTCACCTGTACCAAAATCCTGTAACCTATTAAAACCAAAATGATATAGATCATGTCATAGTCAAGGATTGCAGAATTGGATCTGGTCCTATGATCAGAAAGGCCTGATCTGATCCAGACCGTGATAGGGATCAGCTCATTGCCCGCTTGGGATTAGCAGATTTCTGTTCAATTTTTGCTGATCCAAGTGAAATTTCTTTTTCTTATTTTCTTTTTCTAATTACAATGCCATTCAGATTTCCTCATTCATATTAGATCGGCGTTGGCCAATCCCACAAACCATGTCAGATAGGAAGAAGCAAATTCTGTTCTTTAAAGCTAAATCCAGCGCTTGTGACAAAATATTATTTCACAAAACAACTCGAAAAGTCTTTTTCTCTTCAGAGTAGCTCCAATATTTCACCGAACATATGTGAAAGCCTTGTTCTCTTCCGAGTGGTTCATTGTTTCTCAACAATTGTGACTGATCCCTAACAACCGTCATCATTCCATAGAAATGCAGTAGCTTTCTGACAGAAGTGCAGCATGATAGAGTTGTCCTCATATGTTCTCATCTGCAATTTACTTTGAAACATCCTTGGGGCAGCACTTTTCTAAATGCACACCCTCCTCGAAAATAGCAATACCGAACATGTTGAATTTTTTCCCCTCTTTATAATACTCGGTCCTTCTCAAAAACTGTGTTTCTGACCATCATGCCTCCTTATAGTTCTTAATCCCATCACATTCGAGTGATAAAACAGGATGGGTAATTCGCTCTCTGTTTATGTCCTGCCATCTCTACTATCCTCTCCATCCCAACTGTTTGCTCTCTGAAATCATCCAAGCTCCTTAGTCCTTTTATACACACTTCTTGTAAGGGATGGTATATAACTCTATGCAAACCTCGTACCACCTCCCACGTTTAAGTGGGAGGTTGCGGGTTCAGGTCGCAGCCGGCTCCCGCTTGAATACGGCTGAACGCATCGATCTTGTGTTATTTTCATGTGATGTGTTCTTTTTCCCTCCTATACAATCATAGGTAAATCATACAATGGGGTTGCGTAGGCTGTGCATTATAATATGGCTCTTTTTTCATCTCTTCATTTGAAGAAATGATTCTTTCCAAAGTGTCAAAAATAGGGAGTCTCTCGGTCTCAAGCATCAGTTCTTAGAGAGAGAGCTAGTAAATGCACAAAGCAATCCCGTCTTAAGTTTACAATGGCCTTCTGTTTTGTCAAGTTTGCAACGGAGCCAAATAGATATTGCATTTTTTTTTTTAATCTGAGGTAGATTTTGTGACTAGAATTTCAGTAAATATAAGCATGAGCTATCCATGTTTTTCTTCCCATTCTTAAGCCGTTAAGCGTGGTTGTTGTTTCTCCAATGTGGCGATGCACGACACCCGTCTTTCGTCCTCTGGATGTCCCATCCACAGCAGAGTTCAGTATTATCTCGATCTTTTGGAGCTCTTTTTGGTTTACTTGTGGCCAGATCTTACACCGATGACGCATGATACATTGCCCACCTTTTGGCTTCCGGTTTCTCTTCGCACTGCAAACTCCTCAATCCGACTGCCTCAGTTAGGTAACAAGTTAACTTAAAATTAATTCAAAGTTAATTCAGAGTTAATTCAAAATATAATTTGATAATAAAAAAAAGTTAACTCAAGTGGATTAGATTAAAAGTAGGTTAGATATGAGTTAACTCACAATTTTTCAACCCACCTCTAGAGGTGGATTGGAGTTAACTCAAGTGGGTTAACTATTTTTTTCTCTTGACGGTACACAACATTAATTGCTACTTTTTCTTTTCTCAACACAACATTAATTGCTACTTTTTTTTCACTTTTTTTTCAAATCACTTTTTTGATATGAAAGTGGGTTAACTCACTTTATCTTGTCAAAAAACATTCTTGGAGAAAGTGGGTTAACTCACTAAAGTTAAACTGGATTAACACACAAGAAAATAAACTAAAAAATGAATTAACCATGTATAACTTTAGTCATGGGTTGGAGCTAACTCTAACTCCAACCCATTACCAAATTGAGGACACCTGCAGTCATAAACACATTGATACCTAAACCAATTTCTTTGACAAAAATAAGCTTTTATATCTTGCTTGCTCAATTTAGAATGCTTCCCTTGTTCAGAAAGTTGTGCAACCCCCCCCCCCCCCACCCCTAATGCATTTCCCAAACAACAGGCACTAGCTACAGTGAAATGGATTAACATTAACCAGTTACGAGAAGGGTAAATCTTAATTTCTAGGGTATGGGTTTAGGACCTGTAATCTTAACTTCTCCACTAATCTAACAGTGAAACCACAGAGAAAGGTGCAAATCTCACGTTTGCATCTGGAAGTTGGGGACACGCATTACTGGGGAAAGGAATTTGGAAAACCAGATTCTTGTTAGATTGGAAAAAGAGGAGAGAGAGATTTACACGTAACTGGGTGAGAACTGAGAATTCCCTTATTTCTTTTGGCATCGCTGTTATGTCCGGCAAAGAGACGAATCCTCATGCTTCTCTTGAAGCTTAACTTTTAAATCCAAGTACTTAACTGAACACAAATGACTGTTTTCAAGTACTTAGCAGCTTCCGGCCGGCCTTGCGTTCAGTAAGAAGGGCTTTTATCCCATATGCGGACAGAGGAAGGCAACTCCTCACAATCTGTCCTTTTTTGCCGTCTCTTCGGGATGGCGCAAACTTTCTCATTGAAATCTAAAGATCAAATCCAAATTGTATGAACTTGTTTCTATAATCAAAACGTAGAGAAATAAATTGATTTTATTATCGGGATCAACTTAAGGGAAGGATTGCAAGAAGGAATTTATTTTTTAAAAATAAATAATTTCTTATGTTACTAAGGGAGAGCGCACCACCAATCCAGTTCCAGAGGATGGGAATGTTCTTCGCTCCACCTCAGTGCGTAGTAAGCATAGAAAATTTCAATTTGATTAAATATGAATAATTAAGGTAGATTATCACTGGGTCATCTGATAACTCTGCAATATACAGAGTGACGGTCGGCCACTTGACCGATCTTGGAAACAAGTGATGTTCCCCAACTAGGGATTTGCGGCATGGTATGTTATCCACAACCTGCTTTATTATGTAAATAGAAAAGGACCTCTCCTCTACCAAAAAACTCCAAGGCGGGAACACTTTACTATTAACATAAACAGCTACGGCCAGAGTCAGAAGCAAGATTTGCAAGACATCTGATTCCCTTCTCTATACGTACGTCACGTGTGGACCGTCGATCCATAATGCTCGGATAGCGCTGTATATTATATATACTTGTTCCTTGACCATCCATAACCGCCAAGGTAATTAATCCAGACCCCCTTCCAAGTAAGGCAGTGGAATCATCCTGTACTACGTACTATACTAGAAGTCTAGAGTATATGTAATAGCCTGAATGAAACCCAGCGCCATACAAATCCTCAACGCATCTACAACAGTTAGAACCAACCTTGGCATCGAAATTAGAGGAGAAAGATTTATTATATTTTTATATTGACTAGATAATAAATTTATGTGACATTCAACAATTGAATTGTTATTTTATCACTCCTCATGTGAGAGGTGTCACGTAAATTATTACCTAGTCATATTACATTTAAAGTGTAATATACAGATATGCTAAATTATTCTCAAACTAGAAATAACTCCATACTGCAGCATCGAAACAGCAAATATAATATATATATAATATATATATATATATATTACCCATGTCACTGCTCCCGCACCCACGAGATGCCCCATCCATCAGTAATAAGCTTTAATCGTCTACCCGTTGGAGGTACGTAGCTGCCATTTCACCTGTATCATACATATATAGAACACGCTGCAATCTGAATTGTGACCGGATGTGAAAAAGCTGTAAAATATTCCGAGTCTTACTCCTTATCCCCTATAAATTTGGCAAAAGAATTGCCTAGTCCTTGTTAATAGATGATATGGCACCAAACTGAATAATGGTTGTTGCTCAAATCTGTACTTATTCCTAGCACTCCAAATTAAGCTGGATCCAACAAATAATTAATGACGGGAGCTAATCTCATCATAGCCTCCACCCTGGTCTGAAGAAGTTTATGAGCTAGTATTTGACCATGGCAGAAAGCAGGTAATAATTTTTGTTCTATCAGTGACATGTTAAGAAACTGAATCATAATAGTTCCATATAGAGGTAACCCAATCACCTTCAAGAAAAAGATGCCGACCAGATTCCAGCTGTGGGTCAGCATAACAGGCACCAGCTGACGCCAGCGAGATTATTCCAATTCCCAGTTTATGCACTGTTGAATCAGTGGATAATTAAACATCCCTGGATCTGGATGGCCGGCCTCACGAAAATTAAAGGATTTTTTGATGGGGATCAGGGAGTACCATTATGCGATGCCGATCGATATGCTGCAAAAGAGTTAGATATAATTGTCTGACGGCTGCAAAGAGAAACATATTTAAGCTGTATATATATATAATATATATATATATATATACATGACTAAACCGTACGGATCTGGAGTCCAAGCCATATTCTTTCTCTAACCCCTGATTCAAACTAACTTCCAGATGCTAGTGCTACATCATTTGACCACAAGCTGACGAGACCTGCTGCGTGTGTAATATTGAATCCCTATTTCTGCTTGCCGTAATAAAATCTTTAATCCTTTTGGCGTAAATTGCTGCCACCTGTCCTGATCTTCTCATGAGGCGGCGGCATAACGCACCAATCCCAGTCCAGTTGCCTAAACAAGAATTTTGCCGATCACAACCTGACCATTCGTGCATGTGTCTCCCACTCCCGGTGTGGTCGCATTAGAAGCATGCGTTTCCAGAAGAGGAACGCTCCATGCTTAAATACGAGCAGCAAACTATGTTCAATCCGGGTAATATTCGCACTGCATAAGCCTAGTCCCACAACTTACATCTACCGATCAAAGTTAGCTGGTATTTGATAACACTTATTTAAAATATTTAAAATTTAATTTATCATCTAATTTCTAAATTTAAATTTAAAAAAAAATATTCAAATATATTAAGATATGAAAAAAGAGTTACTTGATATCTAACTTAAATAACATCCGAAGATAATGAGATACATTCTATATAACTACAAGAAAATGCGCATTTAGAGACCGACATTTTCGGTCTCTATTCGGTCCCTAATCGGTCACTAAAAGACTCAGAGACCGAATAGTCACCGAATAGTGACCAAATTCGTCGGTCAAGACTTTCTGGTCACAAATCTATGACCGATTAAATTCGGTCACTATTCGGTCACAAAATAGGGACCAAACAGTGACTGAATATTTCGGTCACTATAGTGACCGATTAAATTCGGTCACTGTTCGGTCCTTAATCGGTCACTATCGGTCACTAAATATAGAGTCCGATTTAATTTGGTCCCTATTCGGTCCCCAAATAGGGACAGAATAGGACCGAATTATTTCGGTCTCAAATATAGAGACCGAAATAATTTAGGTCACTATTCGGTCAAATATAGAGACTGATTTAATTCGGTCCCTATTCGGTCCCGAAATAGGGACCGAATAGGGACCGAATTATTTCGGTCCCAAAAATAGAGACCGCAATAATTCGGTCCCTATTCAGTCCCTAAATAGGGACCGAATAGGGACCGATTTTGAATCGGTCTCTAAAGTATTTATTTAGAGACCGATTCATTGCAGTGACAATTCGGTCACTAGTTAGGGACCGAATAGGGACTGAAATATTTCGGTCTCTATTACCGCTTTTTCAATTGACGGTCGGCGCTCGACAGTCAGACGATCAACGCCCGACGATTGACACCCGACAGTCGACAGTCGACACCCACGATCAGCGGTCGTGCCCAACTGTCCGGTGATCGGCGCCCGAGGGTACGAGAGTAGGCGTTCGACAGTCGGCCGTCAACGCCGACCGCTAGTCGACAGTGGTAGTCAGTGGTCGGCTCTCGACGGATGATACTTGACTTCCAACAGTCGACACTCGGCACTTGGCAGTTGACGGTCAACACCTGACGCTCAACAGTCGAAGGTCGACGCCGACTACTGTACCATCGAGCGTCAGGTGCTGATCGTTAGGCGTTGAGAGTTGAGAGCCTTACATATCTGAAAAAATAAAATGGCATATCTTTAACATTTTTTAAGTAAAAAATTTAAGAGGATATATGTTCATTTAGATATAAGTTTAGACTTTCATCAAATAATTTGAAAATATAACATCCGATCACTTTAGATATTAGACATCTATTAAACATTATCAATATTTAAGACTTCGCACCCAATTCCTCCCATGTCACATAGTTGAGCTAAATTTTGGCCGGCCAACCAGCGATATTTATTCACTTCGCTGGAAGAATGACAGAAGAATTTTGCCATTCAGCTTTCCATCCTATGAATAACGTGCTTAGGTGGTTCCATAGTCGCCATTAGATGAACCGGAATAGATGAGAGGACACGGAGCAGTAAAATTATTTTTCCACCAAATGATAGCAATTTTCCAAACCAACCACACGACCTCTTTTGCATTTTTTTCTAGGAGACCTTCGAAGAAAATACTTCGAGGCTCGAGCATGATACAAAGGTACCCAGGCTAGGTGTAAAATATGTGATTTCTCATGCTTGAAACCCGTAGTTGTACCGATAATAGCTATTCTTCTTGATGGTGCCGATGCTTTTGATCATAAAATAACTTTTTTTCCTTGTTAATTTTCCGACCAAATAATTCTGGAGAAAGGACGTGACATGTTGAAGACAGACATGCAGTGCTTCCATTTGTGCATACAGTACATGAGATATCATTGGACAACCCCGTGGGCTATTGAATCTTTTCACAATTTTTTCTTCCGACATAATCCATGACTAAGCACCTCCTCGGCAATAATAAATAATACCGGCGATAAAAGATCTCCCTAGCGTAGGCCTCTAGTTGAATGAAACAAATCCCTTAACACAACCATTCAACATTATTTATACAAAACCAGCAATTAGTGAACATATTGCGGTTGTATTGAATCCAGCGATTATGGAAACCGAACTTATGCAAAACATCAAATAGAAATTCCCATTCCAGTCTGTCATATCATATCAATTTTGAGCATCACATTACCCCCTCGACAAGGACTGGCCAAGCTATATGAACAATCTCCCCTGAGCCACAACAATGTTATAAAAATATATTTCGCCATTTAATAATGTTCCTTGACTTTTAGAGATAATATCCGGTAGGATATTAGTAAGCCTTGTTGTAAAATTTTTTTTGCATAGACTAATGGGTCTAAAATATAAAATCGACTAAGGACATTCTTTTTTTGGAATCATAACCAAAAAAGAAGATATCTATAAGAGCGTGGGAAAGGCCGCCCTTCACCATTACATCTTTTTTTTTTGTTATATCCCAACAGCAAGTATGAAACTGACCAAAGAAGTCGTCTCGGCCTGGGGGACTATCACTAAGCATTTGAAATACAACACCTTTTACTTCTTCTTCAGAAAGTGTCACGTCCCAAATATATCAGCGAAAGAATGATAGTTGAGACATGAGTAATTGATAAATAAATTTCTTACTAGCAATCACATATAACACTAATAATTTGGATATTCATAACTTCAAACTTTTATTTCATTTCAATCATCGAAAATAATACATGTTCAACTTCAAGATTTAAACTGTTGACCCACTTACGGTTTGGCAGTAAAGAATCACCTAGAGGGTGGGGGGGTGAATAGGTTCTGTAAGAATTTATAATTAAAAACAAACTTGAATGCGAAAACGTTAGTTAGTTTGAGAGTGCAACAGCAATTAACTCAAGTAAATCACACAAATGCAATCACACAAAGGGACACAAGATTTATCCTGATTCGATATTTTTCATATAGAAGTCCTACGTCCAGTCTCCAATAAATCTTGAGATTTCATTAAACGAGATACAATGCCTCCAAGGATATACAACCCCCAGCACCTTAGCTGGTCCTCTTCCTTTTCTGGTAGAAAGGAAATCCACTTCTTTTCCAGGCTAAAAAGTAAACCCACTGGTACAAATCCCAACGTGGTTCTTCCTTAAATCCAAAGGAAATGTTGAGTACAGTCCCTCAGCCTGACATAACTCCCCAAGACTTTAGTTGGTCCTCTCTTCACACAGGAAAAGGAACACTCTTGCTCTTCTTTTAAAAAAAAAATGGAATGAATAGCAGGCTATCGAGATCAAGTTCTGAAGAAAAGAACTTGATATTCTTGATCTCAAATAGCAACCTGAGAGCTACAAAGGGTAGAAAGGAAGCATAGACTCTCAAGCAGAAATCTCTCTCTCAAGTTACGGTTGCACACAGAGAGAGATGATAAAGAGAGAAGACTTTGAACGCTTGGAGTTTTAGATGATTTTTGCTTAGGCACAATCTTTTATTTTGAATCGGCTCGAGCTCTTTCTCCTTTTTCTTTAAGTGTGTATCGTTTAGGCTCCTTACTAGATGAACACTCTTTCAGACAGATCTTCAGGAATACTCTCTACTTCTACTTCAGAACCTTCATCCTTTTATGGAGAAGCTAAAAAAGACCATTGAGGGATGTAACCGTTGGAGCTTTTCCTCTTCATCATCTTCTTCTTCTGCTGCTACTACTCTCTTTGTGTCTAACAGATGCCTCATATGAGAACTAGACACCTGCATGCATTTTATACATGGAAAAAAATGTTAGACACAAAAAGTTAGATGTCAGTCAAACCATGCCTCTGCTGCAGAAGTCCATATCTCTAGCTGACAGTCCTGCTATACTAGATAGAAGGTTTTACTTTCTAGCAGGAAATAAGGTGTCCTTTTAGTCCTTCATTTCTGCTGACACCTTTCTTACCTACCCTGAAAGGATAGCCAATACACAAGATGAATGATATAAAGATTTGAAGAGTATTTAAATTTTCATTAGGCGCCAAAGACATTTGTTCATTAATTGATGTGTTTGAAAGCACATAAACACCAATTGGTATGAAAACAACATCAATCGGAATGATACTTAAGATATTTGGTCATCATCGATAGAATATAGTATTTATAATACCAATCAGAACATTTATAACACCAATCGATAGGATATAGTTTGATACCATATATTTCATGTTATCCATGTTTAGTTCATTATCTTAAACATGACCATGTGATATTATAAGTGTTAATGTAAGTCATGTGTTAGTGTAATGTGCAAGTAGAAGGATAAACATGTGAATATATGAAAGAAAGAGTAAGTATGAATGTAAATGATTTCTTGTTAGTGATTCCTTGTTTAAAAGTTAATCATGCATAGTGATCTTGTTATACATGTGTTAGTATAACTTTGCTTAATGGATTTCATGTTTAAGTTATCCATGTTTAATGTTATATGATAAGCATGAGCATGTGTTAAGGTTAGATTGTTAATTGTTAATAAGTTATTATTATTGTAAACCTGGTAAATGTTTAACTTGTTAGAAAACATGTGTGGTAAGTGTGTGCTTTGCAATTGTAAGTACTTTGCAATAGTCATGGCAGTGACAGTAGCAGTAGTAGTGACAGTGGTAGTGACAGTGACATTAGCAGTGTCAGTGGCAGTAGTAGTGTTAAGTCGGACACATTGTCCTAACTATCAATAGAAGGCCAGTTAGTTAGTACAGTACACTATCACCTAGGCAAATGAGTGATAGGTCTTCATTATTGCGCAGAACCAGGAGAAGCTCTCTCCACCATATACCAGTGGTACTTGTCCACCTCTAGGATTTCACCCCATTACCCTCAGAGCCTTGTACATATACATTAGTGAACTTTCTTTTAGGGCATTTTTATAGTACGGTTCCAATAACTTCCCATGACGGCAGTGTCTGTTTTAAACCAGACACAATGTCCAAACCGTAGTAGGAAGTCAGTAAACAGTAAGAGCTTTTCATAGGGGCATTTTTATAGTACGGCTCCAGTAGAACCCCTATAGCAGTGTCCATTTGGTTAACAACAACAATGATGGCAGTAACGATATCGATAATAGAAATGGTAACGGTGATGGTAAATAATAACAATAGCAATGAAGGAAATAATAACGGTAACGGTGATGGTAGGCAGTAACAATAACAAAGGCGAAAACAGAATCGGTAGGCTAGACTTACTTTTATATGTGCAAAATGTATAAAAGTCAATAAAATAGAAAATATGATTGTGAATCAAAAAGTCCTAATCACTTGTCTCTTGCATGTCAAACCAATAACGAGTTAAGTTGAAACCCACCTTCAATGCAATATACTTCTTCTATTAGATTACCATGATAAACCTCGAGAATGCCTTCAGAGCAGAGTTCCTACGAGCAAAACCTCCTCCTTAATATGAAGAGGAAAACCTCATACTCTCCCTCTCTAGATCTTGGCCGCCCCCCTCTCTCTCCCTCCCTTGCCATGGAGTGGTGGAATGGTGGGAAGAGAGGAGAGAACCCCCTTTTATTTATAGGCCTCTAGGGCTCTTAGGATGGTGCCACCTCGGCGTCATCCAGAAGCTTCTTACGGTCAAGATGGTGACATTTATCACCATCTCCTCCATGCCTATCCAAAAGGCCACCTCATCCCCTTCTAGATGTTTCCAATGGCTAGGATGGTGACATTTGTCACCATCCCCTTCAGCTTCAACCAAAGCATGCCATCTAACTCATTACACTTGTCATCACCTCATTCATTCCTATCCAAACATGCCAAGTCACCCTTTCTAGAGGTGCCACCTCACCCTTACACATGTCACCCCCTTATTTATCCTTATCTAATAAGCCATTAAACCTTCTTTATAAATTATTTGCTTACATGCCCAATTTGTAAGTGCATATATATACATATATCATTTACCAATAAGGCTATCTTAATAGTATCCTTTAAAAATTCAACATCATTTACCAATAACAATATCTTTTAACATATTTTCAGTCAAGGTGTAGATAGATCTAGAAATACCAAATATCTTCGTCCACCTAAAAATTACATTATGTTCTCTCAACTATTTCTCACTTATTTTTTATTTTATAACTTGGGGTATTACATTAAAAGAACTTCGTCCCCGAAGTTCACTCAAACTCCTACTGAATAAGAGCAGGAATATTTCCAATATCACTACCTTCAACTCCTTGGTACCTACACCACGCATCCGTTGCATCACTCTGATATTAAATCTCACAACACTATCTGTAACGTCACGCATTTTTTTGGATCTTCGCGGATCCTTGCTTAGCGGGTTTGGTGGCCAGTGTGTGGCCCATTAGTTTGTGTTTCAGGTGTTTTCACAGGTTTTCGGGGCTTAGTGGGCCAGCAGTTTGGGCCCATAGCACCCGTTGGTTCACTGGTTGTAAACGTGACAGGGGTGTGCGTTGCGTTCTTAACGCGACAGCCCTAGTAGTCACGTTCTGCTTGCCGACCGAGAGGCGGTCTTCATCTGCATGCATGCCGCGTGTCGCGCACTGGGCGGCATGCTGACGTCAGCCTTGGGAAGGCAACGGCCTCCTACGTTGTGTTCTTTTCGCGACAGTAGAGTGCGTCGCGTTCCCAACTGTGATGCGTTTTTAAGAAAGGTCGACCGAACAGAGCTGAGGAAGCTCTGCTCGGCCAGGGAGGAGCTTTGCGGAGGTCTTCGGGCGATTCGAGATTTTGGAAGTCGTCTTTAGCGTGGTCTCTCCTCGAGGACGTCGCGCGGAGCGGGGGAAACGTCGGGTTGTGATCAGTCTTCGTGTTCTTTGCGAAGGTAGGGTGATTCTGCCCATTTTCATGTTGTGAATCGCATGTGACGCATGTTTGGTTTGTTAATCGCTTAAAGAACAGTAGATATCATGCTAGGGCATTGTGTAAAGCATGAAAAATGGAAATTAAACGTGGTTTGTATGGTTTATGGGGGTGATCCGGAGATGGGAACCCAGATTAGGGTTCTAGCCTGTGAAGGCGACGGAGCCCTCTGTCGCGTTCTAAACACGACAGGCCGACCCGTCGCGTTAAGCTTTTGGATCGCGACATGTCGGGGTGTCACGATCAAAAGGCGACAGTTGCCTATGTCGCAATCACAGCCGAGAGAACTGGTTGTGTCCATTTTACTAGTACGATTATCCGATTATCGTTAAAGTGTTGTGCATGGCATGGATAAGTGGTGCCAATGCACTTGTAGCACTCATGGAGCGTGTCGTTTGCATGTTGTTTACGTGGTAAGTGTGTTGCTCATGAAGTGAGCGTGTGTTTATGTGGTTGGCATGTTGTGCACATAGTTAGTGTGTTGTACACATGGTGTTTACGTGGTTTGAGTGTCGTGCATGTGGTTTGTGTGTGCATGGCAAGTGTTCGACGTTGTGTTTATCGTAATATAACTTTTATGGTTAGTTTGTGGTGGTTGAGCAGTGAGTTTCCAGTGTGAACCTAGCTTTGGTCCTTTAATGTCTTTTGTATGATTATTAAAGATGGTTCAATTAGTAAACTATGTGTATGGTTATTATGTGGTTATTATATAATGTGTTAGTATGGCAATGGAGGTCATGAAATGACCAATTACAGGCAAGATTGTTGTATATTATTATGATTTAAGTATGTGTTGGTGTCAGTTAGCTTGGAGGTCACATGGTGACCAGTGACGAGCCAATTATATTTAATGTATCGTGATATAAGTTTCACCGAGGTATTAAGCGACTGATGTGGTTTGTGTGCTAGCCAAGTGTGGTGGTCCGGCACCTATTCCGGAATGCCTCTCTAGTCGGTACCCCAGGTTTTGTGTGAGCTAGGCACGTTAGTGCTCAAGGTTTGTCCAGGTACTGTGTGTACCATTGAGGTCTGTGTCGTCTGTCCTAGACACCCTCACTCCTGTGTTTGAGTTGTACGTCCGGCTGAGGGAAAGACGACAGTGGGACAGCGACTTGTAAGAGTTTGTGTTTGGTTGCTTGTAACGCGCTCGTGGTTGGGGGTACAGACACCAGTAGACGTGCTGGTCCCCAGCTAGTCCTGTGTTTCCAGTGCCTCACTTTAGGGAGCTCGGGCCAGAGTCCCTAAAGGTGTCAGGCATGGACCTGCAGCTGTGTGGTCTGCAGGTGTGGTGATGGTTGGTCTCCACTATTCTTTGGCTTTACTGTGTGGTTTGCAGAGGTGTTGTGACAAACTTGTACCACCAGCAGTAGAGTTAGTCGTGTTGTGTGAGCTTGTGCTCCCTCGGAGTATGCCCTCGGTAGTTGTACTTTTTAATTGGACATCTAATAATTTATTGAGACAATTGTAAATTGTTATATACAGGTATGAGCACATGTACTTTCTTGTGTCTTATACTGTTGTGGTTGTCTTTTATATTCTTACTGGACACATGTGATGATCCTCGTCGTTCAGACCTATTAACCTAATAACGTGCCTAACACGATTCCGCCTCCCGCAACCGGGCCGAAGCCTCGCAAGGGATATCAAACCACTAGCCCGTAGAAATATAAAGGAACCAGCTCAAATATATATAAGATTTGCCAATCTCACAAATATTTACTTGAAATATACATAGCCATAGCACAACTGTAACCAAACTACAACAACAACCTGGGGCATACCCCGAGGTGAACAACAGGAAAGTAAATTACACTGCCGATGGTGCAGACCCTCTGCTACGGTGCGGCTCAGAACTAAACGACGGGTGTGAGGTCTCCTACTCTCCCTCACCTGAAAGAGTAGGGGGTGAGCCTCTCGAGTCACTGGCTCAGTAGGGAAACTCCCTAAAAACTGAGCAAACCAACACACGTAATAAAGCAGAGAACTACACTAACAATTTATAGAACTATCTAGCAGGATATAAAACTGTAAATACCACTTGCCGCTTAACAGAAACCAATAATGATAAATAAACGGAAAACCCAAACAAGTGTACGAGCTATAGTAGGAAAATGCCTCACTTGAGCCACGTGGACTGGCTTGCGACACCAGCTACTACCCGGACAAACCACACAGAACTACCTCTCAGTCTCGCAGCCACGGACGGAAGGTCCAGCTGCCACTCCACTAAACCAGTATAAAGAATTGTGGAGTCCAACTAAACCACCACAACCTGCAGGTCACACACCACGTAAGCCCATGTCTGGCACCTTTAAGGACTCTGGCCCGAGCTCCCTAAAGTGAGGCACTGGAAAATAGGACTAGCTGGGGCCCAGTATGTCTAGTGGTGCCCGTCTCCCCCAACTACGAGCGCGCTACAAGAGACAACACAACAAACTCTCTCTAGTCGCTGTCCCACTGTCGTCTTTCCCTCAACCGGACGTACTACTCAGCACAAGAGTGAGGGTGTCCAGGAAGACGACAAAACCTCGACGGTACCCAATACCGGAACAAGCCCCGAGCACACACGTGCCTGGCTCACACAAAACCTGGGGCTCCCAACTGAAGAGGTATCTGTTGAACCACTCTCTATTTGTTCTTGTATTTTGGTGATAATAAAATTTATGATGTAACTTAATTTGAATATTTTGTCTAATCTGTGTCGCATCAATCTCATAGCAAAATGCTGAGTCTCACATTGATGCAATATGGCGCACTAAAATGATAAAATCGATGTTTAATCAATATACATCGATTTCAGTTTAAGTGCCAAAATTAATAAGCGCTATAGCGATTTTGTTTTAATTGATTTTTTAAAGTGCTACAACGACTTCGCTAAGTGGCCATAACGATTTGTTAAGAAATCGATCTCAGAACGATTCCTTTTATAGCCACAACGATTTGCCCTCATATCGATTTCCTTGCATAACGATTTCATAAGTGATCACATCGGCTTGGGTCTCATAACGATTTCATAAGTGATCACATCGGCTTAGGTCTCATAACGATTTCATAAGTGATCACATCGATTTCTTAAGTGAGACAACGACTTGCTCTCACAACGATTTGTTTACAAATGAGCAACGACTCTTCACATAACGATTTCATAAGTCATGCTCATAACGATTTCTTTAGACCGTAACGATTTCTTAAGTGAACGCATCGACTTGCCTTCACAACGATTTGTTAAGAAATCGTTCCCATAACGATTTCATAAGTCATGCTCATAAAAATTTCTTCAATGATCATAACGACTTGTCTTTCACATCGATTTGTTCATAAACTTGCAACGATTTACTTGTAAATGAACAACGATTTCTCTTGAATATTTTGAAAGTGTTTTTGGCGCTCATTGAAAAGTCAAATATTGTCTGACAGAAAAAGCTGCATGCATAATCTTGTCAGAAAAAGATTTGACCTACTATTTTCAGTATGTTAGCAGAAGCACAGTACTATGCATCATTTATCATAAACACTCTTTTATGCTAACACTTTCTTCTATGTGTACAGACCTCGAAGACCATCAGAGTCTGATTAAGACAAATGAAGAGGAGATGAGCAACGGCTAGAACTCCAACGAATCTCTTCAACGGATCTATTCAAGCTGCTCATATAAAAGATGGAGCATTGCTGAAGATCAGAGCAGAGCTTTTTCCTGAAAATCCTTCAAGGAGTGTACAACTGTGAGAAGAACCTTCACGCCACAAACACTCAGAGAAAGAGAGAAGAGCTCGAGCCAAAATCTATAGAAGCTTTCAAGCAGAAGTCTTCATCGCCTTCAAGCCTTCTTCTCTTCCATTCTCCCTGTGCTCATTGTAATCTTGGGGGAGAGTCTGTGACTGTGAGCTAAGTCCTGAGTGTTCATCTTGTAATAGCTCTCAGTCTGATCTTTCTTTTCTAAGAAAGATTTCTGTCCAGCTGTAGGACTGTATACAGTGTGTAACCTAGCTAGAGGTTAGTGTCTAGCAGAACCGTGTTGGGGTTTGTACCAACAGGACCTAGCTGGGGGTTTAAGTCTAGCAGAACCGCACTGGGGTTTGTTCCAGGAGGTTTACTTCTGAACCTGTAAAAAAGTAGGTTTGCTTCTGAGCCTAGAAAAGAAGTGGGCTGCCTTCTTGCCCGGGAAAGAGAAGAAGACCTGGTGGGGTATCCAGGGTGTTGTAGTGTCCTTGAAGGGGACTGTACCTTCGGTTAGTGAAATCCCAAGAGTTTGCTTGGGGACTGGACGTAGGACTTCCATGTGGGAAGGGCCGAACCAGGATAAATCTCCTGTGTCCTTTTGTGTGATTGTTCTTTTGCTTCCGCACTGCCACTCTTCATCACACTAACACTAACCAAACTTTTAAGTGTTCACGTTTTGATTTCAGATTTCAGAAAATCCTATTCACCCCCCCCCCCCTCTAGGTTACCTTGCTGCCGCACACTAAAGGGCCAACAAGTGGTATCAGAGAGGGTCTCTGAACTTTCAAGAAGATCCAACGATCTTAGAGCAAAGATCCATGGCAGCTCAAGGATATGTTGAAGGCCAATCAGTCACCAGACCTCCATTCTTTGATGGAGAGGACTACCAATACTGGAAGATGAGAATGGAATGCTTCATTCGAGGCACAGACTTTGATCTGTGGCAGGTAATTGAGGTAGGTAATTTCATTGATGTTCCTGCTGAAGGCACTACTGTCATTACAGCAGCTGATAAAAGTAAGTTATCTCTAAACTTTAAGGCTAGAAACTATCTATGTTGTGCTCTATCTAAAAGAGAGTTCAATAGAGTTTCTGCATGTAAATCTGCTAAAGAAATATGGGATAAATTGCAGATAACCTATGAAGGAATAGATAAAGTAAAACAAACTAGGATAGATATTCTTATCTCTCAATATGAGCAATTTAAAATGCTTCCAAATGAAAACATTACTACTATGTATAATAGATTTTCAAGTATAGTAGTAGGTTTAAATTCTCTTGGAAGAATTCTTTCTAATGAAGAAACCGTTAGAAAAATACTTAGGTCCTTAACTATTTCATGGACACCTAAGGTAACTGCTATTGAAGAGGCCCATAATTTAACTAAATTATCAATTGATAATTTAATAGGTTCTCTCATGGAACATGAAATAAATATGGAGCGATTATCTGAAAGCTCATCTAAGAAGAAATGTACTAATGCTCTTAAAGTTGTAGCTGCTCCTTCCACCTCTTCTTCTAGTTCCCAGGATGCAGATTCTGAAGACTGTAATATGGATGAAGTATTGTCCAAGCTTCAGAAGATTTTGAAGAAGAAGAAAAACGGATCAAGAAGAATCCAAAGGAAAGAGAAAAAGGAGAAAGAACCAGTCTGCTATGAATGCAGAAAACCTGGACATCTGAGACCAGACTGTCTAAGGCTCAAGAAGATTGGTCAAACTGATAAGCCCAAGAAGCAGCACAAGAAATTTAAAAGAAAAGCCATGGCGGCTGCTTTGGAAAATGATGAGGTCACAAGCTCAGAATCATCAAGCTCAGATTCCGAAAAGGAGCAGGTAAATCTAGCCATCATGGTGGGACTAGATGAGGTACATTCTGACTCATTTTTTAATTCTTGCACAGATTCAGGGTCAGAATCAGAAGACTTAGAAGAAGTCTTTAATGAACTGTATGAAAAATATAAGGGGGTTGTAAAAGAACTAAAAAATCTGAAAAACAACTCTACTTGCTTGGAAAACACCAATTCTGATCTTAAATCCGAATTGGAGCAACTAGAAGAACAATTAAAAGAATGTAAAGATAAAAATTATCTTTTAAATGAAGATTTGAAAAGCAAGAATAATGAGAAGTTAGAGTTAGAAGAAAAATTAAAAACTCTAACTGAAGAAAATATGTATTTAAAAGAATCAGTTAGAAAATTAACTGAGGGGAAAACATCTTTAGCCCTATGCTTAAAAGGATCAAAATCTGGAAATAACAAACAAGGGCTTGGATACATACCTCCAGAAAAAGGAAAACAAGCCATGATTCCAGAAAAATATCCACTACCAAAATTTGTAAAAGAAACCAAGATGCCCCAGAAAAAGGCCCCTGTAAAAGAAAAAGGTTACAGAAATCTCATTCTAAAAACTAAGCACAAAGAAAATAAGAACAACAAAACAATCTATATTCATTGTTGTTCTCATTGCAATAAACTAGGACACACTGTAAACACATGCACAACAAAGCATTTAGTCTGGATCCTTAAAGGATATTTTCATGCATCTAACCATCAAGGACCCAAAAGGATTTGGGTACCTACCTTTGAGTAATTTACTTGTAAGTTAGCCTTAGAGCATCAAAATCCAAGGATGCTCAAGGCAGGAGTGACTGTAGACTCTTCATTCAAATCACATCTGAAGAAAGAGTAGTCACAAAAATTGAATTGGTCTTTATTGCTAACAATTATTTGCAAGTTTCATTCAGGTGGAGTCTCTCATTCAGGGGGAGCACAGATTAAGGGGGAGTCATTCCTTATCAACTATTATTGTTGAACCCCTCTATGGTAAGAAATTCTCTCAAAAAGGGGGAGAGAAATCCATGGTAAGATCCTTCATTTTTGGTTAGTGACAAAAAGGGGGAGAGTTTGTATGAATTTTCCGAAACCTCTATGCTTTATATATATTCTTGTCAGAAAATTCTCATAAATTTTGTCATCACCAAAAATGGGGAGATTGTTGAACCACTCTCTATTTGTTCTTGTATTTTGGTGATAATAAAATTTATGATGTAACTTAATTTGAATATTTTGTTTCATCTGTGTCGCATCAATCTCATAGCAAAATGCTGAGTCTCACATTGATGCAATATGGCGCACTAAAATGATAAAATCGATGTTTAATCAATATACATCGATTTCAGTTTAAGTGCCAAAATTAATAAGCGCTACAGTGATTTTGTTTTAATTGATTTTTTAAAGCGCTGCAACGACTTCGCTAAGTGGCCATAACGATTTGTTAAGAAATCGATCTCAGAACGATTCCTTTTATAGCCACAACGATTTGCCCTCATATCGATTTCCTTGCATAACGATTTCATAAGTGATCACATCGGCTTGGGTCTCATAACGATTTCATAAGTGATCACATCGGCTTGGGTCTCATAACGATTTCATAAGTGATCACATCGGCTTAGGTCTCATAACGATTTCATAAGTGATCACATCGATTTCTTAATTGAGACAACGACTTGCTCTCACAATGATTTGTTTACAAATGAGCAACGACTCTTCACATAACGATTTCATAAGTCATGCTCATAACGATTTCTTTAGACCGTAACGATTTCTTAAGTGAACGCATCGACTTGCCTTCACAACGATTTGTTAAGAAATAGTTCCCATAACGATTTCATAAGTCATGCTCATAACAATTTCTTCAATGATCATAACGACTTGTCTTTCACATCGATTTGTTCATAAACTTGCAACAATTTACTTGTAAATGAACAACGATTTCTCTTGAATATTTTGAAAGTGTTTTTGGCGTTCATTGAAAAGTCAAATATTGTCTGACAGAAAAAGCTGCATGCATAATCTTGTCAGAAAAAGATTTGACCTACTATTTTCAGTATGTTAGCAGAAGCACAATACTATGCATCGTTTATCATAAACACTCTTTTATGCTAACACTTTCTTCTATGTGTACAGACCTCGAAGACCATCAGAGTCTGATTAAGACAAATGAAGAGGAGATGAGCAACGGCTAGAACTCCAACGAATCTCTTCAACGGATCTATTCAAGATGCTCATATAAAAGATGGAGCATTGCTGAAGATCAAAGCAGAGCTTTTTCCTGAAAATCCTTCAAGGAGTGTACAACTGTGAGAAGAACCTTCACGCCACAAACACTCAGAGAAAGAGAGAAGAGCTCGAGCCAAAATCTATAGAAGCTTTCAAGCAGAAGTCTTCATCGCCTTCAAGCCTTCTTCTCTTCCATTATCCCTGTGCTCATTGTAATCTTGGGGGAGAGTCTGTGACTGTGAGCTAAGTCCTGAGTGTTCATCTTGTAATAGCTCTCAGTCTGATCTTTCTTTTCTAAGAAAGATTTCTGTCCAGCTGTAGGACTGTATACAGTGTGTAACCTAGCTAGAGGTTAGTGTCTAGCAGAACCGTGTTGGGGTTTGTACCAACAGGACCTAGCTGGGGGTTTAAGTCTAGCAGAACCACACTGGGGTTTGTTCCAGGAGGTTTACTTCTGAACCTGTAAGAAAAGTAGGTTTGCTTCTGAGCCTAGAAAAGAAGTGGGCTGCCTTCTTGCCCGGGAAAGAGAAGAAGACCTGGTGGGGTATCCAGGGTGTTGTAGTGTCCTTGAAGGGGACTGTACCTTCGGTTAGTGAAATCCCAAGAGTTTGCTTGGGGACTGGACATAGGACTTCCATGTGGGAAGGGCCGAACCAGGATAAATCTCCTGTGTCCTTTTGTGTGATTGTTCTTTTGCTTCCGCACTGCCACTCTTCATCACACTAACACTAACCAAACTTTTAAGTGTTCACGTTTTGATTTCAGATTTCAGAAAATCTTATTCACCCCCCCTCTAGGTTACCTTGCTGCCGCACACCAAAGGGCCAACAGTATCCACGGTAGGCGTCAAACTACACACCACATACATAGAAACCACGTGCACACCGCACAAGCCACGTGAAATCTTCACGTAAACCGCGTGAACACCACGCCAACCACACACACCACACGCTCCCCGAGCGCTGCTAGTGCCAATGCACCGCTTACCATTGCCGCACAATACATATATGATAATTCGATAATATTACACTAGCATACACATGCATATAACAAACCTGGGTTGTGATCGCGACGGGGTTCAGTGTCACCTTCAGAACGCGACAGCTCGATATGACGCCTTTAAAACCATGAACGTGACGTATCGTTCTGTCGCAACATTGTCGCGACGCACAAGTTTGTCGCCTTCACAGGCACAAACCCTAATCCAGAATTCCTCATCCGAATCACCCCCAAAACCCCTACAAACTATGGTTCTCATTCCATTTACATGCTTTAATGTGTTCCTACAAATGTTATCTACTGTTTAGAAAACTAGAAACGCATCATCCACATCACACGAGCAATCCACGGATCAAAACATAGGAAATCTCCCTACCTTCATGAAGAACACGAAGTACGGAGCCCACACGACGTTTCCCCCGCTCCACGTAGCGTCCTCGCGGCGAGAACACGTCAAACCAAGCTCTGACGAGTCGAATCGCCCAAGAAATCCTCCAGCACAACCCCCTGGCCGAGCAGAGCTCGTGTGAGCTCTATTCTGTCGGGGTTCAATAAAAAATGCTTCACAGTTAAGAACGCGACGCCACACTGTGTCGCGACTTGAACGCAACACACTCGGTCGTCGCCTTCAATAAGTCGACGTCAGCAAGCTCGCCCTATGCACAACACGTGGCGCGCATGCAGATGAAGACCAGAAATAGCGGTTCCATGAACGCGACGCCCTGGGATGTCGCGTTCAGAACGCGACGCCCCTCACTGTCGCGTTCACAGACAGTGAATCAGTGAGCACTTTGGGCCCAAATCTCCGGCCCACAAAGCCTCACAACTTGCGGAAAACACCTGCTACTCACATCCTTGGCCTCACACTGGCCTCCACACACACAAGAAGACAATCCGAACGACCGGAACGTCACATTACTATCACCTAAAAGGAAATTTCATCCTCAAAATTTAAAACAGAAATTGAACACCGAAAACTTTTAATTCAACCTATATAACACTATCACCTAAAAGAATTAAAACTTACTCAAACAAGTATGGATACGCTTTCATCATCTCTTCTACTAATTTCCATCTATCTTCTCCCACCTTGTCTGTTTTCCCATCTGACTTTTACTGATTCAATCTCTTTATTTTTAAGTTTTTGAGTTCTGTGGCTTGTAATCTGCACTGGATATTCTGGCATTATCATGTCGGGCTTCAGATCATCTCTTTGATAACTGACAACTTGGGATGGATCTTTGATATATTTTCTCAGCATCGAAACATGAAACACATCATGTGCATCAGTAAAATCTACTGGCAAATCTAACTTGTAAGCTGCTTCACCCATTCTTTCTTTTATCTGGAACGGCCCAACATATCTTGGGCTCAACTTGCCTTCCTTACTAAACTTCAACACACCTTTAGTAGGAGAAACCTTTAGAAATACATAATCACCAACTTCAAATTGCAAAGGTCTACGTCTAACGTCTGTATAGCTTTTCTGACGGCTCTGGGCTGTTTTCAACTTTTCTTGAATGAATTTTACTATTTTTGCACATTGTCGAACTAATTCTAGACCCAAAACCTGTCTCTCTCCTACCTCATGCCAGTTTAGTGGTGATCTGCACGGTCTGCTGTATAAAGCTTCATATGGTGCCATCCCAATACTTGCATGATAACTGTTGTTGTAAGCAAACTCAACTAAACCCAAATGACGCTCCCAAATACCTCCCCACACCAAACAACAAGCTCTTAGCATGTCTTCAAGTGTCTGGATTGTCCTCTCTGTCTGCCCATCTGTTTGTGGATGATATGCTGAACTGTACCTTAACTTTGTGCCGACGACCCTCTGCAAACTCCTCCAAAAACCTAAAGTAAAACGAAGATCTCGATCTGAAACAATGGTGACTAGAATACCATGTAAAGGCACAATTCTTTCTACATACAGTTTGGCTAATCTGCCCACTGACCATGCCATACTGACTAGTAACAACCTACAAACCTTGGTCAATCTGTCCACAAAAACCCAAATTGCATTGTGACCTGATGATCTGGGCAAACCAACAATAAAAGCCATTGCTATATCATCCCACTTCCATTGTAGAATGGGTAGTGGCTGCAACAATCCTCCTGGCTTTTGATGTTCTACTTTAATTTGCTGGCATACTGCACATCTTGTAATAAACTCTGCAATTTCTCTCTTCATATTCGGTCACCAAAAATGTCTCTTCATATCTCGGTACATCTTTGTGCTGCCTGGGTGGATGGTATACCTTGATCTGTGAGCCTCTTCTAAAACCATTTGTCTGATTTCTGTATCTGCTGGAACATACAATCGGCCTTTGAGTCTGACTACACTGTCGTCCCCAAAAGTCACTTCTTCCATTCTTACAATATCTGCTAAACTATTATCTGCTCTCTGCGCCTCCACTATTTGCCGGTATAAAGACGGCTCCACTGCACCAGTTGCTAATATTGCTCTGCGCTGACTACTCAGCATATACGAGGAGTTTTCCGCCACATCTTCATACAATTTCCATTCTCTGATCATAAGTTGATTCATAACCGCTTTTCTACTTAGTGCATCTGCTACTACATTAGCTCTGCCTGGATGATACGCTAAACTGAAGTCATAATCCTTTAACTATTCCATCCATCGATGCTGTCTTAAATTTAAATCCTTCTGAGAGAAAATATACTTTGAACTTTTATGATCAGTAAATATCTCAAATCTTTTGCCATACAAATAATGCCGCCAAATATTCAATGCAAAAACAACCGCTGCCAACTCTAAATCATGGGTGGGATAATTCTCTTCATGTTTCTTTAACTGCCTGGAGGCGTAGGCTACCACCTTGCTATGCTGCATCAAAACTGCACCCAATCCTCTCTTGGATGCATCTGTAAACAGAACAAACCCGCCACTACCTGATGGTATTTCTAACACTGGTGCTGAAGTCAACCTTTTCTTCAATTCTGCAAAACTACGTCTGCATTCTGAGGACCACACAAAAGAAACTCCCTTCCTTGTCAACCTAGTTATAGGGGCTGCTATCTTGGAAAAATCTTGAATAAATCTTCTGTAATAGCCTGCAAGACCCAGAAAACTCCTAATCACAGACACTGTTCTCGGTTCTTCCCATTTCATTACTACCTCAACTTTGGCTGGATCCACTGCAATACCTTCACCTGATATTACATGACCCAGAAACTGAATTTCTTTTAGCCAAAATTCACATTTACTGAACTTGGCAAACAACTGGTGATCCCTCAATATCTGCAAAGTAACCCGCAAGTGCGCTCATTCTCCTCTTCTGACACTGAGTAAATTAGTATATCATCAATAAATACCACTATGAACTGATCCAAATACAGATGAAATATTATGTTCATCAGATTCATAAAAGCTACTGGTGCATTAGTCAACCCAAATGGCATCACAACAAACTCATAATGCCCATATCTGGTGTGAAAAGCTGTCTTCTCAATGTCTTCTTCTCTAATTCGCAACTGATGATATCCTGACCTCAAATCTATCTTAGAAAATACCTTGACTGACTACAATTCATCAAACAGATCATCAATTCTGGGAAGAGGATACTTGTTCTTAATTGTAACTTTATTCAACTGCCTGTAGTCTATACACATCCTTAAGCTGCCATCTTTCTTTCTAACAAATAATACTGGCGCTCCCCACGGTGACTGACTGGGCCAGATAAAACCTTTTTCTATCAGCTCTTGCAATTGCTTCTTCAATTCTTTCAGCTCTGCTGGTGCCATTCTATAAGGTGCTTTGGAAATCGGTAAACTGCCTGGTTGTAATTCTACGGTAAAATCTACTTCTCTGTGCGGAGCTAGCCCTGGCAACTCTTCTGGTAATACATCTGTAAATTCTCTTACCATTGGCACTGAATCTACAGACTTACTAGACTCAACTAGACTAGCTGACGCAAGGTAAGCTACACATCCCGCATTAATCAACTTTCTAACTCTAAGTGCAGAAATAATAAACTTGGGAGTGTAAAAAGGTATACCTTGAAATTCAAACACTACACCACCGGGTCTGCAAAACCTGACCCTCTTCTTTTTGCAATCAACCATGGCCCCATAGGCCTCTAACCAGTCCATACCCAGTATCACATCATAATCTTTCAATGTTAAAGCATATAACCTTGCTGGCATCTGATTTCCATGAATAACTATCGGGACCTCTTCTAGAAAACTGGAAGTAAGCATATATCCTCCCGAAGGAATCTCTACCACTAACTCACAGGGCCTTTCTTCTAAAGGATGTACTATACTATCCAGAAAATCTTCGGAAATAAACGAATGCGAAGCACCCGGATCAATTAACACTCTAGCAATAAAATCAAAGAATGGTAATATACCTTCAATGAGATTGGATGCCTCCACCTATGCTCGGGTGATTGCCATCACTCGGCCCCGTCCTCCTCTCTGGTACGGTGCACCTCTGCCCTGCTTTGCTGACTGTTGAAAGGGCTGCTGCTGTTGGGTCCCTCTACCATAAGTATGTTCTCGAGGATACGGACAGTTCCTTGCTAAGTGTCCTGGCTACCCACAATTATAACATCTGAATGTCGAGTATGCTGTAGGCTGCCCTGCCGTGCTCTGCTAGGATTCCTCTAGAATCAGTGGCCTGTAGCCACGACCCTACTGAAAACCTCCCTGCTGAAAGCCCTACTGCCTGCCTCTACCTTGGCCTCCTTGGAAGAATTACTTGATCTGCTTGCCCCACTTTTCTATTCCAGATGACGACAAAGCTCCGGAAGGTGCTTTCCCCTTACTGATTCCTCCTGATGGCTGTGGATGCTGAAAACTACCTGAGCCTAAACCACCTGCCTGGGACTGCCCTTACCTGGCCTGAACAGTCCTCTCAAGTATTGCTGCTCGTTGTGCTGCCTCTTCCACTGTTCTACACATCAGTGGAATCACCGCATCCTGTAATTCTGCCCTTAGACCTCGAATAAAGTACTTCATCATCATGGTATTATCAGTTACCACATATGGGGCGTACCTACTCAAGGCCATGAACCTCATCTGATATTCAAGTACAGAGAGATTCCCTTGCTGGAGTGTCCTAAATTGCTCCCTCTTCATCTGCTAGATCTGTATTGGGAAGAAAGAATCACTAAAAATTGAAAAAAATTCTGACCATGTGATAGTGTCCTCCGTCCTGCCTGTAAAACTGATTGAATCTTTAACCGGCACCATTCCTATGCAAACCCTCGTAGCTAGTACGCTGCAAGAATCACTCTATCTTCCTGGGGACACCTCATTATCGCAAATACCCTCTCGATCTCATGTATCCAATGCTCTGTTGTATCTGGGTTGAGGCCTCCTGAGTATGTAGGGGGCTGCAACCTCAAAAACTTCTCCACGAGTACTGTAGTCTCCTCTCCGGTAGCTGGCGTCGCTGGAACTGCCAGAGGTATAGGTACTACATGAGGTACCTGTACTCTGAGTGGTGGTGGAACTGGGGCTACTGGCACTTCCTCCTCTGGAAGTGGTGGTACTGTTGTCACTGGCTGCACTGGTGGCTGCTGGTCTAATCTCATCCATATATCTGTCAGGCTTTCCCAAATTCTTTCTATCATCCTTTGCATAGGGTCCTCTCCTGACCCCTCTCCTCCACCTCCCTAGTCTCTCTTTTCTGCCATTCCTAATTCTGCACAAGCATCATTCCAACGACACAACATACGATAAATCAATACAAAACCAAGGTCGCTACCAGCAGTGGGTTACAATAGAGACATGGCTATGCAATTTCCGATTCCTTTATATCCACACGGACTTTGCTTTGATACCAACTGTGACGGTCCTTGTCGTTCAGACCTGTTAACCTAATAACGTGCCTAACACAAGTCCACCTCCCGCGACCGGGCCGAAGCCTCGCAAGGGATATCAAACCACTAGCCCGTAGAAATAAAAAGGAACCAGCTCAAATTTATATAAGATTTGCCAATCTCACAAATATTTACTTAAAATGTACATAGCCATAGCACAATTGTAACCAAACTACAACAACAACCTGGGGCATACCCCGAGGTGAACAACAGGAAAGTAAATTACACTGCCGGTGGTGCAGACCCTCCGCTACGGTGCGACTCAGAACTAGATGATGGGTATGAGGTCTCCTACTCTCCCTCACCTGAAAGAGTAGTGGGTAAGCCTCTCGAGTCACTGGCTCAGTAGGGAAACTCCCTAAAAACCGAGCAAACCAACACAAGTAATAAAGCAGAGAACTATACTAACAATTTATAGAACTATCTAGCAGGATATAAAACTGTAAATACCACTTACCACTTGCCGCTTAACAGAAACCAATAATGATAAATAAATGGCAAACCCAAACACGTGTACGAGCTACAGTAGGAAAACGCCTCACTCGGGCCACGTGGACTAGCTCGCGACACCAGCTACTGACCCGGACAAACCACACAGGACTACCTCTCAGTCTCACAGCCACAGACGGAAGGTCCAGCTGCCGCTCCACTAAACCAGTACAAAGAACTATAGAGTCCAACTAAACCACCACAACCTGCAGGTCACACATCACGCAGGCCCATGCCTGGCACCTTTAAGGACTCTGGCCCGAGCTCCCAAGTGAGGCACTAGAAAACAGGACTAGTTGGGGCCCAGTACGTCTACTGGTGTCCGTCTCCCCCAACTACGAGCGCGCTACAAGCGACAACACAACAAACTCTCTCTAGTCGTTGTCCCACTGATGTCTTTCCCTCAACCGGACGTACTACTCAGCACAAGAGTGAGGGTGTCCAGGAAGACGACAAAACCTCGACGATACCCAGTACCGGGACAAGCTCCGAGCACACACGTGCCTGGCTCACACAAAACCTGGGGCTCCCAACTGAAGAGGTATCCACGGTAGGCGTCAAACTACACGCCACATACACAGAAACCACGTGCACACTGCACAAGCCACGTGAAATCTTCACGTAAACCGCGTGAACACCACGCCAACCACACACACCACATGCTCCCCGAGCGCTGCGAGTGCCAATGCACCGCTTACCATTGCCGCACAATACATAAACGATAATTTGATAATATTACACTAGCATACACATGCATATAACAAACCTCGGCTGTGATCGCGACGGGGTTCAGTGTCACCTTCAGAACGCGACAGCTCTATATGACGTCTTTAAAACCATGAACGCGACGTATCGTTCTGTCGTAACATTGTCGCGACGCACAGGTTTGTCTCCTTCACAGGCACAAACCCAAATCCGAAATTCCTCATCTGAATCACCCCCAAAACCCCTACAAAGTATGGTTCTCATTCCATTTACATGCTTTAATGTGTTCCTACAAATGTTATCTACTGTTTAGAAAACTAGAAACGCATCATCCACATCACACGAGCAATCCATGGATCAAAACATGGGAAATCTCCCTACCTTCGTGAAGAACGTGATGTACGGAGCCCACACGACGTTTCCCCCGCTCCACGTAGCATCCTCGCGGTGAGAACACGTCAAACCAAGCTCAACGAGTCGAATCACCCAAGAAATCCTCCAGCACAACCCCCTGGCCGAGCAAAGCTCGTGTGAGCTCTGTTCTGTCGGGGTTCTATAAAAAATGCTTCACAGTTAAGAACGCGACGCCACACTATGTCGCGACTTGAAGGCGACACACTCGGCCATCGCCTTCAATAAGTCAACATCAGCAAGCTCGCCCTATGCACAACACGTGGCGCGCATGCAGACGAAGACCAGAAATAGAGGTTCCATGAACGCAACGCCCTGGGATGTCGCATTCAGAACGCGATGCCCCTCACTATCGCGTTCACAGATAGTGAATCAGTGAGCACTTTGGGACCAAATCTCCAGCCCACAAAGCCTCACAACTTGCAGAAAACACCTGCTACTCACATCATTGGCCTCACATTGGCCTCCACACACACAAGAAGACGCTCCGAACAACCGGAACGTCACAACACGTGTACGAGCTATCCCTTGCGAGACTTCGATCCGTTCACGGGAGGCGGATCTGGATATGGAGCCTTATTGGGCATAAATATCCAGGGCTGTCACAGTTGGTATCAGAGCATGGTCCAGTTAGAATATGAAAAGATATTAAGATTACAATGTCCCAAGACATGGTTTAATGTCCACTACTGGTAGTAAGTCTATGGTTTTATGTGGTTTAAAGTGGTTTTCACGTGAGTTTTGTCATGTGAATTGTGTGTTTGTTTTTATAAGTGTGGCAGTTACTGGTAGTAGCTAAGAGAAGATGTGGTTAGAGGAAACCCAGTTTGTGAAATGGTATGATTGTTTGCACACCTGGCAGTTGTTAGAAATGATAGAGAAATGGTGAGGTTAGTGGTATAAGTTGAGTGGTTACATTAGTGTGCTAGTTGCAGTTAAAGTGTGGTTGTTTAAAGGTTTTCAGTTATAGAAATTGAAAAGAGATTAGTAAAGTCAGTTATGGAATTCAGTGAAGATGTTTTAATGGGATACAGAGTTGGCAGGGATAGGTATAAGGTAATGATGTGATGAAATAGCAGAGGGAACATTGTTATAATGAGGAATAGAACAGTGTGATAAGGATTGTTCAGTGTGTGAATTGTGGTTGGGAACCTTAGCATAGGTAATTATTATGTTTGAAATCTGTGTTAATATGTATTAAGGAATAGCTGGGATAATAATGTGATTGATGATATGGAAAGATTTGGAATAATTAAGTAAGGCAGATTAGCTCCAGATAAGGTATTGGTAAATCGAGGAGCAGTAAATTGTGAAAGTCAGATTAAGAGTGCTTTGTGATTAGAGACGATTACAGTAAAGAGTTTAAGAATGATGTTGTTGTAAGTAATGATGATAATGGGAAATTTGATATAGAGAACCATGTAAGCATGTGCTGAGGTGACCAGTTGGGTAAAGAAAGAGTAAATGAAGAACAGTGTGTAGTTGGACTTTTCCGAGAATGTTCTAAAAAAGATATTTGTTTAGCAAGTGGTAGTTTGTGAAGATTTCACAGAATGATTTGTAAAGAATTACAGTGTTAAAGATGAGATTAGTAATGTTAAGCAGTCAGATACAGTTTGTGGAAATAGAGAGGTAAAGTTTGTGTCATAAAAAGATTGAAATTGAAGTTATGAATAATTGGAATAAGTTAGAATTATGTAAGTCAGAATAGAAAGAGACGAAGTAGTTGAGAATATCAAGTTAAGAGAAACAGCAAGGCAGATTGTGAATGGATATTTGTGAATGTGCTATAACAGTGAAATTGTTTGTATTTGGCCGTAAAGCGGTAATGTAGAATAAAGGAATCAGGCAGAATAAGTTACTGTGTTTAAAGGAAATAGTTTCAGTTTCTGGTTATGGCAGTATTTTAAAGAAAGATAATTGTATAATAAGAAGGATTGTAGTGTAAATGGCACAGTGGGATTAGTCAGTTAGCAGAATAATTAAGAGAAATATTTTTCAGAAATGGTATTATGCTGTTGGTAGTAAAGTTAAAGTTCAGTATTAATAATCAGATGAAGAAAGAATGTGGCAGGTTATGGAATGACGATAGATGGTTTAAAAGATGTGCAGTAAAAGTTTATGTGAAAATGTACAGCAAGTAATTCAGATGAATATAAGAGTTTTATTATAAGAATATTTCCAGAATTTGAAGTAAAAGTCATAGTAGACCAGTTAAAGAATAGCGAGCAGATTAAAGTATGATCAGTTTAGCAGTAAAGAATTTTGAATTAGACATCATACACTTGAGAAAGATTTTGGTAAAGGTGAAGGCAAATATTAGAGTATGTGCAATATAGAGTTAACTGAGCAAATTTTGTTTCCCGATAAGGAAAGTATATAAAGGGTAAAGTAGATTAAGAATTCAGTGTGGCACAGATATAATTGAAGACTGGATATGAGCAGAGTTAGTTGAGCAATGTATTTATGTGATAAAGAAAGTGTAATGTCAGCTAGAAAATATGACTTAAAGTAAGATATGCTAATGGTGATATGGCAGGATTTAGAATTTAAGTAAGTGGTACAACCAGAATAGAAATGTTAAGAAAAGCAGATCAGAAATACCAGTATTCATTTCCAGTGTTAAGTGAATAAGTATGATGATTTGAGAAGCCAGTAAAGTTGGAATTGAGTTCAGTTGAAGTCAAAGTAATAGTGCAAATAGAAAATAATTGAAAGCAATAAAGAGAGCAGAGTTTATAGAATATTTTGTCAAATATCTAGTGTAATCAGAGTGGCACAGCGGAAGCATGGACATCAAGAAAGATTTAATATTCGCAGATTACCAAAAATTTAACAGAAAACTTAAGGTTTGTATACAGTTGAGCAGAGAGGCAGAGGTTCTTAGTCAGATATGAGTCAAGGCAGCTTGTGCAGAAGGGCAAAAAGAGGTAGGAAATTTAATTATGGTAATATGAAATATTTCAGGAAGTAAAATAGTTGAGAAGATGAATACAGATAAAGCAGAGTAGCGGATGGCAGTAACAGACAAATAATGGAACGGCACTAAGGAATCTAAGAAATTTGAGAATTCAAGAAGGGTTTAGCACAGCAAAGCATCCAAAGGTAGTAGAGTAAAGTGAAAGGTTTTGAGCAAGAAAAGTGGCCCATAAAGAAATATTTCAAACATAGCCAGAAAAAATGTGGAAATAGGTTGAGTCCAAGGAGATAAAGCGCCAACAGCAGGATAGAATCGCTTACGGTTGAAAGGTAAAGTGAGTCAGATTGGTAACTGAATGGAACAGGCACGGAAATGAGCAGATTCAGTTAGCGCAGATGATTTGAAAGGCAGATACAGAGAAAGTGTATCCTACTTGTTCTGTATATGGCTTTGTTTCTCTTTAGGTGATAGTCTGGCTTACTGTGATTTGTTTTGAATGTCAAGGATGACATTCCTTTTTAGGTGATAGTAATATAACGTTGCGCATTTTTTCGGATCTTCACGGATCCTTGCTTAGCGGGTTTGGTGGCCAGTGTGAGGCCCATTAGTTTGTGTTTCAGGTGTTTTCGCAGGTTTTTGGGGCTTAGTGGGCCAACAGTTTGGGCCCAAAGCACCCGTTAGTTCACTAGTTGTGAACGCTACAGGGGTGTGCGTCACGTTCTTAACGCGATAGCCCTGGTAGTCACGTTCTGCTTGCCGACCGAGAGGCGGTCTTCATCTGCATGCGTGTCGCGTGTCGCGAGCTGGGCGGCATGCTGACATCGGCCTTGGGAAGGCGACGGCCTCCTACGTCACGTTCTTGTCGCGACAGTAGAGTGCGTTGCATTCTCAACTGTGATGCATTTTTAAGAAAGGTCGGCCGAACAGAGCTGAGGAAGCTCTGCTCAGTCAGGGAGGAGCTTTTGCGGAGGTCTTCGGGAGATTCGAGGTTCTGGAAGTCGTTTTCGGCGTGGTCTCTCCACGAGGACGTCGCGCGGAGTGGGGGAAACGTCGAGTTGTGATCGGCCTTCGTGTTCTTCACGAAGGTAGGGTGATTCTGCCCATTTTCATGTTGTGAATCGCATGTGACGCATGTTTGGTTTGTTAATCGCTTATAGAACAGTAGATATCATGCTAGGGCATTGAGTAAAGCATGAAAAATGGAAATTAAACATGGTTTGTGGGGGTGATCTGGAGATGGGAACCCATATTAGGGTTCCGGCCTGTGAAGGTGACGGAGCCCTCTGTCTCATTCTGAACACGACAGGCCGACCCGTCGCGTTAGGCTTTTGGATCGCGACATGTCGGGGTGTCGCGATCAGAAGGCGACAGTTGCCTATATCACGATCACAGCCGAGAGAATTGATTGTGTCTATTTTACTGATACGATTATCCGATTATCGTTAAAGTGTTGTGCATGGCATGGATAAGTGGTGCCAATGTACTTGTAGCGCTCGTGGAGCATGTCGTTTGCATGTTGCTTACGTGGTAAGTGTGTTGCTCACGAAGTGAGTGTGTGTTTACATGGTTGGCGTGTTGTGCACACAGTTAGTGTGTTGTACACATGGTGTTTACGTGGTTTGAGTGCCATGCATGTGGTTTGTGTGTGCATGGCAAGTGTTTGACGTTGTGTTTATCGTAATATAACTTCTATGGTTAGTTTGTGGTGGTTGAGCAGTGAGGTTCCAGTGTGAACCTAGCTTCGGTCCTTTAATGTCTTTTGTATGATTATTAAAGATGGTTCAATTAGTAAAGTATGTGTATGGTTATTATGTGGTTATTGTATACTGTGTTAGTATGGCAATGGAGGTCATGAAATGACCAATGACAGGCAAGATTGTTGTATATTATTATGATTTAAGTATGTGTTGGTGTTAGTTAGCTTGGAGGTCACATGGTGACCAGTGACGAGCCAATTATATTTAATGTATGGTGATATAAATTTCACCGAGGTATTAAGTGACTGACGTGGTTTGTGTGCTAGCCGAGTGTGGTGGTCCGGCGCCTATTCTGGAATGCCTCTCTAGTCGGGTACCCCAGGTTTTGTGTGAGCCAGGCACGTTAGTGCTCGGGGTTTGTCCCAGTACTGTGTGTATCGTTGAGGTCTGTGTCGTTTGTCTTGGACACCCTCACTCCTGTGTTTGAGTTGTATGCCCGGCTGAGGGAAAGACGACAGTGGGACAACGACTTGTGAGAGTTTGTGTTTGGTCGCTTGTAGCGCACTCGTAGTTGGGGGTACGGACACCAGTAGACGTGCTGGACCCCAGCTAGTCCTGTGTTTCCAGTGCCTCACTTTAGGGAGCTCGGGCCAGAGTCCCTAAAGGTGCCAGGCATGGACTTGCAACTGTGTGGTCTGCAGGTGTGGTGTTGGTTGGTCTCCACTATTCTTTGGCTTTACTGTGTGGCTTGCGGAGGTGTTGTGACAGACTTGTACCACCAGCAGTAGAGTTAGTCATGTTGTGTAATACCCAAAATTTCTATTACTATTTATTATTCCAAAAGAAGGATAATTAAGTTATAATACCTTAACGTTGTCAATAAATTGAAATAATTGATATGTAAGTATGACTGGTGGTAACGAACATTACCCTAGTGTCGCGCATCGAAGTGCGTGCCTCCACAGGGCGATACTGGAAAACGACATCGAAATAAAAATCTGAGAACATCATGATTTCCAGAAAAATGTGGAGAAATTTAATATGTAATTATATGAATTTTTTTGACGTACGGATTTCAAGGTACAGTCGACGCGACTATTTTTCGGGTGATTTTTCACCTACTGTAAAATAAAATCTGAAAATTAAACTCAAATCACCATAATTAGCAACACCATCATACTAGTCTATGGTTAAAATTTCGTGACAAACAGACACCATTTAGATGTGTTTGCCTAATGATCATTGGACCAGCTGATTTATGGGGCAATTACGGTAAGCCATTTCTGGGATTTTTTAGGTGGGATACGTGGAAGTCCCTTAAGGAGCCACCACACTTAGGAATAGTTATGATGACTACTGTATGCGTGTAGCCATGGTAACTTTGCATGGGCTACGTGTTAAACCTGGGGTAAAAGAACTCTTACCATGCCACGTTAGCCACCAACGTGTTGGTGTGCATGGAGATCTCTGAAGCTATAAATATACCTCAACAACCATCGTAGTTAACTTTCTCACCTGTTCATCCTATACACCATAGCTCTTGCATCCATTCTCTTGCAATTGGCGGTTAGAGTTGTTTTACTGGAGTGTTGTTATGCAACCTGTGTGGATAATTTGCAGTTGAGCTGATTGTTGTGCATTGTCACAACTTTGTTTACCAAGGGTTGCATCTCTTATTGAATTTGTAATCCATTGTGCAAGATTTTCTTTTGGTTCTTCCTATTTCCGTGGAGCTTCTCACTAAGGAGAAACTTACTATCTTCAGAAAGGTAGGATTCAACTCCTAAATCTCTGACTTTCCACCTTTGGTTCCCATGTTTGAAATGAATCTATATTGGGTCTGTTACTCTGTAAATTCTGAGAATGTGTTCATGATAGAACTATATTCTCCATCATGTTTTAGTTAGTTTTAATCCATGAGATTTCATAGATTGTTCCTTCCATTCTTAACTTGATCCAAGAATTTGAAGTTTTATCAATGCTCGTGTGTGGTGTAGATAGAACCATGATGGTTCTTTCTTTTTGTGAAATTGATTTACTGAAAGATCTTGAAGGTCTTAAGTGTGTGATCTTGACAAGTGATTAGTGGAAAAAGAGAAGAGAGTTTAAAAGAAAAACTTTCCATTCTATTTTTCTTGAACTTTCATTTGAATGTGCCTTCTTGAAAAATCAGCCATATGAACCTCATTCCATGTTTATATCTTTTATTCTCTTGTCATGATAGCTTCATGCTTGAGGCTAAGATTATGTTTGGATTAAGTCCTAATCATGTTAGAAATGTTAGATAAGTTTAATAGTATTATTTATAGTTGATTTGGAATCATTTCTGAAAGTTTGAGCAAGGTTGTCGACAGACGAACGTCTGGCTGTCGACATAACTCATAGCCAGAAGTCTGAATTTTTCACCTGTGGAGATCTGTCGACAGATCCATTTCTTGCTGTCGACAGATCCACACAGACCTGAACTCCTGATGTCTGGAAAACCAGATCTGTCGACAGCTTCCTTGTGCCTGTCGATAGATGACAACATTACATGTTTTTAGCCTTTGTTTTACTCCATTTCTTGATACAAATCCTACCTAATTATACCAACTAATAGTCCACCTAAATCTTATGGTTTTTAGTACCTAAAGACCTACCAAAACCAGTCATGTACCCTTCTTTGTTCCTTGAATTATTTCTCCGAAGTTTCGAACAACTTTGACCTCGAAGGGCTACCAATCTCTGAAATCAGTAAGAAAGCATAGTTCCTTCACTCTTATGTGTAAACTTTGAATGAACCCTTGTGGTTTTACCTATTAAACTCAGTCATGAACCTTTCATTCCATTATGAATAATTTCTTCAAAGTTCCGAACAAAATTGTTCTTGTGAGATTCGTAAATTCTGAAACTAGCGAAGGAACAGAGTTCCTTAATTCTTGTGTGTGATTCATGAGTGAATCCTTGTACACCTTGATTCATTACAAGGATAAGTGTATGATGATGACATTTTGAGAGTCTTGGGACTCAATCTAAGAAAAATGCCTGGCAAATAAGGGCTGGTTCAGTCCTGGGGAGAGCACCTGAATTCGTCAGTGGCCGCGCGGGGGCGATAAGGACATCGTGGATGTTGGCATGCATCAAATCGTGCTTGATTGGTCATCATGTCATGCTTGTGTGTGTGATATTGTATCTGATTTGGAATCCAAATATCATCCTGAGTTATTGATTCTATTTCCAACATTGTGCTTGTTCAACACATGTTATCGAATGATCTTGTGTTTTCGTTATTGGAACACACCATGTTAGTGATCTTTACTCGTTCTACCTTGAATATTTATCTATCTGAATCCTTTTAGAAATGCTGAATCCTACTGGGCTAGTTAGCTCATTCAATTCAATATTTCAGGTGACCAAGATGGAGGAACTGCTTAAAGGGGATTTGAGTGTTGAGATAACCACCTGAATCAAGAAGTGTCGTGCAACTATCTTTTGTTTTCTTGTAGTTATAAGTGAGAATGTAATAAAGCTACAGTACTTCTATTTGATCCTCATTCAGACTAAGATGAGGAGTATCATGTAATAAATTCCGCAAACTTAGTTAGTATGAACAAACTATGTGTATTACTCGTCGTGTATATTTTCTGTCATATTCGGTAAATGTAGTTTTGCTAGAACGTGACAGATTAAATTGGTATCAGAGCGTTAGTACGAGAAACCTAGGGATAACCAGTGAGTTGGGGTAGAAACATGGGATAAGTTAGCATGATATTTGTAGTGATATACATGCTTAACATGATATTTGTTTCAGCATGGACATGAATGCCCAAGAAAGGATGGTGTCAGCACTGGAAATGCTATGCCAAGATATGGAGGCATATGCCCATGCACAGCAGGAAGCTCACACACAAATCAAAGAAGAAGTACTTAACTTGACTGCGATTGCGTTTCATGCCGATAATCCTCGTGCTTCCCTGGACGTCATGACCCAAGTGATGTGTAGGTTAGACAACCTCAAGCTGGGACAAGACATGTTGCTTCACCAGTTTGAAGGATATTGGGAAGCTCTAACCGATGCAGCCAGGGAATTGCACCACGGAGCGGATGAAGTACAGCAGCCGCAACCTGCTGAAGTTGTCATAGATCTGACCCGACACTAGAAAGGACTTAAGCAATATGTCCTTCTTTTGTAACCTCTCTTTTTGGTTAAATGACGATGGTATGTATGTAACTCTCATATGTAAGGAGAGTGAGGGTTAATAAAGTACCTTTTTTGTAATATGGTATAGTTGGAAGTAGAAGGCAGTAATAGTTTAGTTGTAAGTTGTAATGGTAAATTTTGATGTAAATATTAGACCGATGAATGAAATCGTGTATTGTATGAATTTGAAATGTGTATATGTGATGAATGCGAGTAGGGTGGATGTGAAAATTAATGTATGTTCTATTGGATGTTTCAGATTATTATCTAATCTTGTCATGGACGGAGGTGACACTAACTGGAGGAAAATGGAAAATTCAATGCATGACTTGACCCGAGTGATGAGGAATGTAGCAAAGAGTAATAGCCATAATGGAACAAGCTTATTCAGGGATTTCCGAAGTTTAGATCCTCCAAGATTTTCAGGGAGTACTGACCCAGACGAGGCTGAGAATTGGTTAAAGGACATTGAAAGGATATTTGGAGTAATCAAGTGCACTGAAGAAGAAAAGATTCGATTAGTGACTTTTCAGTTGGAACGAGATGCTAGAGCATGGTGGGACACCGTGACATCTACATTGGAAGATCCAAGTCAAATGAGTTGGGATGAGTTTGTAGAATTGTTTAATGATCAGTATTTTTCTGAAGTTGTCCAGGAAAAGAAAGCCACTGAATTTGCTAATTTGAAACAATTAAGGATGACCGTATCTGAATATGAGGCTCAGTTTGCTCGATTGTCTAAGTATGCTCCACATCTCATAGCCTCGGATAAGCTGAAAGCCAAGAGGTTCATGAATGGACTACGCCCTATCTATATTATGCAGTTAACTCCACATTTGATTACTACATATTCAGAAATGGTCAAAAGAGCGTTGGCTCTAGAAGCTGCTAATGATTTGGTGGACAAAATTAAAGGAAGGTCAGGAGAGGATCGAAAGAGAAAATTTGAGTCGAGAAATACCTCGAAGGTGCAACAATCTGGAAAGAAGACAGGGAAAGCTCCAAGTGGAAACAAGGAAGTGTGTACGCATTGTCATGTTAAAGGGCATAAAGCAGAAGTTTGTTGGCGTAGGTTGGGAGCATGCCTTAAATGTGGAAGTACCCAACATCGTATTTCCGAGTGTCCGACAATCAAGAATATACCAGCCAAACCAAATCCCCAAGCAAGGCAAGCGAAGCAAGGAAGAATACAAGCAATTCAGGAGGTAGAACTTGAATCTCCGCAAGAAGGCGGACTGATTGAAGGTACATTAACAGTAAACTCAAAACTTGCACATGTACTATTTGATTCAGGAGCTACACACTCCTTTATTAGCTATAATTTTGCTAAGTCTTTGGAAATACAACCAGTCTTATTGTCTACACAATTAGAAGTGGCAACACCTTTGAGTGAGGGTAAGAAGCTTAGAGAGTATTACCCTGATAGTCAATTTTATGTGATGGACACAATTTATATGGTGATTAATATGCTTGGAAATGTGGGATTACGATGTGATCCTCGGGATGGATTGGTTATCTAAGTATCATGCTAATTTAGATTGCCAATTAAGGCGGGTCACATTTCTAGGAAAGGAAAATTGTTCTATAACTTTTGATAAACCTCACATTAGAAGAATACCGATAATCTCAGCAGTTAAGGCTTGTAAGCTAGTACGAAAAGGTTGTCAAGGGTACTTGGCTTCTGTAACGGTACTGAATCAAGATATCACGGGATTGGGTGATATTCCAGTGGTAAAAGAATTTCTAGACGTTTTTCCTGAAGAATTACCTGGCATACCACCTAATAGAGAGGTGAATTTTTCGATTGAGTTAGTTCCGGGAGCTACACCAATCTCAAGAACACCGTACAGGATGTTAATGGAAGAATTGAAGGAATTGAAAAGGCAATTGTTAGAATTGATAGAAAAGGGATTTATTAGACCTAGTACCTCACCTTGGGGTGCTCCAGTGTTATTTGTGAAGAAAAAAGATGGGTCTATGCGATTATGTATAGATTATCGACAGTTAAATCAGTTAACCATAAAGAACAAATACCCACTTCCCAGAATTGACGATCTATTTGATCAATTGTCTGGAGCTCAGTATTTCTCCAAAATTGATTTAAGATCTGGTTATCATCAACTCAAGATTCAGGAGCAGGACATTCACAAAACAGCTTTTAGAACAAGGTATGGACACTACGAATTTGTAGTGATGCCATTTGGATTAACTAACGCACCTGCTGCATTTATGCATTTGATGAATGACGTGTTCAGAACTTACTTGGATCAATTTGTGGTTGTGTTTATTGATGACATACTGATTTATTCCAAGAGTATAGAAGAACATGAGACACATTTACGAATTACTTTGCAACTATTAAGAGATCACCAATTATATGCAAAGTTTAGTAAATGTGAATTTTGGATGGAACAAGTGATGTTCTTGGGGCATATTATTTCAAAAGAAGGATTGTCTGTGGACTCTTCAAAGATTGAAACCATACAAAGATGGAAGCAACCAAAGAACCTCACTGAGGTTAGAAGTTTCTTGGGTATGGCTAGTTACTACCGGCGATTTGTTCAGAATTTTTCAAGAATTGCCTCGCCACTTACACAACTGACTAGAAAAGGAACTGCATTTGTATGGAGTGAGGATTGTGAACAAGCCTTTCAGTTATTAAAAGAATGTTTATCGTCTGCACCAATCTTAGCTTTACCATAGAAGGAAAATTATTTGAAGTTTACACCGATGCTTCAAGTATTGGATTAGGATGTGTATTGATGCAAGATAGACGAGTCATTGCTTATGCATCAAGGCAATTAAAGATTCATGAGAAAAATTATCCAGTATATGATTTGGAGTTAGCCGCCGTAGTTTTTGCTCTTAAACTTTGGAGACATTACCTATATGACAATCAATTTATAGTTTATTCTGATCATAAGAGCCTTAAGTATTTGTTTTCACAAAAAGAACTAAACATGAGACAAAGAAGGTGGATGGAGTATATCAAAGATTATGATTTCAAAATTGAATACCATCCAGGGAAAGGCAATACTGTGGCTGATGCACTCAGCAGAAATCCTATAGCCAAAGTATGCCACTTACAAGTAAGGGAGTGGAAATTGTTAGAGGAATTCTCCACATTGAGCTTAAAGGTGGAATCACAAGAAGGAAAGATTGTTATTAATAACTTGACAGTTCAGTCAGAATTATTGAGGCAAATTAAAGAACAACAAGACAATGACCCTATGTTGATAGAAATCAGGGAAAAATTGATCTCTAAACCTGATTTTAATGAAGATTCTCAAGGAAATCTTCGATTCCGAGAAAGGTTATGTGTGCCGGATGATTGTGAGATCAAAAGCAAATTCTAGAAGAAGCTCACCTGTCATATTATACCATTCATCCTGGAGCTGTTAAGATGTATCAAGATTTAAAGAAACATTTTTGGTGGTGCAATATGAAGAAGATATTGTAAATTTCATAGCGAGATGCTTAACATGTCAGCAAATCAAAGCCGAGCATCAGAAACCAGCAGGAAAATTAAAACCACTAGAAGTACCAGAGTGGAAATGGGACAGTATCGGTATGGATTTTATTGTGGGATTACCTAGAACTCGAAGTGGATTTGATGCTATTTGGGTAATTATTGACCGACTTACCAAATCAGCTCATTTCTTAGCAATCAAGACAAGATGGTCAGTGAGTGTCTTAGCCGCACTTTATATGAAAGAAATTGTCCGATTACATGGAATTCCAAGGAATATAGTTTCAGATAGAGATGCCAGATTTACCTCACATTTCTGGAGGGAATTACAAGATGCATTGGGAACTAAATTAAAATTTAGTACAGCATTTCATCCACAGACTGACGGACAAACAGAGCGGGTGAATCAGATTATCGAAGATATGTGCCGAGCTTGTATATTAGATTTTGGAAATGACTGGAACACTCACTTAGCAATCATGGAATTTGCATACAATAATAGTTATTAGTCTACAATACAGATGGCACCATTTGAAGCTTTGTACGGTCGGCAATGTAGATCACCATTATGTTGGGTGGAACTGAAAGAATCACATATTCTTGGACCTGAAATGATCCAAGAGACCACAGAAATTATCAAGTTGGTACAAGACAGAATGAAGGCTGCTCAAGATCGACAAAAGAGTTATGCTGATCGTCGAAGAAGAGAATTGGAATTTCAGGAAGGAGAACATGTATTCCTTAAAGTATCTCCTCGACGTGGAATTAGAAGATTTGGAATTAAAGGAAAATTGAGTCCAAGGTACATTGGACCATTTGAAATTTTGAAAAGGATTGGAGAAGTAACATATCAATTAGCACTTCCGCCACAGTTGTCTAAAGTACATGATATTTTCCACGTATCAATGCTAAGGAAATATGTTTATGATTCGGAACACGTTATTGGATATCAAGATTTGGAAATACAAGAAAACTTAGCATATGAAGAAAGACCTGTACAAGTTCTTGATCGAAAAATCAAGCAACTTCGGAACAAGGAAGTTCCCTTATTAAAGGTTCAATGGAATAAACGCGGACAAGAAGAGGCAACATGGGAACTTGAAGATGCCATCAGAACCAAATATCCGGAATTGTTTTCAGGTCAGTAACCACACTCTTATGCAATCAAATTTGGAGGACCAAATTTCTTTTAGTGGGGGAGAGTTGTAATACCCCAAATTTCTATTACTATTTATTATTCCAAAACAAGGATAATTAAGTTATAATACCTTAACGTTGTCAATAAATTGAAATAATTGACATGTAAGTATGACTGGTGGTAACGAACATTACCCTAGTGTCGCGCATCGAAGTGCGTGCCTCCACAGGGCGATACTGGAAAACGACATCGAAATAAAAATCCGAGAACATCATAATTTCCAGAAAAATGTGGAGAAATTTAATATGTAATTATATGAATTTTTTGACGTACGGATTTCAAGGTACAGTCGACGCGACTATTTTTCGGGTGATTTTTCACCTACTGTAAAATAAAATCTGAAAATTAAACTCAAATCACCATAATTAGCAAAACCATCATACTAGTCTATGGTTAAAATTTCGTGACAAACAGACACCATTTAGATGTGTTTGCCTAATGATCATTGGACCAGCTGATTTTTGAGGCAATTACGGTAAGCCATTTCTGGGATTTTTTAGGTGGGATACGTGGAAGGCCCTTAAGGAGCCACCACACTTAGGAATAGTTATGATGACTACTGTATGCGTGTAGCCATGGTAACTTTGCATGGGCTACGTGTTAAACCTGGGGTAAAAGAACTCTTACCATGCCACGTTAGCCACCAACGTGTTGGTGTGCATGGAGATCTCTGAAGCTATAAATATACCTCAACAACCATCGTAGTTAACTTTCTCACCTGTTCATCCTATACACCATAGCTCTTGCATCCATTCTCTTGCAATTGGCGGTTAGAGTTGTTTTACTGGAGTGTTGTTATGCAACCTGCGTGGATAATTTACAGTTGAGCTGATTGTTGTGCATTGTCACAACTTTGTTTACCAAGGGTTGCATCTCTTATTGAATTTGTAATCCATTGTGCAAGCTTTTCTTTTGGTTCTTCCTATTTCCATGGAGCTTCTCACCAAGGAGAAACTTACTATCTTCAGAAAGGTAGGATTCAACTCCTAAATCTCTGACTTTCCACCTTTGGTTCCCATGTTTGAAATGAATCTATATTGGGTCTGTTACTCTGTAAATTCTGAGAATGTGTTCATGATAGAACTATATTCTCCATCATGTTTTAGTTAGTTTTAATCCATGAGATTTCATAGATTGTTCCTTCCATTCTTAACTTGATCCAAGAATTTGAAGTTTTATCAATGCTCGTGTGTGGTGTAGATAGAACCATGATGGTTCTTTCTTTTTGTGAAATTGATTTACTGAAAGATCTTGAAGGTCTTAAGTGTGTGATCTTGACAAGTGATTAGTGGAAAAGAGAAGAGAGTTTAAAAGAAAAACTTTCTATTCTATTTTCCTTGAACTTTCCTTTGAATGTGTCTTCTTGAAAAATCAGCCATATGAACCTCATTCCATGTTTATATTTTATTCTCTTGTCATGATAGCTTCATGCTTGAGGCTAAGATTATGTTTGGATTAAGTCCTAATCATGTTAGAAATGTTAGATAAGTTTAATAGTATTATTTATAGTTGATTTGGAATCATTTCTGAAAGTTTGAGCAAGATCTGTCGACAGACGAACGTCTGGCTGTCGACAGAACTCATAGCCAGAAGTCTGAATTTTTCACCTGTGGAGATCTGTCGACAGATCCATTTCTTGCTGTCGACAGATCCACACAGACCTGAACTCCTGATGTCTGGAAAACCAGATCTGTCGACAGCTTCCTTGTGCCTGTCGATAGATGACAACATTACATGTTTTTAGCCTTTGTTTTACTCCATTTCTTGATACAAATCCTACCTAATTATACCAACTAATAGTCCACCTAAATCTTATGGTTTTTAGTACCTAAAGACCTACCAAAACCAGTCATGTACCCTTCTTTGTTCCTTGAATTATTTCTCCGAAGTTTCGAACAACTTTGACCTCGAAGGGCTACCAATCTCTGAAATCAGTAAGAAAACATAGTTCCTTCACTCTTATGTGTAAACTTTGAATGAACCCTTGTGGTTTTACCTATTAAACTCAGTCATGAACCTTTCATTCCATTATGAATAATTTCTTCAAAGTTCCGAACAAAATTGTTCTTGTGAGATTCGTAAATTCTGAAACTAGCGAAGGAACAGAGTTCCTTAATTCTTGTATGTGATTCATGAGTGAATCCTTGTACACCTTGATTCATTACAAGGATAAGTGTATGATGATGACATTTTGAGAGTCTTGGGACTCAATCTAAGAAAAATGCCTGGCAAATAAGGGCTGGTTCAGTCCTGGGGAGAGCACCTGAATTCGTCAGTGGTCGCTCGGGGGCGATAAGGACATCGTGGATGTTGGCATGCATCAAATCGTGCTTGATGGGTCATCATGTCATGCTTGTGTGTGTGATATTGTATCTGATTTGGAATCCAAATATCATCCTGAGTTATTGATTCTATTTCCAACATTGTGCTTGTTCAACACATGTTATCGAATGATCTTGTGTTTTCGTTATTGGAACACACCATGTTAGTGATCTTTACTCGTTCTACCTTGAATATTTATCTATCTGAATCCTTTTAGAAATGCTGAATCCTACTGGGCTAGTTAGCTCATTCAATTCAATATTTCAGGTGACGAAGATGGAGGAACTGCTTAAAGGGGTTTTGAGTGTTGAGATAACCACCTGAATCAAGAAGTGTCGTGCAACTATCTTTTGTTTTCTTGTAGTTATAAGTGAGAATGTAATAAAGCTACAGTTACTTCTGTTTGATCCTCATTCAGACTAAGATGAGGAGTATCATGTAATAAATTCCGCAAACTTAGTTAGTATGAACAAACTATGTGTATTACTCGTCGTGTATATTTTCTGTCATATTCGGTAAATGTAGTTTTGCTAGAACGTGACATGTTGTATGAGCTTGTGCTCCCTCGTATGGGTTGTACTTTTTACTTGTACTATGGACACGTGTACGAGCTATCCCTTGCGAGACTTCAGTCCATTCGCGGGAGGCAGATCTAGATATGGAGCCTTATTAGGCATAAATATCCAGGCCGTCACACTATCAATACTACACTAACCCATTTTACTTAACCTAACCATTTTATCTTTAATTAACTAGCTCGTCTGCATGACTTTGATATGTGAATTAAATTGATGGATCAATCATGAAGTATTCCAACTTGAAGAATGCTCTGATACCATTTACGTAATGCCCCGCTCTAGCTCAGTACGGCCATACTGACCCACGTCAGACAAAAAAGAGAAGCTATAGGGGAAAAGACTCCAACAGTGTTGAACATTAGGGTGGAATCTCTCATGATGAATGGAAATAGAATGAGCGGAAGCAACATTACCATCAACTTTTACATTCACATCTCATAATCATAAGAACAGATAAGACAAGTATAATAAAATGAACATTGTCCATATTAGAGCCAGCACAATTACATAAGGTTCAATATTACATTAATTCTTTCTAGCTTTAATATCACTAGTTTCATAATCCGAGCAATCTCTACTCCTCACGATCTAAACCAAGTCTCACCATTTCCTCTTCTAGAATCTCAACTTCACCTGAATATAGCAAGAGTGAGTCTATAGAATAGACCCAACAAGTAACTAGGAATTCCAAATTCACAATCTACACTATAGCATATTTTGAAAATGCATCCTATTCCAGAAGCTTCCTAAGGGGCCACCTCACCCTTACACATGTCACCCCCTTATTTATCCTTATCTAATAAGCCATTAAACCGTCTTTATAAATTATTTACTTACATGCCCAATTTGTAAGTGCATATATACATATATCCTTTACCAATAAGGCTATCTTAATAGTATCCTTTAAAAATTCAACGTCATTTACCAATAACAATATCCTTTAACATAATTTCAATCAGAGTTTAGATAGATCTAGAAATACCAAATATCTTCGTCCACCTAAAAATTATATTACATTCTCTTAACTATTTCTCACTTATTTTTTATTTTATAACTTGGGGTATTACATTAAAAGAACTTCGTCCCCGAAGTTCACTCAGACACCTATTGAATAAGAGCAAGAATGTTTCCAATATCACTACCTTCGACTCCTTGGTACCTACACCATGCATCTGTTGCGCCACTCTGATATTAAATCCCACAACACTATCAATACCACACTAACCCATTTTACTTAACCTAACCATTTTATCTTTAATTAACTAACTCGTCTGCATGACTTTGAGATGTGAATTAAGTTGATGGATCAATCATGAAGTATTCCAACCTGAAGAATGCTCTGATACCATTTCCGTAATGCCCCGCTCTAGCTCGGTACGACCATACCTACCCACGTCGGACAAGAAAGAGATGTTACAGAGGGAATAATAATAATAATAATATATAGTGGTAGAATCTGTAGCGGTAAAGGTAACGGTCATAGTAGTAGTAGTAATAGTAATAGAAAAAGTAACAGTAGAGACAATGGTAGTAATAGTAGTGGTAATGGCAACAATAGTAGTAATAGTAATATCGGTAGAATCAATGGTAGGAATCAGTAATAGTAGTAGGAATAGAAACAACGGTGGTAACATTAATTGTACTGGTAACAATGACAGAAGCAATCGTAGTGGCGATAGTAGTGGCAATGTCAGTAGCAGTATCAGTGGCAATAGCAGTAGTAATGACAGTAGCAGTGGCAGTGACAGTAGCAATAGCAGTGGCAATAGCAGTAGCAATGATAGTAGCAGTGACAGTGACAGTAGTAGTGTTAAGTCGGACACATTGCCCTAACTATTAATACAAGGTCAGTTAGTCAGTACAGTACATTATCACCTAGGCAAATGAGTGATAGGTCTTGGTTATTGCGTAGAACCGAGAGAAGCCCTCTCCACCATATACCAGTGGTACTTGTCCACCTCCAGAATTTCACCTTGTTGCCCTCGGGGCCTTGTACATATACAGTGGTAAACTTTTCTGTAGGGGCATTTCTACATTATGGTTCCAGTCACTTCTCATAACGGCAGTGTCTATTTTAAATCAGACACAGTGCCCAAACCGTAGTAGGAAGTCAATAAACAATATGAGCTTTCCATAGGGGCATTTCTATAGTATGGCTTCAGTAGAACCCCTATGATCACAGTGTCCATTTGGCTAACAACAACAATGATGGTAGTAACAGTATCGATAATAGAAATGGTAACGGTGATGGGAAACAATAACAGTAGCAATGAAGGTAACAACAACGATAACAGTGATGGTAGACAGTAACAATAATAAAGGCGGTAACAGAATCGGTAGGCTAGACTTACTTTTATATGTGCAAAATGTATGAAAGTCAATAAAATAGAAAATATGATTGTGAATCAAAAAGTCCTAATCACTTGCCTCTTGCATGTCAAACCAATAACGAGTTAAGCTGAAACCCGCCTTCAATACAATGTGCTTCTTCAATTAGATTACCATGATACGCCTCGATGAATGCCTCCAAAGCGCAGTTCCTACGAGCAGAACCTCCTCCTTAGTATGAAGAGGAAAACCTCATGCTCTCCCTCTCTAGATCTTGGTCGCCCCCCTCTCTCTCCCTCCCTTGTCATGGAGTGGTGGAATGGTGGGAAGAGAGGAGAGAACCCCCTCCTATTTATAGGCCTCTAGGGCCCTTAGGATGGTGCCACCTCGACGTCTTCCAGAAGCTTCTTACGGTGAGGATGGTGACACTTGTCACCATCTCCTCCATATCTATCCAAAAGGCCACCTCACCCCCTTCTAGATGTTTTCAATGGCTAGGATGGTGACACTTGTCACAATCCCCTTCAACTCCAACCAAAACATGATACCTAACCCCCTACACTTGTCATTACCTCATTCATTCCTATCCAAACATGCCAAGTCACCCTTTCCAGAGCTTCCTACGGTGGCACTTCACCCTTACACATGTCACCCCCTTATTTATCCTTGTCTAATAAGCCATTAAACCTTCTTTATAAATTATTTACTTACATGCCCAGTTTGTAAGTTCATGTATACATATATCCTTTACCAATAAGGCTATCTTAGTAGTATCCTTTAAAACATCAACATCATTTGTAAGACCCGGCCCCCTTGGGACCTTTGGCCCCGTCCTCAGGGTCGCGATAGGCGCCCTGGTCGCGACGTGGTTGCGCCAGAGAGGCCTGCCGCAACAGGTTCGGGTCGCGATGAACCCGGCCGTCGCCTTCTTGTTGCGACGGGGGTGACCATCGCGTCCTTGTCGTGGCGTCTGACGGCATCGTGACTACTTTTCTGACCGAACTGACTGATGTCCCATCTGTCAGAACGGTCTTATCGGTTGTTAGGAGCGTACAGCATTGACGCGACCTGGTCATCCGTCGCATTTGCTTTTCTCGGTCTTTGAGGTTTGACCTCTTTTTGGGGTTGCGCCGGGGGTGGCCGTCGCGACATGGTCGCAACGCCTAGGGGCGCCGCGACACATTGGTTGTCACGCCAGGTCAGCCCGTCGCATTCTGGGGGCCGTCAGTTTAAAACCGATCGTTGTACCCCATTCTCCCCCTCACCTCTTTCCCTCCTTCTTCTTCCCCTCTCTTTCCCTCCGAGCTCCCCTTGTGTTTTCTTGGTGGTTCTTCGAGCTCGAGGCATTCGTGCTGAGGAGGGTGTCATCCCGTTCGTGCAGGGGACGTGGTCGTGTCGCTTGGAGCGAGGAGGAGGCGGCCATTCCTATGAGAAGGCCCCAATGGGTTTGCTCTTCACGTAGAGGTAGGGACCCTTGATCCTCTTGCTCTAAGCATGCTCCCCTCCCCCTTTGGATCGTGTTTTCCCTGTGGTTTGGGGCTTGGGAGTGTGAGGAATCCATGCTCGAGGTTGAGTGAGGTTTACCTTCGAGTGTAGATTCATGTGAATCCATGTTTGTGGGACTCTAAGGGTGGTTTGGAGGGATTTATAGCTTTCAATACATGTTGAGCATGCTCCCCTCCCCCTGTGGAATGTTTATTTCGTGTTTTGGGGTGGTTCCCGGAGGGACTGCTCCGGAACCCCCCTTTATTGAAGACGCGACCACTATAGAGGTCATGATCTTGTCATGACGGCTTGGCTGGTTGCGACATGATCGCGACGCTCTTGAATGTCGCGACTTGGTCGCGACGGCTAGGGCCGTCGCGATAGTGTCGCGACAGGGAAGGGCGTCGCGACAAGGTCGTGACAGCCTGATGTGCCACGACTACAGCCGAGAGACAGGTTTTGGTCTTCGTCGTTTCTGTTTCTTTTACTGTACCCGTGGCACCTGTGCTAGTTCCCTAGTACGGTCCTACACTAGTCGTTCGCCCGGTGCTCGGCACTTGAGGGCTTGTCCCGTGTGAGAGGTTGTTACCGTTGCCTGGGACCCCCATCCTCGGGAGCCTGTTAAGGGAGTACTCTGGGCTACGAGTGCTAGTTATAGGTGCCCTACAAGCCAATTCACGTGAGTGATGGCACTTGTAATTATGTACAATATCTTTTGGTAATATTATAATGGTATTTTCTCACTGTATATTCCATGCGTTTGTATACTGTGATGTCCATGGGTCTGTGCAATGGGAATTGAATTATGATGAGATCATGATAATGAGGCCGATTCTCTTTTAACACAGATCCTAAATATTCCTAGTCGTAGGTTACTCAAGAAGGACATTGAGATGACCGGAAAGACCGGTGTGCCATATACCTGTCCATATGATGGAAGCAGCTGGTCTCATAGCTGCTTGTGTGGAGACACTAGGGATATGGTGCAGGTGCTTATTGGAGAATGAGTTCACTGAATGATCCGTTCTCGGAATGCTATATGGTTAATGATACCTAATTGTTAGCTAGCGATTCCGTAGTCTCAGTTGTGTACTGGTCCTTAGACTTGAGACACCAAAGATGTCTTGTTTGAGTACTCTATTCTTTGATACTGGATTTATAGGTCTGGATGTTCCAGGTCTAGTATAGCCAGTCATTGGGAATGGTAGCCAACCTTACGAAGGCAATTATGTGTCAATAAAGGATCATCCACTCTCGGTATCGTGAGAGGAATATCCCATATTATCTTACTCAGGCAAATCCCTGGCCAGGGTCAATTGGATTTAGTGAGAAGGAGTTCTCCGGGAGAATCCGATAAGAGTTTGACTTTAACAGATTCCATATAGACCTGACAACACCATGCCTAATATATGGTCTTGGGATAATAGATGGATGAGGGACTACAGGTACACGGTAACTGTGGGCAGACAGGTCCAATGGATTTGATCACTCGTATCGTCTGGGGATTATGGCATAGTGGCCTAGTATGTTCATAATCGATGAGTTGAGTGAATTATTATGGAGATAATAATTCACTAAGTCAGAAGGAGTTCTAACGAGTACAACTCACGGCCAGCTCGATATTGGGCCTAGAGGGTCACACACAAAAGGTGGATAACGCGATGAATAGAGGATTGGATAAAAGTTATCCAATAAGCCTTATTTAACCCATTATGGACCTATTGGGTAAGACCCAATAAGCCTTGATAAGGATCCATTAAGGGAGCATACTAGGATCATGCCACCTCACCCCTTCTGGAAGGAGGACACCTCATCATCATTAACCATCATTACATGATGAGGTGTCCCTGCGAGGTGTCCCTTGTCATGATTAAATGACAAGGTGTCCTTGCCCCTTGTCATCATGACATGATGAGGTGTCCCTGCGAGGTGTCCCTTGTCATGATTACATGATGAGGTGTCCTTGCAAGGTGTCCCTCTTGTCAACATGACATGGTGAGGTGTCCCTGCGAGGTGTCCCTTATTATGATTACCTGACGAGGTGTCCTTGCAAGGTGTCCCTCTTGTCATCATGACATGGTGAGGTGTCCCTGCGAGGTGTCCCTTATCATGATTACATGATGAGGTGTCCTTGCAAGGTGTCCCTCTTATCATCATGACATGGTGAGGTGTCCCTTGTCATAATTACATGACGAGGTGTCCTTGCAAGGTGTCCCTCTTGTCATCATGACATGGTGAGGTGTCCCTGTGAGGTGTCCCTTGTCATCAGGACATGATGAGGTGTCCCTGATGAGGTGTCCTTTAGGCTCTCTATAAATAGAAGGGGTTCTCTTTAAAGTTTATGGGCTAGAGCTTGTGAAGAGAAACCACCTTCTTCATCCCCCCTTCCCAACTCTCCCTGCTGTGCTCTCCCTAAGCAAGAGGAGAACTAGGAGGGCCGAGCCCTCTTGTTGTTGCTGCTACTTGCTGCTGTTGGCCGCTGTGTGGTGTTGCACGACTAGGAGGAGTGGCACCACCGGTGTAGGAGGGGTCATCGTCATCGCCGATCATCCACTGTGTGGATACCGCTAGAGGGAGTCTCACGAGAGCTCCTTCAAACAAGGACTAGTTCTGCGCTTCAGAGGATATACGATCTCCCCTAGGTGAGATTGTCTCACGCCTTATTTTGCACCGTACATCATAGCCCGATCAAGTACATAGATGGAAATCAATTTTTTGTTTTACTTCCGCTGCGCATGTGATGCCTAAAGTCGATTTCCAACAGTGGTATCAGAGCCAAGGTTAGGCTATGATGTTCGTGTTTTGATATTTTGATCGATTCAGATTGATTAAGAGTTAATCCATGTATTAGATTAAGAGTTAATCTAATAGTTTTATTAGTTAAAGTGTTTAATTAATTTCTAGTAGCTTATATATATCCATGTGATGTGTATATTGTGGGCGGATGATCATGGACCTATGTGTGGATGGTGATTCATTGGGGTCTGCGAGCCCCCTTCTCTTTCTCATTAAAATCGTTGTGTATTTCTACCTCTCCCAATGGTGTAATTCCCTTGATATGATCAAGGTTTCTTAATTGATTAAATGTACATTTTTGGGTCTGCGTGCCTATAGTCATTTGTAATTATTGTAATTATTTGAAATCACTCTCGGAGGCACGGCGGAAGCGTGGAATCACCGACGGAGCTAATGACGAAGAGGAGGATGAACACCGTGCATGGGATGCGGGAACACACATAGGGCTTAGTGATCAAGTCTTTTGGCTCACGCTTGATCACGCTAGAATTTGGTCCATGATCATCTGGTGTGGTTATTTATATATATGATTTATATTCATTTCCGCACCTACTAGGTACATATTTGCATGCGATGTAAGTATATGCTAAATATATGTGTGGGACGTGTATTATTTAGCTATGAGACCACTCAAATAAAATAAAAACCCCTCTGCTTTTAATATATTAAGTCGGCAAGCATGTAGCAATAAGATTGACTCACGTGGCCTTCCATCATTATAGGGCAGACGTCTTTTATTGATATAGAGTGGGTTGGCGGAGTCACTCCGGGCTCACTTATATTGGAATTTGATATCTGGCCTATGACATGGAGATGTTACCGGTGACTTGAGGACAGGGTATGTTTGGCCGAGTCCCTCGGGAACATATCACCGAATCAAACTCATCTAGTAATGATGGTGTTGACTTAACCAAACATCATGGTTGGCGGAGTCCCTCTGGGCCATGGTAATTTGGAGGCCAAATTATGACAGGAATCATAAGAGTTGTGATTGACAAGAGTTGCCTACCATTTGGGCTTGGTATGATTGGTCGAGTCCCTCGAGGTCATGCCAAGATGCCAAATTGGATCCCGATCCCCACTAGAAGTTTGCCGGAAACTTCCAATTCGCATGCTAGAGGGTGTCATGTGTCTTGCGAGAAAATAGTGGGATAAAATTGAGATAAAAATCCATGTCTTAATTTTCTACAAATCCAAAAGTCTGCATGTTGTTTATTTCTTCTACATCTTTATTTTTCAGAAAAATGTCGCTTGCAAACCCACTCCGTAGCATATTAGATGTCAATCGTCTCACTGGTCCTAACTACGCTGATTGGCTTCAGAAACTGAGAATTGTTCTTACGGCAGAGAAAATTGTGTATGTCCTCGATGAGATCGTGGCCGAGCCAGTGGAAGGGACTAGTGAGGAAGTTATTTCTCACTATAAGAAGTATAAGGAAGACTCGGTTCTTGCTCAATGTTATATGTTAGCCTCTATGACTCCCGAGCTGCAAAGACAGCATGAAAAGATGGATGCTCAATCCATCATGCTGCATCTTCGCACCTTGTTTGAGGAGCAAGGACGGACTCAAAGATACGAGATATCAAAGAGTCTGTTCATGATGAGGATGACAGAAGGGGCATCGGTTCAGAACCATGTCCTGAAGATGATTGAGTGGATCGAGAAGCTCACAAGTCTAGGACTTGTCCTCGAGGATGACCTGTGTGTGGATCTAATACTTCAATCCCTTCCAGATTCCTTTTCACAATTCATTATGAATTTCAATATGAACAAGATAGTGGCAACCTTGCCTGAGCTCCTTAATATGTTGAAGGAAGCTGAGGGTTCCATTAAGAAGGAGAAGCCAGTTCTCCATGTTGATGAGATCAACAAGAAGAGGAAGGCACGGAAGACCCTTAAGAAGCAAAAGCAAAGGCAATAAAGCGGGCAAGGCAAAGGTTGCCAAGAAAGACCCAGCCAAGGATAAAGGAAAGTGCTTCCACTGTGGCAAGGATGGGCATTGGAAGAGGAACTGCAAGGAATATCTTGCAAAAAAAGGCAAAGCAGAAGCTTGGAGAAGCTTCAGGTATATTCATGATTGATCTCCATTTGTCAGAAAATTATGATAATACATGGGTATTAGATACCGCATGTGCATCTCATATTTGCAATTCGTTGCAGGTTCTGACAAAGTGTAGGAGACTCTCAAAGGGTGAGGTTGACTTAAGAATGGGGAATGGCGCAAAAGTTGCTGCTGTTGCTGTCGGCGAAGTCAACCTACTACTACCTCGTGGAGCCGCACTTGTGTTGGATAAATGTTACTTTTTCCCTCTATCATCAAAAACATCATTTCCATTTCATGTTTGACTAAAAATGGATATAAGTTTGTTTTTGAGAACAATGGTTGTTCACTGATTTTGGATGATGAAATCATTAGTAAAGGAACATTGTTCAATGGTTTGTTTACATTAGATGTTGCTTCACATGTCATGAATGTTAGTACGTCTAAAAGAAAGAGAGATGAGGTGAACGAGGCTTACCTATGGCATTGTAGGCTAGGTCATATCCATGAGGGTAGAATTCAAAGGTTGTTAAAGGATGGATATTTAGACCCATTTGATTATGAATCATATGCAACTGTGAATCTTGCCTTCAAGGAAAGTTGACCAACTCTTCATTTAGTGGAACTGGAGAGAGAGCTTCTGAGTTACTAGAACTCATACATACTGATGTATGTGGACCTATGTCCATACAAGCCAGAGGAGGATATTCTTACTTCATTACATTCACTGATGACTTCTCAAGGTATGGACATGTGTACTTAATGAAGTACAAGTCTGAGGCCTTTGAAAAATTCAAAGAATATAAGAATGAAGTAGAAAATCAGACTGGAAAGAGTATTAAGATTCTTCGTTCAGATCGAGGAGGAGAGTACTTGAGTACAGAGTTCACCCAATTTCTAAAGGACCATGGGATTCTATCCCAATGGACTCCTCCTCATACACCTCAGCTCAATGGTGTATCGGAAAGGAGGAATCACACACTGTTGGATATGGTGCGATCCATGATGAGTTTTGCCAACCTACCCATGTCATTCTGGGGATATGCCCTACAAACCGCAGCTTACCTTCTGAACAGAGTTCCAACTAAGACGGTAGTGTCTACTCCATATGAGATATGGAAAGGGAAGAAGCCCGATCTTAAAGTTATTAAGATTTGGGGCTGCCCTACCCACGTTAAGAGACACAATCTTGATAAATTGGAATCAAGGTCAGAACGGTGCATATTCGTGGGATACCCCAAGGAAACTTGTGGGTATTATTTCTATCACCCCGAGGACCAAAAGGTCTTTGTTGCCAAGAGAGCAGTGTTTCTTGAGAAGGAACACATTCTTGGTGGAAACAGTGGGAGTGTGATAGAATTGAGTGAGGTTGGGGAACCTGGCTCAAGCACCATTCTGCAAGAAGAGTCTGTTCAAGTACCTATCACACAAATTCAAATTTGCGTAGGTCAAGTAGAGTTCCTATCCCTCCTGAAAGATATGTGGGACATATCAAGGGACAAGACTCCGAGGATATTGATCCTCAAACCTACGAGGAGGCTATTAGCATAGACTCCAGGAAATGGCAAGAGGCCATGAATTATGAGATGGATTCCATGTACTCCAACCAGGTTTGGAACCTAGTTGATGCACCTGAGGGTATTGTACCCATTGGGTGCAAATGGATCTTCAAGAAGAAGATTGGAGTAGATGGAAAGGTAGAGACCTTTAAGGCAAGGCTTGTGGCAAAAGGATATCGTCAAAGGCAAGGTATTGACTATGACGAAACCTTTTCGCCCGTCGCCATGCTAAAATCTATCAGAATTTTATTAGCTATTGCAGCATACCATGATTATGAGATATGGCAGATGGATGTAAAAACCGCATTCATCAATGGCAACCTCGAGGAAGAGGTGTATATGATACAGCCTGATGAATTCATTTCTGAGAAAAGTCCAGATAAGGTGTGCAAGTTGCTTAAGTCTATTTATGGACTGAAGCAAGCTTCCCGAAGTTGGAACATAAGGTTTGATGAGGTAATCAGATCTTATGACTTCGTTAAGAATGAAGATGAGCCTTGTGTATATAGGAAGGTAAGTGGGAGTGTTATCATTTTCTTGGTGTTGTATATGGATGACATTCTCATCATTGGAAATGATATTGGAATGCTATCCACAGTTAAGACTTGGTTATCAAAGAACTTCTCCATGAAGGACTTAGGGGAAGCATCCTACATTTTGGGGATTCAGATCTATAGAGATAGATCTAAGAGGATGCTTGGCTTGTCCCAGTCCATGTGCATAGACACCATAGTCAAAAGATTTGGCATGGAAAATTCCAAAAGAGGTCTCATACCACTAAGACATGGAATTTCTCTTTCTAAGAGTATGTCTCCAAAGACTCTAGAAGAAAGGGCATATATGGATAGAATACCCTATGCGTCTGCTATAGGATCTATCATGTATGCAATGTTATGTACTAGACCTGATATAACGCATGCTCTAAGTGTTACGAACAGGTATCAGACAGATCCAGGTTTGGAACACTGGAAGGCAGTAAAGTGTATCCTTAAGTACTTAAGAAGGACTAAGGATCTTTTACTAGTATATGGAGGAGGTAGCCTCAAGGTTGAAGGCTACACAGACTCAAGTTTCCAGTCTGATATCGATGATAGTAAGTCTAACTCAGGGTATGTTTTTACCCTGAATGGAGCAGCAGTAAGCTGGAAGAGTTCCAAGCAAGAGACTACTGCTGACTCGACTACCGAGGCAGAGTATATTACTACTTCAGAAGTAGCAAAAGAAGCTGTCTGGATGAAGAAGTTCATCATAGATTTAGGAGTGGTGTCTGGCCATGAACAACCAATTTCATTGTTATGCGACAACAATGGGGCGATTGCTCAAGCAAAGGAACCTAGGTCTCATCAGAAGTCTAAGCACGTTCTAAGGAGGTTCCACTTGATCAGAGAGATTGTGGCCCGTGGGGATGTAGAAGTAAAAAGAATTTCATCCGATGATAACATTGCAGATCCACTCACAAAGCCGCTCACTCAAATTGTTTTTGAGCGACACCGAGGTCTGATGGGAATCAGACATGTAGGTGATTGGTTTTAGGTCAAGTGGGAGATTGCTAGTTATAGGTGCCCTACAAGCCAATTCACGTGAGTGATGGCACTTGTAATTATGTACAATATCTTTTGGTAATATTATAATGGTATTTTCTCACTGTATATTCCATACGTTTGTATACTGTGATGTCCATGGGTCTGTGCAATGGGAATTGGATCATGATGAGATCATGATAATGAGGCCGATTCTCTTTAAACACATATCCTAAATATTCCTAGTCGTAGGTTACTCAAGAAGGACATTGAGATGACCGGAAAGACCGGTGTGCCATATACCTGTCCATATGATGGAAGCAGCTGGTCTCATAGCTGCTTGTGTGGAGACACTAGGGATATGGTGCATGTGCTTATGGGAGAATGAGTTCACTGAATGATCCGTTCTCGGAATGCTATATGGTTAATGATACCTAATTATCAGCTAGCAATTCCGTAGTCTCAGTTGTGTAACTGGTCCTTAGACTTGAGACACCAAAGATGTCTTGTTTGAGTACTCCATTCTTTGATACTGGATTTATAGGTCTGGATGTTCCAGGTCTAGTATAGCCAGTCATTGGGAATGGTAGCCAACCTTACGAAGGCAATTATGTGTCAATAAAGGATCATCCACTCTCGGTATCGTGAGAGGAATATCCCATATTATCTTACTCAGGCAAATCCCTGGCCAGGGTCAATTGGATTTAGTGAGAAGGAGTTCTCCGGGAGAATCCGATAAGAGTTTGACTTTAACAGATTCCATATAGACCTGACAACACCATGCCTAATATATGGTGTCTGGGATAATAGATGGATTAGGGACTACAGGTACACGGTAACTGTGGGCAGACAGGTCCAATGGATTTGATCACTCGTATCATCTGGGGATTATGGCATAGTGGCCTAGTATGTTCATAATCGATGAGTTGAGTGAATTATTATGGAGATAATAATTCACTAAGTCAGAAGGAGTTCTAACGAGTACAACTCACGGCCAGCTCGATATTGGGCCTAGAGGGTCACACACAAAAGGTGGATAACGCGATGAATAGAGAATTGGATAAAAGTTATCCAATAAGCCTTATTTAACCCATTATTGACCTATTGGGTAAGACCCAATAAGCCTTGATAAGGATCCATTAAGGGAGCATACTAGGATCATGCCACCTCACCCCTTCTGGAAGGAGGACACCTCATCATCATTAATCATCATTACATGATGAGGTGTCCCTGCGAGGTGTCCCTTGTCATGATTAAATGACGAGGTGTCCTTGCAAGGTGTCCCTTGTCATCATGACATGATGAGGTGTCCCTGCGAGGTGTCCCTTGTCATGATTACATGATGAGGTGTCCTTGCAAGGTGTCCCTCTTGTCAACATGACATGGTGAGGTGTCCCTGCGAGGTGTCTCTTGTCATGATTACCTGACGAGGTGTCCTTGCAAGGTGTCCCTCTTATCATCATGACATGGTGAGGTGTCCCTGCGAGGTGTCCCTTGTCATGATTACATGATGAGGTGTCCTTGCAAGGTGTCCCTCTTATCATCATGACATGGTGAGATGTCCCTTGTCATAATTACATGACGAGGTGTCCTTGCAAGGTGTCCCTCTTGTCATCATGATATGGTGAGGTGTCCCTGTGAGGTGTCCCTTGTCATCATGACATGATGAGGTGTCCCTGATGAGGTGTCCTTTAGGCTCTCTATAAATAGAAGGGGTTCCCTTTGAAGTTTATGGGTTAGAGCTTGTGAAGAGAAACCACCTTCTTCATCCCCCCTTCCCAACTCTCCCTGCTGTGCTCTCCCTAAGCAAGAGGAGAACTAGGAGGGCCGAGCCCTCTTGTTGTTGCTGCTACTTGCTGCTGTTGGCCGCTGTGTGGTGTTACGCGACTAGGAGGAGTGGCACCACCGGTGTAGGAGGGGTCATCGTCATCGCCGATCATCCACTGTGTGGATACCGCTAGAGGGAGTATCGCGAGAGCTCCTTCAAACAAGGACTAGTTCGCGCTTCAGGGAATATACGATCTCCCCTAGGTGAGATTGTCTCACGCCTTATTTGTATGTATGTTTACATACACCGTACATCATAGCCTGATCAAGTACATAGATGGAAATCAATTTTTTGTTTTACTTCCGCTGCGCATGTGATGCCTAAAGTCGATTTCCAACAATGAGTGTGCTCGAGTTGGCAGCCCAACAGGCGGACTCTGGAGCTGAGGGGAAAATGATGGTTAGGACAGTGGCATTGAGTCATTTGCAGAGCTCTCATGGTTGGTCTGGGACGCCGGGGACGGTTAGGAGTTCTACCCGGCGTAGGCCAGTCAGTCCTGTTTCTTACTGCCTCGCTCCTTGTGGCCCCGGAACCACTTGAAGAGGCCAGGCGTGGGACCGTAGTCCGGCCAGACTACGCCAGTTACTGTTGTGTACTTTGTGTCCTACCTCGCTCTGACGAGACGTGAGGGTTAGGACTTGGGTCGAGGGTAAGACGTCGGTGGGTGCACTTGACCTTTGACTAGTGGTAGTGCTTCCTGTAGATAGTGTTCCTTATCCATGCGGAGTCCCCTCTATCTGTGTTTGCTGGACTTGTGGTGGTAACGACGAGCAGTCGTACGGAGTTTCCGACCGTGTTGTGTTCCCGTACCGCGCTAGTTGTAGCTTCGCTTCTGCAATTCCGTTTGTAGGTAGAAGATATAAACTGCTGTCTTTTATTTGTTATATATATTCTTCTACATGTTAGTGTCAGTAGGAGATTTGTCGTCCCTACTGAGCTTCTGTTGTGAAGCTCATCCCTTCTTCTTCCCAGGTGAGACTTCTCAACAGCGACAGGGTGCGCGCCGGGCGGAGGAGACGGGGTGGTAGTCGAGGACCCCGTAGCTAGCAGTGGTTCCCCTTTCTCAGTGTACGTCACCCTCGGGGTATGCCCCTAAGGGATATATTTTTCCCCTGCCTCTTACTTGTACTAGTGTGCATGCGTTGGGACTATACTTTGAGCGGTACGCAACGGTCTCGCTCTCTTTTCCGTTTCCGCTTGTACGCTTCTAGTTTAGCAGTTGACGTTTACTTCCGTTACATATCCCATTAGATATATATTATAGCCCTTCCGGGTCTCCGGATCCGTAGGCGGCGACTGCGAAAATTGGGTCCTCGGCGTGGGCCGAGGGTCGGGTTCTCGGGGTCGTTACATCATTTACCAATAATAATATCATTTAACATATTTTCAGTCAGGGTTTAGATAGATCCAGAAATATCAAATATCTTCGTCCACCTAACAATTGTATTACATTTTCTTAACTGTTTCTCACTTATTTATTAGTTTATAACTTGGGGTATTACATACTAAGTCAGAAGGAGTTTTGAGTCAGAAGAAGTTTTGACGGGTGCAACTCACAGCCAACTCGATATTGGGCCTAGAGGGTCACACACATAAAGTGGATGATGCGACGATGATAGAGGATTGGAGAAGAGTTATCCAATATGGCTTCTCTCACCAGGATAGTCATGCAGTTGAAGTGTGGTAAACGACAGTATCAGCTATCATTGAGAATGGTTATTGACGACGAGATATGTCATCATTGGCACTTCGACTTCGACTGGTTCTTATCTGCTAGTTGAAGTGTTGTTAACGACAAGAACAACCATCATCAGAATAGTTCCTAATGACGAGATCGACCATCATCATCACTTCGACTTGAGTCATAGTTGCCAGTCGACGACGTCATGTTAACAACAATATCAATTCTCACCAAGATGGTTTTGATGACACACTATCTTGCAGTCAAAACTAGTATGGTCCAATGTACGTTTTTGGTCGTACGCAACATGATGTGCAACACACCTTCGAGCATGGGTGGGTGAGAGGCCACTATTTTGGAGAGGGGGATCTTTAAAAACCTCATAAGTCAAAGGTTTTGAGGGTCTTCTTCCTCCTCCTTCCCTTTTCAACTGTAGCCCTCTCTTGAGAGAGAGAGAGAGGTGAGCAAGAAGGATACTCCCTCTTTACTCCTACTACTGCTGCTCCTCCTGCTGCTACCCTACTGTTGCTGCACCTTGGAGGTGCATGAGGAGGAGCACACTGATGTGGAGGAAGAGTCGTCACCAGTTGCTGCTGTGTGGACACCGCTAGAGATGAGTTCATGAAAGGTCTTTTGACTTAGCGGGCCAAGTCTTGCACTTCTGGGGATATAGAGCTTCCCTAGGTGGTCTCACCCTTGTGTGGTTAGCATGTAGCTTCCATGCCCCGACATCATCCTGGTCCAAGGTATGTGTGAATCATTTTTATTTTTAACCTTTTTTCTGCTACATGTTTGATGCCTCCATAACGATTCACATCCATTAATTGATCTATAAAACTCATTGTCGAGGCCCTACTCAAACCTCTACAATTCTAAGAAAATAGTTTCATGTCAAAGACTGGGCTCTGTCAAGGCTGTTGGGTTGTGTGCGTTAAAGATTTTTTTTATGATAACAATTTCACAATGATCATGATTGGTCAACTTGATTTCTTATAATTATTAGATTCATGCAAGTGATATAGTCATATGTGAAATGCATTGAACAATCTAATGACTATGTATGAACTTTATATGAGTAGACAACCTCAAGAACAAACATAAAAAACAAGTAGAAAACAAGTTACTAGAGGTAGCATGCGAACAATATTGGTTCACACCTAAAAGATCGGGTGTCAACAAACCTTAAAGGCTGACAAGAATCAAGCTTCTGGAAGAGTTAAGTTGACAGTAATGGTCGACACCCATGGAGTAAGTGTCAACAAATCAAGAGTCGATGCGAGGTTAAATTCAACTAATCATAAGTCGATGTAAGGCTAAGTTCGACTAGTCTCAAGTCAATGTGAGGACAAGAACGACTGATGTAGAATGGAGATAGAAATGGTCGACACCCATGGAAGCAAGTGTCAACAAATGATGAGGACTAGAAGATATAAAGCTTCTGGGAGGATTGCCTCCACAATAATGGTCGACAACCTAAAGCACAGGTGTTGACAGACATGAAGCAAAATTGAATAACAAGTTTCTGGATGAAGAGCCTACACAGTAGTGGTTGACAGCCATATTATGGGTGTCGACAAATGGTCGTACTAGGCATTAACACATGAGCCACACAAGACAACTTAAAGCAATGAGGCCTTCCTCGTACGTGGTACACATGAACTCCAAGGCATGTGTGAAGTACTTAAAGGCTATAAATAGCCCATTTGTCTCATCCGGAGACTAAGGATGAAGAAAAAGGTGGCCGCAAAGCACAACAAGAGCGCCGCCAGAATAGATCAGAAAAGAGAAGGAAGAGCCGCAGAGAGCAGTAGTGCCCAGAAAGCAGAGAAGAGATGATTCCTCCAAGATCCATGGGAGAGCTACGGCGGAGCCAAAGGAAAGCCAAGGGGACATCCAAAGAAGCTCCAGAAGAGATCGTATTTGCTCAGTAGCAAGCAGAAGTATCAGATCTGAAGCAGAGATCACTTCTAAAGTAGAAGTAGTGAAGCGCCATCAATCTAAACTCCTAGAAGACTTCTTCAATCAAAGAACATCCAATCAACCATTCCAAACTCTTATTTCTATTGGATTATTCATCCAAACTTAACTTCTGTGTGTGTGGTGCGATCTGTGTTGCTATTGTGCACAGATCTGATTTCTGTGTGTATGTATATGATCATTCCTTAGCTGGAGGGTTTGATCTCTATTTGGTTAGTTTATCTAGTTTGTGTGTGTGTGAATTGAGCCTTAGTGCTCGAGTGTGCGTGTTGTACTCAGGTTTGAGTAGTGTGTGCCTCACTGTGTGAGGGGTAGATGTAGGATGAACTTGTGTGTAGTCTGAACCACATAAAAATCTTTTGTGCAGTGGTTTGATTTTGTTCTTGCGATTAGATGCATGTATAGGGGTTCAATCACATACTTAGTACTCACACACTAATCATACAAGCACATCATATCTATGAGTTTTGAATGAATAGTTTTTGTAATTCGAAGTAATTCTTAAATTACTTAAATTTCTGCTGCGATTGAGAATAGATCTATTTAACCCCCCTTTCTAGATTTGTTCACCTCTTTTACACGATCCTATGAAGGCCCGTTGCCTCCGCCTTCTTTGGACTGTGGGGTGGGTTGGTTCTATTTGAGTGTTGCATATGGACATGCCTTTTATTCATAGAACTTGCTCTGGCCTTCTATTTCATTTCTCTGACCGTTTTAGCTAGTTTAAACCTGGATTTATTCGGTTGATGTGTGAACCCACTGCTTTGTCTTGCATTATGATATATTGTCAATTTTTCACAACATCTAGGCGTCACCAATAAAGCTTTCTTTTAATAGAGTCAATTATCATATTGGAGGGCTTAGAGCTAATTTGAATGGGAACATTGATCAGGTTTTCATTTATGGCGCTATGTGGTAGTTGAGTGTCCATTCCATGCGTTAATGGCTGAAGTCCAATTTGAGTGGTAACTAGCATACCAGCTATAGAAGAAGGCAGTAACTAAGCAGCTTTTTTTTTTTTTTTTTTTTCAAATTGGTAGAGCCAGAGTCAACAGTTGAGTATTTTGTGGGGATGCGCACTTGGGGGTGCATTAGCAGTGACCATGTTAACCTCTGTCTCAATGCTTCCCATGCACATTCCATCTTTTTTGCCTCCTCCTTTCAGTAGTTTACTCTCCATATACCTACACTGTACATCATAAACCTCCTTAAACAAGTTACTGTTGACTTTCAAAGCAGCCAATATATTATAAAGAGGAGTATCGGTTCTGGGTGTAGGAGGGGCAATAATTTGAGAAGGACCTTCCTTCCAATGGGCAAATTTGTACTGAATAGCTTCTTCCATTTTTACTCGCAACCTCATGAATCTGCGTTCTAACTATCATCAAATCAAATCAAATCGCCACAATTCTCAACCTCATGAGCTAGCCTACCACCACATAAGTTAATACAGAATCGAGGTAGCCTTTCAAACATAGACCCTTGGGGGGAATTTTCTTATGGATCCATCTGATAACTGTGCTTTGCACTGATTTTTTTTTTAGAGGAGGTATATATGTTAACAAATCTAACTTTGATTCGAGTAAAATCACTCCACTGACTAACAATGTTGAGTTGCCAATTCCATTACCTCCTCCTCTATCAAATATTCCTCTCGAAGGTTGTGTATTAATCTCACCCACATATCTACATATTTTGGCAGATATATAATCATTTGGTCTTCCTCTTTCTATAAGAATAACATCATTGTTATAGATCTATGGTGTCCTCCGCAGATCTTATCAACATCTTCTAAAACATTAAATCTCACAATAAATGTATCTGAGTGATAATTCGGGAACTTCCACTCTTTTAAGTTTATTACATCGCAGTAAGTATTATTCAAAATCCAAACTATTTGCTTTCAAATGTATAAAATGGAGGAGTCACTTCCGACTCCTTTAGGCTGCTGTTGGATTCAGAAACTAAATTAAAACCAGCAATTTTATGTTACAATGATTTCCACCCACTTTATGAGGCCTGGATTATTGTGGTTGGTGTGAGCAATTGAGCTCTCATAAAGTACAACATGGTCTCTTCAGCAGGCTCGGATCAAGCACATATTGCCAGCATCCTCATATTTAACTTGGTCTTCTTCAAAGATTGACAAGTCGGGGAGCGTCTCGGGTTTCGTTTCATGGAGCGGCCAAAAAATCACATGGCACCAGCAACTGGCCAATGCTCTAATGCCTCGTCAATCCATGTAGCTCATCCCCTTTCTTTTAAAACAAACCTTACTATTTGATGATGTCAGGGGGCGATGCAAAGGAGCCATTTACGATTACAAGTCAAAAATAAGGCTAAAATATCCATCTCTTCCTTTGACATTCACATTTTTTACCAACTTCAATGAGGAACGTGGGTCATGGAGAATTGACGAGCTCCCTGTGAACCCAATGATGTTGTAAAAAAATAAATAAATAAATTCAAATCGTAATTTTCCAAAGGGATGATTCAGTCATCAACTATTTATATATTAACCAAAAAATAAAATTTCCACTAACCGTGCACCAAGTCCGTCTCAATTAAAACAGAAGAGAACGACCACTCATGGGACCATCAGACCAGTTTTAGTCTAAACTGCCACCGCGGGACATTGTCAAAAGTGCTCCTCTCCTTGGTCTGTCCGGAGGAATTCGGAATGGAGGCCACTTGTGTAGTGCGACTGTGGGAGCGGAGCTGCCCCCCCCCCCCCCCCCCCCGTTCATGAGACCTGTGCTGAGGACGGTGTCCGCCCCCATGGCCTCTTTCTCCAACCCGTCGCAGCTCAGCAACAGGATGGAGAGCCTGATCCAACGGCTCCGCCTCTACAGGGCCCCCTGTTCTCCCTTCTCCTCGGAGAGCGACGGCGAGGGGGACGACATCGACGAGCGGGGGAAGGTGTTCTCCCAGATGGGCCTGGCAGAGTCCTCCGCCAAGGCCATCCCGCGGCCGGAGAGGTTCAGGCCCAAGCGGGCCGCGGTGCTCATCTGTCTCTTCGAGGGTGATCGCGGGGAGTTGCGCGTCATCCTCACCAAGCGCTCTTCCAATCTCTCCACCCACTCCGGTACGCTTCCCCTATCCTCTTACCTCTCAGTTGTTGGGATCGAGCTTTTCCTTGGTTCGGTTGAGGAAAAAGTTGGGATTTCTCTCTCTCTTTCTCTTTAGGTGAGGACTCTGTGTGGGAAATGTTCGTCTTTTATACTAGGGTTTAAGTGTTACAGGAGAGGTGTCCTTGCCGGGAGGGAAGGCAGAAGAGGACGATGTTGATGGCGCCCACACCGCGACGAGGGAAGCCAAGGAAGAGATTGGGCTGGATCCTTCCTTGGTGACCATAGTCACCGTTCTCGAGCCATTCTTGTCCAAGGTATGCTGTTTCGATATTTTCCCGAATTTGGCTTATAAAACTGGTAGAACCTGCTCTGTAAAAGGTCAATCGGCAGTGATGCAAGTGCCATGGAGCAAATTGAATCACGTCTGTTTTCCTTTTGAAATGTAGATGTTCTTAGGAGTTAGGACACATTTTCTCCTAGTTCTGACGTGTACATGAATAGGAATTGGGGGCTTCAGTCTGCTATCTGAAATAAAAGTGCCATTTTTTATGCCTACTGGCATACACGTCCTATTCGTGCTTATCTTCTTGTGCACTTGCCATGGTTATGAGAGTGCATCCTGTTATGCCTACCCCTGTTTGGGAATTGGAGATACCATCCGCCTCTTTCTAATTTCTTTAAACAATGGTTCTATTCCATTTACTTTTTCATGTAGGTTTTGAGATTGCTCTCTGAAACAGAACATTGTTTTTTTCGTTTCTGAATGTGAAATATAACTGTGAAAATCAGTCATTTGTTTCTCCTTATGCAAGTGCTGGTAGAAAGCTTCAGTAGGGTAGTTGTATCAATGAAGTGATGAACAATTATGTCTATCTTCTTCTCTTTTGGTTTTTTCCCCCTTTGTTTGCTGTGTTCAATTCTTTAGCATCCTGTTATGACCCTTCTGTTCATGTTATTACATATTATGATGCAAGTAATGGTTGTCTGCCATCTCTAGAATATTCTCTCTGTTGCCATTTGCTAACACCCTTACGTTACTTTCAGCACTTTGATGTGGAAGACTTGATTGCTTCACTTAGAAATTCCTAGTTTGCCAAAGATTATGAGAATCAGTTAGAATATTGCAAGTAGTGTATGTGGTTTTTGATGTTGGACCTGAATTTACTGAGTCAGCTTGTCTACTTATGTATGAGGTTGCTCAATTATGAGGAGTTGTCATCTGAGCAAGAAAGCAGACATTGCATGATATATATATATATATATATATATATATATATATATATATATATATATATATATACTAGCATGATTGACATCCGAATGGCAACAGATGCAAGTCACGGAGTCTATCATGCATGTTAGTTTCATGTAGATAATCATGTACATAATATGACCACACAATTCCCTGAAGGCCCATGTTTCTTATAGCATGTTAAAGGTATTGGACTGATGCTTCTTGTAATGACCCTCTTTACCCCGGTATGGTTATACCAATCCACATCAGAACAAAGAGAGACGTCACAGTGGAACATGTACCCAACATGATGAACAGTCCATCCCCATGTACTTTTAAATTAATTACATGCCTATTTTTGGTGATAACCAAAACATTGTCAAAAGTTTTTCTAACTTGTTTTACTTAGCCTTAAGCACAGGAATTACCCAAAGAAAGTCAAGCATTTGTGGTAAGTACTCACATACATTGTTTTCAGAAGAGCTATAACGATTTCTTCATAAACTGTAACGACTTCTTCAGAAGTTATAACGACTTGCTCATTATAACGACTCTGTAAGTTATCGTAACGACTTCTTCAGAAGTTATAACGACTTGCTCATTATAACGACTCTGTAAGTTATCGTAACGACTTCTTCAGAAGTTATAACGACTTGCTCATTATAACGACTCTGTAAGTTATCGTAACGACTTCTTCAGAAGTTATAACGACTTGCTCATTATAACGACTCTGTAAGTTATCGCAACGACTTCTTCAGAAGTTATAACGACTTGCTCATTATAACGACTCTGTAAGTTATCATAACGATTTCTTTAGAGAGTTATAACGACTTGCTCGTCATAACGATTCTGTAAGTCATCGTAACGATTTCTTTAGAGAGTTATAACGACTTGCTCGTCATAACGATTCTGTAAGTCATCGTAACGATTTCTTTAGAGAGTTATAACGACTCGCTCGTCAGAACGACTTCTTCAGAAGTTATAACGACTTGCTTATTAGAACGACTCTGAAAGTCATCGTAACGATTTCTTTAGAAAGTTATAAACGACTCGCTCGTCAGAACGATTCTATAAGTAAGCGTAACAATTCTATTAAAGGTTATAACGACTTGGTTTAACGATTTCATAAGTTATCATAACGACTTCTTTTGAGACTATAGCAATTTGTTCACAACGATTCTATCAAGACTATCATAACAATTGCATAAGTCATGTTTCTATTAATTATTTGTTTATCTTTATTTAAGATACGTTGATTAGTCAAAGTCGCATCACGTCTGTTTGACTGCCATGCATTTAATAAAGACTGAACGTATCTCTGCATGGACACAGAACATATCTTCCATTCTCGTGTATTCTTTGCATGCATCTTTTAGAACGATAAAGTGTTACTACTATATTTGTGTCTATCTGCTATAACGTTGATTGACATCTGGAGATAGTATAGCTGTCTACCATTAAAGCTCAACCTTGCAGAACCTTGAGGATGTACTATCCTACAACAATGGACACAGAAAGAACTACAAGCCAACTCAGAAGATCTCTTCACTTTACGTGCTCCAAAGAACAAAAGACTGTCGACAGGAAGCTTCCACAAATCCTTCAGTCTAACGCACACCAAAGCTGTGAGACAACGGTCATCTCTTCGTCCTTATTCAAATTACAGATATAAATACAAGACGAAGTTCTGAAGACAATACATGGAAAACAGAAACCATTATTGATATTCAAGAGAGACTAGAACGCTGTAGCTTTTAAGTCTTCAAGATCTCTAGAGCCAGAAATTCATTCCTTTCGATCTTGGCTCTTAGCTCCTCGTGCTGTGAGAAGAAAAATTAAGGAAGAGCTAGATTAGTTCTGAGAAAGTGCCTTTGTGTAGATCTTCGACTCTCAGTGCTTGTAGCTTCAGATTGAGTTTTGTAAAAAAAAGCTTGATCTAGGGGCTAGTCATTTCTTTCAAGATTATCTTGAGTTTTTCCCTTCGTGTGTGAAGGAAGACCTGGTGGTTTCCAGGGTGGTGTTTTTCCCTTCAGGAGTGAAGGAAGACCTGGTGGTACCAGGGTGTAGTGTTCCCTTCAGGAGTGAAGGAAGACCAGCTGAGCTGGGTGGTTGTTTTTGTCCATAGGGGGACTGTACCCTAGTTAGTGAAATCCTGAGGGTTGCTCAGGGACTGGACGTAGGACTCCAAGGAGAGGAGATCCGAACCAGGATAAATCTGTGTGTTGTGTGTTTGTCTTCATTGTGTGATTGTTGTTTTTACTAACCATTACTAATCCCTTTCAAGAACTCTTTATGTTTGTTTGAGTCCAGGTTTTTATCAGATAAATTTAATTTAAAGACCCATTCACCCCCCCTCTGGGTTAGCCAACCGGGCAACACAACACAAGCTGAACAAGTTGAGATATACACAAATAACTAGTAGAACTACAGTGGAAATAAGTAAAGTATGTATTCCATCAACCATAAACCAATCTCATAGTGTATATAGTAGCAAAGAAAGAATAATAATAATGTCTACAATAACCAAGTTCATAATAGCAAGTCCATAGTCAAACTACATAATAATCTCACGTACTAAGTAAAAAGTAAACTCTAATCTCCAAACTAAGCAAACTCCACGCCGCGATTGCTCCTCACGCTCGAAGTCAGTCCTTACTAGCTCTTCAGTTCCTAATAGATCTGTCTATACTTGTGTCATTAATAAGTAAGTGTCTAGGCAATAGACTCAGCAAGCAACTCATAGCCACATCCACATACATATCACATGCAATCTAACATGACATATACATGAATAACAATCAAATTTACACATGGCTAACTAGCAATTTAACATATAACACATGGACATGATTTGGCTTAACGATCTACACGTGTATGACATTTAATACATGCTATCATTAACATGATTCACATTATCATATCGTCATGCATTATAACACTACTCACTATCATGATCACAATTTAACATATTCTTACACATGATACTAACATGACAATTAACTCATTAGCTAACACATTAAACATGCATCTACTCATTCATACCACAGCCACAATTACCTCTACCTTGCTTTCACATGTACTTGCGTATCATATTCACATACTTACATGTCTTTCACATAGTTTCACATTCACATAGCTTTCACATATTTACATTCACTTGCACATTGTCACATCGCTTATCACATTCACATTAATTCCCATAGTCGAGACACAGTCCAAACCACCATAAGGACACATCAGACACATTCACATATTTGTCACTTAGGCATTACAGTGACAAATCTTGATAATTGCATAGAACTGGGAGAAACACTTTCCACCCTAATTAGTGGTATTTGTCTATCTCCAAGATTTCCCCCTGATGCCACTTAGGCATTACATATTTGTCACTTAGGCATTACAGTGACAAATCTTGGTAATTGCGCAGAATTTGGAGAAGCACTCTCCACTCTAACTAGTGGTATTTATCTATCTTCATGATTTCCCCCTGATGTCTACCTGGTTACACAACACATTGAACTTCCCATAGTGGTTTTTTTACATTACAGCTCCACAGCCTTTTTAGTAGTAGTGTCTCATCGGCACAATTTTCCAATTTTAACATATTAATCCATTCAATCTTACACATGTACCACATGCTCTTTATAATCATGTTTATGTACACATGCTTATGATATGAGCGCATGCTATAACTTCAGATATTTCTGCTACTATTTAACAGTGATTCAATATGCTTAACAGCACCTAAACATGGTACTAATTTACAAGATTTAATCACTGTTAAATAAACATGCCTAAACATGGTTATTAAAGCTTCTTAAAATCATATAAGTCAAAACCAAAGTCAAAACATGCTCTAAATTTTTATATCAGGTCACTTTCATGCAACATAACATACGAGTAAATTTTCAAAGTATTATAACTATTTCTCTAATTTAAAGTAGATTTCAGGCTAGTATTGTATTAACACTTAAAAATACAACTAACTAGTTGAAAACCCGTGCGATGCACGGTAGTTGTTTATAAAATATTAAGATAAATAAAAAATATTATTTAAAAAAAATATAATTTATTACAAAAATTTTGTTAAACTAAATAGGGAAATTTTGTTCTTAAAATAAAGGAAGGGGGACTGCACGAAGGTAGGCTTAAAATTGATTTTTTCTAAAAAGATGGTCTGCTCGATTTAGCAAGATTTTTTAGATGGTGAGTATTACCTTGTTAGAAAGATTTCTTCGTTGATTTAGGTGACAATTAATGTTGAGACTTGCCTTACGGGAGGTGTGTTAAAGTTGATAGATTTATTATTTATGTTAGTGCTATAATGTAGGATTATTTACCCGGATTTTGCTTAACCATATTAGCTGCGATAAGATAGATTTTGTGGGAGGTTTAGGCGGGAAAACTCTGCTTCTGGTGCTGCCACATGGCTGCTCCAGAACTGAGTTTTATTAGAATAGTATAGATAGTGATTGATCTGGCTACATGGATGCCAGTGTGGGTAGAGACGCACTGTAGATCCAAAGTAAGAGGTGGTGTAGGTGACCTCGGAAGGTTGATCCGCTGCTGCTTCTACTGGTGTTCATGCTACTATTAGAGGTGATGACAGTGGAGGGTGATGCTGGTGGCACTGGGAGATGGAGGGCTAGCTGTGTGCAGACGGTGGAGCTGGTTCGCGTGATGTAGTTCGGCGGCCACCTGTGATCAGTGCCCCTACTGGTCTTGCTGCGCTGTGACCAATGCTATTACTGTTTGCTGATTGTTGGGGACAGAGTAAGGAAAAGATGTGAATGGAAGAGGGAAGGAGAAGAATGATGAGAAGAAGGGAAGGGGATGGCGATGCAGGACAGAGAGGGAAGAGAGGGGGAAAGGAGGGAGGTCGGAATACGCCGTGGGAAGGAAGAGGATAACGCTACATCTCGGCTTCAACTTTTCTTCTTCATTTCGTTCATTGTCTTCCAAAAAGAGGGAATACAAGGTGCTTAGATAGGGACAGAACCCTACAACCCATCTCCCACTGTGACCAAAATACCCTTGGACCTAAAAAGAGTGTGAAATTTATATCAAAATTGCATAAAAAAGAAAAAAATACTTGTACTATGAGGCCCATTTTAATGCAGTCCAATTTATTACAAACTGACATTTGACTACAAAATAAGACTAAAATGAAAAATACATAAGAAAAGGAAAAGAATCTTTGAGAGTGTCTTCCAAAAAAGCCAACGTTCACATCTAACGCCGATTCACATCGTCCGTAGTTCAGTTTCTGCATCATTTTCCCCCACTTCGAAAAAATTCGTCTCGAATTTTGAAGTGTTGTAGTATCCAAACAATACGTAGGGGATTGACCAAGCCATGCACTATTAATGTCTCCATAGGGATATCCAAACTAATATGCAATCTGAAATGTTGTTGCTCACATTGATCGCACCATATCATATCATAGATGGACTGATCTCCAGTAAAATCCACATATGTAACAGGAAGAGGGCAACATGGAGCACATTAGAACTCGAAAAGACACTTAGTCAAAACCTGCATCAATCATGAGTATCTGGGTCCATGAATCCATATCTTGTGGATCAATGGCAGTTGTCAATGATGGGTCTGCCTTAAACACATCATCACATATCAAAAGAAATCCGGACGCGATGAACAAGTCATGATCCCAAGCATCAACAATCATAGACTTGTACATATACGATCAACAACAATTACTAGTTCCAGTGGCTTGTCATCTATCACAATCTTCCCTGGAAGCACTGGCTCAACACTAGTAGAGACAAGACTGGAATTCGGAAAACGAACACTTCCCTGCAAATGCGGGGGCCAGAGAGTGCAACTCGACAGATCAGGTTCTAGGATAACATGATGTGTTGCCATGCCATCTAATCCCATACGAATATAGGTGCCCTGTGGAGCAATTGTGCACCATCCCCCATCAAAATATCGAAAGTTTGCGAAGTTGCGACACCTTTAACAAATCAATGAAGTTCCATAAAAGCTCTATCACCCTCAACAACAATCTCACCAGTCTTCAACAGTGCGTCAACAATAGGTCAGGAAATATTACTCTCATGACATTGATCATCTAGAAATCCTCTTGTTCATTTCTTGTTCAACAAGAGGACGTCAAAGTTGAAATTAGATGGAGACATGTGGCAAGGAATTACCTAGGACCAAGAGAATAATTGGTCCATGCATCGTTCGGGCTGAAGCTTGCTGTAACGAGGTCAGCCATGCTGAGACGACCACAATCGCGTGAACAAGACGTAAGTCGGAGCACGAATGAGGCCCCTGTGTTATTGGTGCGACAACAAGGTTGGTGCACCGCCTGTGCATTATAGCAGACCTCTAGAAGACTCGACCTAAAACCAGGTCGAACTTGCTTGACAGGGTGCCTAATAAGGGCTCGGGTCCTTGTCACCTCCCTTCCCTGAAGCAGACGAAGAAGAAGGGGCTACGATGGAGGTGAGTGAGACCGGAGACATAGGTAGGCGGCCGGTTCGGCGGCGGGTGCGGTGGACGACGGGTGCAAGCTCCCACGTGCGTATTTGCGGGGCACTGGCGGGGTGGTCCTCCTGTGAGGCGTAGGCCCTACAAGCTCGTGCTGGTCATTTATGTGTGTCCGAGCAGAGCGAGGTTGGGGCCTAGTTTCATGGCGCAAGGGGAAAACAAGAGGGGGATAGATGAGAGATGATGAAAGATAGAGGGAGGGAGAGATACATGAGAGAGAGATGTGAGGGAGAGAGAGAGCCGCGAGAGTGGGAGAGAGAGCCGGGGGGGGTGCATGCGTGCGAGGGCGGCGAGAGAAGACAACGACGTTGTGGTCGGCTCGCGCACGTGGATGAATGGAACAAGAAAGGGGGAGCGGGAACCATGCAGCAAGGGATTGAGGTTTGCTCTGATACCAAGTTGATGTGGGGCAGTGAGGGAAGAGAAGGGGAAGGAGGGAGGCCGGAATCCACCAGGGAAGGAAGAGGAGGATGCTACTTCTCAGCTTCAACTTTTCTTCTTCATTTTCTTCATTGCCTTCCAAAAAAGGGGGATACAAATCCCTACAACCCATCTCCTACTGTGACCAAAATACCCTTGGACCTAAAAATAGTATGAAATTTATATCAAAATTACATAAAAAATAAAAAGGCTCAAACTGTGAGGCCCATTTTAATGCAGCCCAATTTATTACAAACTGACATTTGACTCCAAAATAAGACTAAAATGAAAATTACATAAGAAAAGGAAAAGACTCTTTGAGAGCATCTTCCAAAAGCCAACGTTCACATCTAACGCTGATCCACATCGTCGTAGTCCCGTTTCCGCATCAGATGGCTCAATCTTCAGGAAAATAGGATGATAAGAGGGAGGAAGAAGACCCTTCTTGGAGGACAGCACACAAGTGATATTTCAGTAGTATTCTTTCATATTTTTCAAAATGGGGTTTACAAGCTTTATATAGACTCAAGAGAAGATGAAGGGACACTTAATTAAGTACTCTTAATAATGATTTTACTAAAAACTCTTGAAATATGAAAGGGCACTATTAAGCAAGGTTCAAAAACCCGGGGATCGGGATCGGATCGGTCGGCCCAAAACCGATCCGACCCGGCGATCCCGACCCCGGCTCGGCCGAGCCAGGCCGAGCCCGGCTGAGCCAGGGGTAGCTGGATCGGCCCATTATACAGGTGTATATCTTATACAGGCTGAGTTCAGGCCGAGTCCACTGCGATTTCAGACCTTATTACCTGAATATCATTTAAGTAAATGTTACATTTACTTAAGATATTACATGTAAATAAGAAAGTACCCCCATTTGAATCCATAAATATAAAAAAAAATCATATCTCTTACCAAAAAAGTCAACTCTTCCACCGAAGAAGAAAATCGTGATTTCGTTGATTTTAGCGAAATGTTAACTTTTTAATCTCTCATAATTTAGCCTATCTAAAAATTTGATAATTCAAATAACCATATGGAACACTAAAAATCCAAAGTCCGGTAAAAAAAGTCAAACGTGCATATGACTTCTCCAAAGGAGTCACTCTCCTACTGACAGCACTTAGTCTGCTTGAGACCTCTCAGGATTTAGTCAAACTTAAACTATCATCACTCAAAGTCATGAGAATTGTCACTTTCTAATTTCTTTTAATTAAAAAGTGAAAAATTCATGAGTTTAGATGATGATAACTTAGGTTGACCAAATCCTGAGAGGTCTCAAGCAGACTAAGTGCTGTCAGTAGGAGAGTGGCTCCCTTGGAGAAGTCATATGCACGTTGACTTTTTTTACTGGATTTTAGATTTTTAGTGTTACATATGGTTTATTTGAATTATCAATTTTTAGATAGACTAAATATGAGAGATTAGAAAGTTAGCATTTCGTTAAAATCAACGAAATTGCGATTTTCTTCTTCGGGGGGAGAGTTGACTTTTTATTGGTAAGAGATATGATTTTTTTGATATTTTTATTAGATTCAAATGGGGGGTACTTCCTTATTTACATGTAATATCTTAAGTAAATGAAACTACAAATAATAACATTTACTATTCAGGTAAATAAGGCCTGAAATCGCAGTGGACTCGGCCTGAACTCAGCCTGGGTTTGGCCTGGACTCAGCCCATGACAAGGTTGAACTGGATCGGCCCGGCTCGGGCCGATCCGAGGCGGATCGGGCCGGGGTCGGCGAGCCGACCGAGCCCAGCCAAGCCTGTCCGATCCGCGTGCAAGGACCGGCTAGGTTACCCCGGCTCGGATCGGGAGGCCCAAAACCGAGCCGACTGGCCGATCCGATCCCGATCCGGCCGAGTTTTTGAACCATGCTATTAAGTATAATTAATTGTGACTCTTGATCCTTTGACTTATCTTAATCCCTAAGCAAGCAAAAGACTTTCAAACATCCTGCTACAGTGAACACTACAGTGCGTGCTGTAGTACCAGGTGATCATAAGACCCTGTAGGAAAGAAAATATTTACATGATTTGATCTTTTTTTTTCCCTCTCTTCTTTCTGAAATTTGTGGATTCTTGTCGAAGTATCGCAATGCTCCCGCATTAAACTCCCTTGGTTCGAAAAAACTCGTACTCGAGTTTTATAGTGCAGAAAGATCCATGTTGCAACCTTGCAAATTGTGGAAGGCCATCGTACTAGTCGAGTAACTATGAGCTGTGTCTCGAATAGCAAATCGGTAGTGCACAAGAAATTGAACCAGATGGCGTCATATGTAAGGCTGTGCTGATCCAGTAATTCGCATTGTAGTCACAACAACTGGCAGCTCTTGTGCTGATATTGTCTCGATCTCTACTCCATCACCTTGATTAAACTTGTCCGGGACAACTGTTTTTCTATCCTTAAGTGCTGTCTGCATGGTCTTACAAATCTCAATCTCCTCATGATGCTCATTAATCCCACTGATAATATTTGTCTTACACGGTTCCTCGAACTTCGTCACTACTGTTGGCTCTATGCTGTCATTGATTGCTCTAGGACTCGGTTTATTAGAATAAACCGATTTGTCATGCTCTGATACCAAATCTGATGCGAGACGGCTGGGTTCAGGCGGTTCCGAAATCGAACTCCACTGGGAAGCATGGTCTGATGTGTTGGGCATTTTGTCAAACACCTGATAGGCAGCTTCTGCAGATCTATTCAAATGTGGGCTCTCAAGCTGACCATTGGACTTCTCAAGCGCACATAATACACATTGGGGATGTCTGCAATTGTGACAAGTTGGGCGCAAGGGTGGATGTAGGACAAGGATTTGTTGTAAGGCGTCCATGACTGGCTCGCCATGGGGAGATGCAGGACGTGCTCTCAGGTATATTGCATCACGAGGCGAATCTCAAGCGGTGCAGCAGATCAGCGGAGCAAAGCGTGGAGCATGCACGACTTCCTAGTTCTGGAGAAAATGACGACCTGCGGATGTGGAGTGGCAGCCGGGTGACGACTACAGTGCTGGTGGCTTCCTTCAAACAATTCGACGAACACCCACAAATAGATGGCTGGTGTATGGGGCACAGAGTTGGGGCTGTATGCTCAGTCCTGACACAGACCCTTCGTCGAGCATGTGGCGAGCTTACCGAAGGTATTGCCTGCACTTTTGTTCAGTTGGATACAGAGTGGTGGGGCTGGCTTGCTGAGGCTCTGCTCGTTCCAAAGGGATATAGCTGGTGGTTTTGTGCTGTCAAATGGTGTTGTGGCTGAAGTAAGTGGGACAAGGGGAAGATGGGATGATCTGGCTGCGTGGATACTGGTGTGGGTAGAGATACACTGCAGATCCGAAGTAAGAGGTGGTGTAGGTAATCTCGGAAGGTGGATCCGCTACCTCTTCTACTGGTGTTTGTGCTACCGTTGGAGGTGATGACAGTGGAGTGGTGAAGCTGGTGGCACTGGGAGATGGAGGGCCAGGTGTGTAGATGGTGGAGCTGGATCGCCTGATGGAGTCCCGCAGCCACCTGTGATCAGTGCCCCTGCTGGTCTTGCTGCACTGCATGCACTGCTACTGCTGCTTGCTGATTGTTGGGGACAGAGAGTAAGGAAAAGATGGGAAGGGAAGAGGGGGAAGGAGAAGAATGACGGGAAGAGGGGAAGGGGATGGCTCAATCTCTGGGAAAATAGGAAGATAAGAGGGAGGAAGAAAACCCTTATCGGAGGGCAACACACAAGTGAGATTCCAATAGTATTCTTTCATATTTTTCAAAATGGGCTTTACGAGGTTTTATATAGACTCAAGAAAAGATGAAGGGACACGTACTCGTAAGTCTTAATAATGATTCTACTAAAGACTCTTGAAATATGAAAAAGGCACTATTAACTAGAATTATTGACTCTTGATCCTTGGACTCATCTTAATCCCTAAGCAAGTAAAAGACTTTCAAACACTCTGCTACAGCGCACACTACAGTGAGTGCTATAGCACTCGCTATTGTGAGTGCTACAGTCCAGGTGATCATAAGACCCTTTAGGAAAGAAAATAACTACATGATTTGATCTTTTTTCCCCCTCTCCCACGTTAGTTCTCCTGATAAAGGCATCACTTTACTGCCCTAAAAAAAGCCATAGGTTGAAGAGCAATTGACCGAAGATCCTTCACTCAATCCTTCTGAAGGATCACTCTGATATCATGTTGATTTTCAAGGAGGAACAGGTCGAACATGAGAGAGAAGAAGAGGGAGGAGGAGCAACCGTAGTCAGCAAATCTGACCTGTGGCCTCACCCACCCTACGATTTTATTATTTAGGGTGGTTACAAACCAAAAGTTCCAAATAGGACAAAAAATACCCCTTATAACAGGGATGAATAGCATGACTACCCTAATAACTAACTAACTAACTAAAATGCCCTTGGGATCTATGCACTGCTGCTACAAGCAGCAATTTTTTTTGTTTTACATTTATGAAAGTATTCTAATGTAGGAGTACAGGAAATAATTTTGGCAAAATAAATTAGCTGACTATGAAGGCAAATTGTATGCTCGAAGCATTAAGAATACTCCTACAGCAAGATGATTAAGAACTGCTTCTCCAAACCCATAATCAATTCTGGATGTCTTGGAGTTGGTTTGGAAAAAAATGTCAGACGCCCCTCCAGTTGCATGTGCTGATTTACAGGAGGGTTGTTATTGATGGTGATTCCATCTGATCAAATCATTGGAGGGCCTACAATTGGGGGAACACTTGGGCTCTATGGGAAGCAGAGTCCAGGTGCAGGTGAGGCTTGGAAGTTTTTTTTTCTCTCTCTCTTTTTCACTTTCTTTCAATCCAAGGGCCTATGCTAGTGTACAGCCAAGTCACAGCAACTGCCGTCTCTGTCAGTAGTTCATATGAATATCTGGCAATCCAAGAAATCATTTTACTAAGCATGCACCCTTCATTCTGCTAATCGTCCACTGCTTGATGCTTTGGTTAACCTCTGTAGTTACCTTTATTTTTTCTTATTGTAGGGTTCATTTATTCTCGAGGATATTATTCCCAAGTTTAGTAAGTGTTAGTTTAGCCATTTTTTCTATTCCTTCTTTGGTCATCACCATTCAGGAGGACCTAAGCAGGATGTTCAGATTGGTTTAATGCATTGAGCATTGTCATGGGTCCCGCCAGAACCCCCTAAGGAGTCTTCAATTGTAATCTTAACCTAGGAGTAGCAGATAGATTCTTTGATGTGGGAGCTTGTTGGGCCGCCCTTGGGTATTTGTGGTTGTATGATTTTTGGATTTTTGTTGTCTTTCGGACTAGACATGTATAAATGCTTTATTTGAGCCCATTAGTAGCTACAAATCAAGGTTCAAAAACCCGGGGATCGGGATCGGATCGGTCGGCCCAAAACCGATCCGACCATTTCGTTGATTTTAGCGAAATGCTAAATTTTTAATCTCTCATAGTTTAGCCAATCTAAAATTTGATAATTCAAATAAACCATATGGAACACTAAAAATTCAAAGTCCGGAAAAAAAGTCAAACGTGCATATGACTTCTCCAAGGGAGCCACTCTCCTACTGACAACACTTAGTCTGCTTGAGACCTCTCAGGATTTGGTCAAATTTAAACTATCATCACTCAAAGTCATGAGAATTGTCACTTTCTAATTTCTTTTTAATTAAAAGTGAAAAAATCTCATGAGTTTAGATGATGATAACTTAGGTTTGACCAAATCCTGAGAGGTCTCAAGCAGACTAAGTGCTGTCAGTAGGAGAGTGGCTCCCTTGGAGAAGTCATATGCATGTTTGACTTTTTTACCGGACTTTAGATTTTTAGTGTTACATATGGTTATTTGAATTATCAAATTTTTAGATAGACTAAATTATGAGAGATTAGAAAGTTAGCATTTCGCTAAAATCAACGAAAATGCGATTTTCTTCTTCGGTGGGAGAGTTGACTTTTATTGGTAAGAGATATGATTTTTTTGATATTTTTATTGGTTCAAATGGGGGGTACTTCCTTATTTACATGTAATATCTTAAGTAAATGAATTTCATTTACTTAAATGATATTCAGGTAAATAAGGCCTGAAATCGCAATGGACTCGGCCTGAACTCAGCCTGGGTTTGGCCTGGACTCAGCCCATGACAAGGTTGAACCGGATCGGGCTGCGCAAGGACCGGCTAGGTTACCCCGGCTCGGATCGGGAGGCCCAAAACCGAGCCGACTCGGCCAATCCGATCCCGATCCGACCGAGTTTTTGAACCATGCTACAAATATTTGGTGTCATTATGTACTTTCTTATGTGTCTTTTATTTGGCTCTTTAGTTGGTATGTGGTGGATGGGTCATAGGTGGTTTGGCCCACCAAGGGGCCTTAGGGTTATCCCCACCCATTATAAACAGGGTTTCTGTTGAAAATGATGAGTGAATTTTATTTTAATTTTTTTGGAAAGAGCTGTTCCATGGGGCGCCGCCCTCTCTCCCTATCAGTCCTCCGCAAAGGAGGCCAGTCCGACCAGGCCAGGGGTGGGAAGCCCCTAGCCCAATTGGACTCAGGTAAGGGGTGGGATGCCCTTGGCCGCCACCGCCATCGTCATCGCCACTGCATGTTCGCGCCGCACCACCAACTCACCCCCCGTCCCCTGGTGCTACTTCTGTTCTCCCTGCAAAGCGGATATCGATCACCACCGTCCCAGCCCTCTGCCATTGCTGGCACTGCCATTGCGCCACCACACCATGCCATCTCCACTTTCTTCCTCGGCACGGTGCTGCTTCCGGCACCTCCATGTGATGCGATGGGGAGGCCAGTTGGCCGCCTGAATCTGCCGATCTCCTCTCTGCGTTGCCATGGACCTGCCGCCCTGATCCCCTGACGTGGGAACCCCACCCCCTTCCTTTTTCATCTTCCTCCTTTGCTCTATTGCTGCCTCCCTGCAAGTGGAGACAACCTGCCATTGTTCCCCCACCTGCCGCTGCTTTGGCCTCCGCTGTACCACCACTTCACTGCTTACTCCTCCCTCCTTTTCCCTCTTTGTTGCACCACAGAAGCACCTCAGAAACCGTGGACCCCGGTCACCACCATGGTCAACCCCAGCCCGCACCTGTTGACCGGGTGGCTCATGTCAGGCTGCCCAGATCAGCTAAAGGGCCGGCCCAGCTTCCGAGCGATTGACTGGGCCCAAGAGCCCAGACAATTGGGCCAGCCCAGCTGGCTGCCTGTTGACATAAAAAATAAAATTTGGTGTCAATTCCCCATTAATTTATTCCCAGAAATCCCCCTCCCCTAAACCAATGAAGGCACCATCGGTTAGGGGGTTTTTCCCCCTAACCGATGGGGCTACCATCGGTTAAGGGGGTTTTTCCCCCTTAACCGATGGTGCTTCCATCGGTTGGAAGGGGAGACCCCTCCAACCGATGGTGCTTCCATCGATTAGAGGGGAACTCCCCTCTAACCGATGGAAGTTCCATCGGTTAAGGGGAGTCCCCTAACCGATGGGGCTTCCATCGTTAGGGGAGTCTCCCCCTAACCGATGGAACCCCATCGGTTAGGGGGGGATTTCCCCTTTAACCGATGGATGTTCCATCGGTTAGGGGTCCCCTTCAAAAAAAAAAAAAAGAAAACAAAAACAAAAAAGAGCAGGAAATAGGCACATCCCCTAACCGATGGTACCCCCATCGGTTAGAGGAGTGCCCCTCCCCCTAACCGATTGGTACCCCCATCGGTTAGAGGGGTTTTAAAATCCTCTAACCGATGGAACCCCCATCGGTTAGAAACCCCATTCCCACAATGTAAGGGGGTGCCTTCCCTATAAAAGGCACCCCATTCCCATGTTGAAGCCTCTCGGCCGGGGAAGGGGCTACAGCCCCTTTCTTTTTAAAAATTGTTGTTCCCCTTGTTGAAGGAATAGAAATTCCAAATTCCCAAAGCTCCCTTCTTCTTCTCAATCTCATTTCTTTGTGGTGAAGGTGCCAAATCTTCCCCCGAGCATTGAGAAGTTGTTCGTTTACGGCATCGCCAAACTTCTTCGGCTAAAAGTCCGCAATAGCGGCATAGGCCCCATGGGCTATAGGTTCTAAATACCGTCTCTCTGGACATATGGTATTAGATACCTTTGTAATTCGTGCCACCTCCCATCGAGTTTTAACTCTCCGGGATGGTGTGTTTGTGCTATATGCATATGTTTCTTAGAGGAGACTCTGCCCAAGTGGAGATTCTGCCTGAGAACATATTCATATATTCACAGATTGCATTTTTATATATATGTTTCCTAAAGGAAACTCTGCCCAAGTGGAGATTCCGCCTAAGAACATATATATAAAGTTCAAATCTGCGTTTATATTTATATGTTTCTTGGTGGAGATTCTGCCCAAGTGGAGATTCTGCCCAAGAACATGGTCGTATATTCACAAATTTGTACTTTTATATATATGTTTCCTAGAGGAAACTCTGCCCAAGTGGAGATTCACCCAAGAACATATCTATAAAATTCAAATCCGTGCCTATACATATGTGTTTCTTGAAAGGAAGCTCTGCCCATGTCAAAGTTTTCCTTCTAAAAAAAAAAATCCATATAATCACAAACTTTGTATTTACATACATGTGTTCTTAGTGGAAACTCTGCCCAAATGGAGTCTCCGCCCACGAACATGTCTATATAGTCATAAATTCGCATTTATATGCATATACTTCTCAGGAGGGATTCTGCATGCGCAGATGGAACCTCTCACCGGATACTCTGTTTAAACAGAGACACCGCCGAGAACATATACATAAACTGCAAATTTATGTTTATACGCAGTTTGTTCCTTGGAGGAGACTTCCTTTGAGGGAATGTTCGGCAAAAGGACATATTCATATGGTCATAAATTGCATTTGTTATTCCCCTTAAAAGAAGATACCGGCGAGGATATACAAGAAATGCAAATATATGATTATACCCGTATATGCTCCTTTGGGGAAAGTTCCGGGCAAGATGCCCAAAGATATATTTGTATAGCCATAAAACTTGCTTATATGCATATACTTCTCAAGAGGGATTCTGCATATGCAGATGGTACCTTTGCGGATACTCTACTCAAATAGAGATGCCGGTGAGAAAATATACATAAACTGCAAATTTGTGTTCATACACATACTTTCTTAAGGGCAAAATCCCTCTGGCAAAGATTCTCTGAGGACACATGGATATAAGTACATATTCATATGAATATATCTTCATGAAGGCATTCCGCATAAGCAGAAACTTGCCAAACTAAATTTATGAAAATTGTGTTGACATACACACATCCAAAAGAAAAAGGGACAAACCCGAACTGTGCTCAGATATTCCAAAAGCAGCACGAATGCATAACACAAGAACTGTGTTCATGTGGACAGTTTCTAGAAAGGAACTTCAAGTTGAACAAGAACGTCACCGGAGATATGTCCATACGTTCTCGAAAATCATACTCATACAAGTAAAAAAAAAGAATGATGAATGAATGAAACGATGAACGAGGAGAAAGGAATTCTGCCTCAATTCGGACTTCATTTAAAGAAGGATGTTGTAAAAAGAATATCACGTCATAAAAAAAATTGATGTAGCAACTCTTCTAATACAGAAATGCTACTTCGAATCATGACTTCCCCCAAGTTCGGAATCAAATGCACGGGTATATGCCCGTCTGCAATAATAATCCTCAAGTTTTCCAAAATAAAACCTTCAAACAACCTAAAATGATCTTTCTCCAAAAAGGAGAGGAGGGTGACCCCAAATGGGTTTACGAAATATATCCGTTCCCTTCTTAAAAGTCATATCTCGGACTCCCAAAAGGGCAGCCTTTTCAAAATGGAACACTCAAAGCAAAAGCATTTAAAAAATAACCAAAAGAAAATGATACATCATGACCAGGATTTTCTAAAAGGTGTATATTTTCTCATCCCCTTTGCTATGAATGGTATTCGGGTTAAAACTGGTGTTAAATAACACCAAGAGTCTTAACTCGATGTAAATGTAACATCGACTCCGGTCGATGGAGACAGAGGTCCAGCACATGCTACCTCAATCACCTGATGAGTATAGGTACGGGACTCAAGGAGTTCAGATTAAGATACGGCGCACCCGTCCGTTCCTCGGACATCATACCCGTCCATTCCACGGACACCATACCCGTCCATTCACGGACACCATACCGTCCATTCATGGACACCACACCCGTCCGTTCCATGGACACCCAAAAATACTTTCTCCGCATTGCGCGGACTCTTTCTTCTGTCTGTTAGACAGACTGGCACGCCTCGCAAATCACAATACACAAATCAAAGCATGTGAAATAAATGAATACCCAAATGAAATGAATAGATGAACCAAATAAAATGAAATGAGCAAACAAAATCAAATGATATGTGAAGTGATATTTTTCCCGTGTCAACAACTGGCACGCCCGGTGGGACCTCTTCTCACCATTTATCGCAAGGATGAGACATACATATATTTTTCGTGAAAGTCCTAATAAGATATTTTTCTTTAAAGGTACAAACAAGAAGGCAAATCACAAACTGTTGAAGATGGTCGTCACTTATGGAACTCTCGTCATCAACAACTATGCAAAGTTCGGTTACCTGGCGACTCCGATCGTATTCGGAGATTTCCCAGCAATTGTCGGATCCCCTTAGTCCTTAAGGGTGGTTCCATCCTGCTCAAAAAGCCTCTCTCCAACAAAATCAACAAGGAAGACCCCCAAGAGCCGTGGGCACGTCAAAGCTCGTCCTGTTATTATAAGCAGGGGGCATCCGAATGCTCTCCAAAGGTAATGCTAATAAAGGGGATCAGCCTAACTCTGGCCAACAACATTTATTGGCTATGAGCCATTAAGGCAGGGCATATCTAAATCCAATTCAAAAAACCATAGCCTGTAAACCACAAAGGTAGGCTATCCAAATCCAATTCAAAAACCATAGCCAGTAAACTACAAAGGTAGGCTATCCCAAAGTCAATTCAAAACCATAGCAATAAACCATCAAGGTAGACTATACCAAATCCAAACTGAAGCTCATGACCAAGAGGCCATTAAGGTAGGTCATATCCAAATTCAAGTCTCAAATCCATAGCTAGTAAACCAAAAAGGTTGGCTATTTCGAATCCAAACTCGAAACCGTAGCCAGTAAACCACAAAGGTAGTCTACCTCAAATCCAAATTCAAAACCATAGCCGGTAAACCACCAAGGTAGGCTAGACCAAATTCAAACTCAAGTTCATGACCAACAAGCCATTAAGGTAGGTCATGTCCAAATTTAATCCAAAACCATAGCCAGTAAACCACAAAGGTAGGCTATCTTAAATCAGAATTCAAAACCATAGCCAGTAAACCACCAAGGTAGGCCAGACCAAATTCAAATGCAAATACCCATAGCCAACAAACCACAAAAGTAGGCTATGCTCAATTTATATCCAAACTCATAGCCATCAAACCACAAAGGTAGGCTATGTCCAAACCCATATCCAAAATCATAGTCAGCAAACCACAAAGGTAGGTTATGTCAAAATCATATCTAAACCATAGCCAGTAAACCACAAAGGTAGGCTATTTCAAATCCAAATTCCAAACCATAGTTAGTCAACCACAAACGTTGTCCACCTTCAAATTCAAATTCAAAATCGTAGCCAGTAAACCACAAAGGTAGGCTATATCAAATTCAAATTCACATTCATAATCAATAAGCCATCAAGGTAAATCATATCCAGATGCAATTCCAAATCCATAGCCGATAAATCATCGAGGTAGACATACCTGAATTCAGTCCAAAACCATATGCAATCCCAGACTATGTCAAAACCAAATACCAGATATGGCCACAAACCATTAAGGTAGGCTGAACCCAATACATATCCGAATCTGAAACCTAAATCCAAACTCAAATTTTAAAATCATGGCCACCAAACCTCAATGGTAGGCTCCACCAAATTCCAATACCATACTCTTAACCCAAAAAAGCCATTTAAAACTAAGTCTGCCCAAATCTAGACTTGCTCAATCCAGGCAATTTCCTCCAAAATCAAAGTTTCCGTCTCTACAACAAGGACAAAATAAAATCATAAAAGTAAAAGGCCATCAGCCGCCACCTCAAGATCCGACAAATCCATCATGATCAAAGGTCTGCAGGTACGGCTCGACGGAAGCCAACCTATGTTCCTACAATCCCAATCTCAAACCGCTTCTCAGTTTTGCGGCGGTTTCAAAGAGAATCAGGAGATCCCAAGAAGGAAGCCGATGTCAAGCAAAAGAATCGGCACTCTCCTAGGTTCAAACAAATCTGGGTTCCCAAAAAGGAAGCCCAAAAAAAAAAAAAAACTCAAGAAGACTCAAGCAAATATAGTAAAGGTGTTCGGTAAGAGAAGCAACGTCAAAGATGCTTCCCTTCAACATATGAACTCAAGTACCATCATCGGCAAAAAAAAAAAAAAGAGAATCAAGTTATACTCCTCAAGGCCCGAAAATATTCGGGTAGTCAAAGAAAATTTCAACTCAACAATTCAAATCTCGCGTATCGATCCCTGATCGTATACAGCGAATCTCAGTGTTTGATAAGCTGGGGGCACTTCCTAATGCCAATACCCGTCCGTCAAAAAGACGACGTGTTACTTAGGCAGCTCAGGAAAAACCCCGCTTGTAATCTTCCCATACTATGCCTCTGGGAGAGACTCTGGCGAAAGGGCAAAACAAATCGCAGAAGCCAACCTAATATTCCCACTAAGGCCATCTGGCAGTTTGCCAGAAGAAACGCCAGCCAGCAGACAAGCCAGAACATCTAGTCAAGCTCCCCTCGTGTTGGCTTTCAGCATGAAGGAATTCAAATCCCCTTCTTCAAAGAGACAAATGTTCAAATCAAAGAAGATGGGCTTCCTACTTCAAATATCAACGCCGTCATTGACTTGCCTATAAAGGAAAATTCCAGGCAATGTCAGGTGATGGCAAATGCCAAGTGATGCAGCAATGTCAATCTCAAGTGGTTGTGCTTTAAATGAGATGAGGCAATTGGCAACTTCAAGCCTCAGCATTCTACAGAGTCAGTCTCTACTGAAAATCAACAAATTTAGCATCCAGATGGGTCTGCCCCGGCAAATCGTCGGCAGTTTCTACAACTGGTTCTTTTCTCAAACTACGGGTCAGGATCATTGATCTGTCCAATGTTATGCATCCCCAAACAATTTCCATATAAAGGCATGAGATACAAAGGATTATTCGAGATATGTTCGCTCAGTAGAGCGAAGGTATTCAGGTGGTGGTAGATCCATATTCGTTCCATATCCAGTACATCATCAATTCAAGAAGCTGCCAAAGATATGCCTAAAGTCACAAACTACCAAGTTTAATGGACATGGGTCGCCATGGAATATGTGCCACATTATGCATTTACCTTGGTCGAGCTCGCCATCGGCAAATCTTATCTCTTAAGATATTTTGCAACTTCCTTGATTGAAGTCGCATTTCAATGGTATTTAAAATTCAAGCCCAACTCGGTTACCGATCGGGCAGATATGCAAAAGAAATCATGGGCCATTTCCAAACGGCTGAATGGAAGGTATCCCTCTTGCCAATTATCTTCCCTCAAACAGAAGAAAAGGGGAGTCGGCAATCCACTTCATCAAGGGGTGGAGAGAGTTTAGCATGAAATACAATAACCCTCCTGTTCAAGAAGATACAATCCCTGTCTGCCAAAAAGGCCTCATATCAACAATCAATGAGAAACTCTTGGGAGCAAATATCAAGAGCTTCGATCAATTGAATTCCATAGCGACAGACATTGAGATGTTTCTAGCCGAGCAAATGACACATACATCTCATAAAGGCAAGCTCCCCAAAGAGCGCAATAAGTTAGCAAAAGAAGTCAACATCATTGACTCCTCACTGATGATGAAGCAAGGGGGCAACAATCTCTCCTGCCCCAAAGAAGAAATCAAAGCTAAGCTCCACTGCCATCATTGATGGGGCGCATGAGACTCATTATTCCTTCAAAAAGGAGCATACTAAGAGGCTCTTTGATCTCTGCCTCGATAATCAGTTAATATCACTGTCAGAACCAAAGAAGCCGACAGATGCCAGCAAATCAATCAGCATAATTTGCCCGTATCATCATATGGTGGGGCATGTTATTGAAGATTGCTACGTCTTCAAAAATGAGGTCCAGAAGATTATTCAAAATGGCCTCACTATATTAAAATGTCTGATTAACCCTCCTCAACTTCATGCTTGGGATCGACCAGAGCAATCTGTCAAATGTCATTTATATGACGGGATTTCCGACAGATCCAAATCATCGAGAACGGTCATTCATGTGATCCCCCTCAAGATGATTCAGGAGCTCATTCTCTGCCAAGATCAAGGCATGATCCATATAGGATGATGAGGAAAGTCAAAAGGCAAATATACTCTTATGCATACTCAAATATATTCAGAGCTGCCTCCTATATCACCATATGCAGACTCAATTGGGCGGCGATCCGAAGATCCTTCAACTCATGTCAGGCCGACAAGGTTATATTCTTTCCCTTTACATCAAACTTTCTCGCTTTTCCCGCTATACCTTCAATCCGGAATGATGGATTATCAAGCCCGGCGGAAATATTAGCCAATTACTACCCGTATCATCAAATGATGGGTCGTAGCATCGAAGATTGCATAAGATTCAAAAATGATGTTCAAAAGATAATTGACCTGGGTATTCAAGGGTCGATCAACCTCATACTCAACAACCACGGATGGACTAGTCAACCTGGATCCTATTCGGTGAATGTCATTAATGCATCATCATCTTTTGGTCTTCCTCGGTCATCAGTGGGGGAGCATTCAAATCCATATTTATCCAGTCAATCGTATACAAATGTGCATCTTCTACAATAAGCTTCTCATTTGCAACAAAGAGCACCGAGTTTATACTTGACAATCTCAAAAGGCAAAGTCTGGTTTCCATACTTGAACCAGCATCATATATCTTTCAGAGTGAAAGGAGATGTATTACTATGTCTGGATCTTCATGATTTGGTCGAAAACATATCTGGGAAGGAAAATTTGATCAATATGGGAATTCTTTGGCGCTAGCAAATAAGGTGTCACAACGAGCCTATGGTTCAAGACCAGAATCCCAAGCTCCATATCCAAAGATATGTGAAATATTATGATCATCCACTGGCTATGGACGATACAGAGTCAAAGCCGAAATGGAGCAATTCAAAATTGATCTTTTTCAATACATAATTAGAATATCAAAAGAAGCTGCGACAAAGCCAATCTCCCAGTAAGCAGAGGAGTTCGTGGATCATTATCACCAACTCCCATCTTCAATTATTGAAGAAGAATTAATGAAAACCTTGTGAATGGGTCACTGTCGGCCCTCAAATCAGCCAGTTCCAAAAGAGTCAACAACCTACAGTAAGAGGCGGCTCCAACAAGAGAAGCATCTCCAAATCATCTTCAGAGCAGAAGTCGTATAAGCTCACTTAAGCTCCTCAGGTATGAAATAAAAATATACACATATATATATATATATATATAAAACAAAACAAAAACGAAACAAAAAAAAGAAGAAGAATAATAATATTATAGAAGAATGAAAAAAAAAAGAACAAATGTAGCGTGATGCTGCTACTGAGGTACCTCAAATATCAATTTTTTTTAAAAAAATCAATCAAAATTGAAGAATCAAATTACATATTTAACTCACAAATTTACAATATGGTGTCCAAACCTCAACCAAAGAAGCTATAAATCTCTCCAAGTGATAATACCAAACAGGCTGAAGGTAAGCCAACAATGCTGACATATCAGCGTCGGCCAGCAAATAATTCAAATCGCCGTCGCAAGAAAGGGCATGGTAAAGAGCAAAAAGTTGCATTTACTATTTTTCAAGAAGCCCGATATCACAAAATCAAGCAAAGTCATTCTCATTCACGGCGAGGAGTCAAAGCCTCTGCCTAAAGCGAAATACGGGCAGATTCTTATATCTTCAACCCTTCAGATGAAAAAGAAGAGCTGTCCAATAGCCTCCTCATACAAAAAAAAAAGAGCCAAAGTCCCCATGCCTCATCAAATGAGCGGACAACGCTCCTCTCTTTTCAAATGGAAGGATGTTGATTCCCTCTCTAAAAGAAATCTGTCAAGCAAAGAAGCCATCTGAGTCCTCGATAAAGGGATCTCCTCATCGGACCAGATACGCATCAAGGCTGATGACAAATCTTTCAGCAACTCAAATCACTCCCCGTTAACTTACTGTCTAGAAGGCAATTGCTTGGAGTAAGGACTTGAGGGAAACTCTCGTCAAAATACTCAAGAAACAGAAATATATGAAGCTCATATGGTGATTTCCAAGCTCAAATATATGAAGCACTGGCAGCAGATGTCACTTCACATATAAAGGAATGCTATTATGTCACAATCGTCCTTTATATATATATGAAGGGACAAGTCAATGGCAACAAATTGAGTCAGATCCTGGCCGTCGGGGGCATCTATCAGTATAATGCCTTATAAAGCCCTTGAATCTCTACATCTATGCCTCATGTGCAACAGGTAAAAGATGTACGAGCCACTGGTTTTAAAATCAAAATTCAGAAGAAGCCATGGAAGAGTCACTGTCAACTTAATTCTTAGAAGCTTAACCACCAAGGTAGCCTTTCTATTATTGATGTGATACAACATACAGAATATTGCTTGGAAGGACCTGGCTATAAAAATTTTGGGTCATCCCATTGACACCACAACAATGCATCAAATATGCAAAAGAAGGGAAGCAGTATACAGTCTTTGCTGATCAAGCCCCGTTTCGGAAAGTGAATGCCATTTGACTGATGCCCTTTATATCTTAGAGGGCCAATTCCTCAACCCCTGCCAGTCTAAAGAGAAGGGTAAACAAATTAAATGTTCAGATGAAGACAGTGAGACTGGCAAGCTTTTTGTGGTAAAACAATATTTTGCCAAATCACCTGCAAAGAATTCTCAAAGCAAAATAACGCGCCCAGAGCGGCGGAGTGTCAACTATGAAACTGACCTCATAAGGGAGTATTCCTCTATCTCCAGTTGCACGCAAGTTTACTCTCCAGGGCAAGATCAAAGTGTTCGACGATTGAAAGAACATTCGTCGTCAAATATCGGGGAATGGAAATAGACCCCGACAGAATCAAGGCAATCTAGCAATCGCAACCTCCTCAAAATCTGACGATCTAGGTCATCTCAAGGGAAACTAGCCTATATTGGACATTTTATCAAAATCTTTCAGGAAGATGTATGTCGTTCGGCAAATAATGAAGAAGAATGCTCCCTCATCTGGGACCAAGAATGTCAGGATGCTTTTGAACAAATCAAAGAATATCTTCTCACTCTGCCAGTCTGAGGGCACCAGTTGCTGGGAAGCCTCTTATACAAGTCAATGGCAACAAATTGAGTCAGATCCTGGCCGATCTGGGGGCATCTATCAGTATAATGCCTATAAAGCCCTTGAATCTCTACATCTCATGCCTCATGTGCAACAGGTAAAAGATGTACGAGCCACTGGTTTTAAACCAAAATTCAGAAGAAGCCATTGGAAGAGTCACTGTCAACTTAATTCTTAGAAGCTTCACCACCAAGGGCCTTCTATATTATTGATGCTGATACAACATACAGATATTGCTTGGAAGACCTTGGCTATAAAAATTTTGGGTCATCCCATTGACACCACAACAATGCATCAAATATGCAAAAGAAGGGAAGCAGTATACAGTCTTTGCTGATCAAGCCCCGTTTCGGGAAAGTGAATGCCATTTGACTGATGCCCTTTATATCTTAGAGGGCCAATAAAGAGAAGGGTAAACAAATTAAAATGTTCAGATTGAAGACGTGAGACTGGCAAGCTTTTGTGGTAAACAAATATTTTGCCAAATCACCTGCAAAGAATTCTCAAAGCAAAATAACTCGCCCAGAGCGGCGGAGTGTCAACTATGAAACTGACCTCATAAGGGAGTTCCTCTATCTCCCAGTTGCACGCAAGTTTACTCTCCAGGGCAAGATCAAAGTGTTCGACGATTGAAAGAACATTCGTCGTCAAATCGGGGAATGGAAATAGACCCGACAGAATCAAGGCAATCTAGCAATCGCAACCTCCTCAAAATCTGACCGATCTAAGGTCATCTCAAGGGAAACTAGCCTATATTGGACATTTTATCTCAAATCTTTCAGGAAGATGTATGCCGTTCGGCAAACTAATGAAGAAGAATGCTCCCTTCATCTGGGACCAAGAATGTCAGGATGCTTTTGAACAAATCAAAGAATATCTTCTCACTCTGCCAGTCCTGAGGGCACCAGTTGCTGGGAAGCCTCTTATACTCTATATTTCAGCTATGGATGCTTCTGTGGAAGCTCTATTGGCACAAACAAATGAAGAAGATAAAGAGCAAGCTTTATATTATCGTTGCAGAAAGCTGCTTGATCCAGAACTCCGATATGCTCCAATGGAAAAAGTGTGCCTAGCACTGATATTTGCCGTAAAGAAATTGAGGCATTATCTTCTGGCTCATGAAATTAAATTCATCTCCAAGTATGATCCAATCAAATATCTGCTAAGGCAATCCATATTGTCAGGAAGACTCGCGAAATGGGCTCTGCTCCTCATGGAGTTTGATATCACAGGGCAATCAAAGGGCAAGGCTTGGCCGAATTTTTTGGCCGCACATCCAGTGCCAGAAGATTCCCCTTTATCTATAAACCTCCCAGAAGAAGAAACTCTTTCTCCTACAAGTGAAAATTCAATTCTCGAAGAGGTTGCCACAATTGAGCTACCCTCTTGGGAATTATATTTTGATAGAGCTTCTCGAACTCTCCACTATACAGATGGCTCTACCAGCCCCTCTACTGGAGCAGGTATTGTCCTGGTCACCTCTCAAGAAGGAATATTATATAACTCTTGTGCTCTCATGAAGCCGCTCACAAATAATGAAGCTAAATATGAAGCTCTAATTATTGGGCTCCGGTTGGCTCTCGAAATAGAGGTCAAAAGTATACAAGTTTATGGTGACTCGCAACTGGTCATTCGACGGGTATTGGGTCAGTATGAAGTCTGAAAACCACAATTGCTTCTATACTATACCACAGTTGTGAAGCTCAAAGAAAAAATTCAACTTCTTCAACATATCCCATGTGCCGAGAAGTGAGAATTCTCAGGCTGATGCTCTAGCCAAACTGGCTTCTACTATAAAATTGCCTCCCGAAGGGGAATTGGACATAAGTGTCCGTCGCAGAAGACTCATGCCCAGTATCCTTGACACTGAGTCTAATATCACAATTGAGGAAGTATATAATACAGAGCTAGATGCAACAAATGAATCTGAAGATTGCTGCAAGCCGTTCATCAAAATCAAGAAAGGTTGGTTGCCACCTGATCAAGCACAGAAAATTCAGCTCTTACGCAGGGCCACCTCATATCAATTAATAGCAGAACAACTATATAGGCTGGTCCATGAAAAGAAAGGGCCAGTCCTCCTCAGATGCCTATCTTTCAAAGAAGCCAAAACCATCATGAAAGAAGTTCACTCCGGACTGTGTGGAGCACACCAGGTAGGAGAAAAAGTGAAAGTCAATATCAAGCTAAAAGGCTTCTACTGGCCTACCATGTACGCAAACTGTATTCAATATGCCCGTACATGTCATCAATGTCAAGCATTTGGCCCTGTACCGAGGAAATCACCAAATATATTACATCCCACAGCACCAACCTGGCCCTTTGCTGAATGGGGGATGGATATTGTGGGACCATTCCCACCCTTATCTCAAGGCCACAAATTCATATTGGCTGCTATAGATTATTTCTCTCGGTGGGTTGAAGCTATCCCATTGAGGAAGGTAACCGGAGAATTGGTCGCCAAATTTGTCAAGCAAAACATAATATATAGGTTTGGAACTCCTCACAGAATCATATCCGATAATAGGTCACAATTCCGCAATAAAACAATATATGTTTTAGCAGCCAATTTCATATTAATTGGAGGACTTCTTCAGTATATAATCCATAAGCAAATGGATTGGCAGAAGCCTTCAACAAAACCCTCTGCAAGCTGCTTGCCAAAATAGTCGGCAATAGATGAAGCTTTATGGGCTTACTAAACGGTACAATACCCCTACCGGATGTTTGTCCTTCTCTTTGGTATATGGAGCTGAAGCAATGATACCCATCGAAATTGAAATGGCATCCTGTCGGGTGGCAATTCAAAATGAATTTCAAAGCCAAGATCAAAGCCAGATAGAAAGAAGACTTGAGGAGCTCTCCAACCTGGAAGGAAGGCGACTCGAAGCATATAAATCCCTCCAAGTATATCAAGTCAGAATGGTCTGCACTTTTGACAAAATTGGCAAGACCAAGAGCATTCAAGCAAGGAAACCTCGTCATAGTCAAATACAGAGAAGCAATGGCAAAAAAAAAGGGGTCGTGCAGCAAATTGCAGCCTACTTGGCTTGGCCCATGCATCGTCACTTTGGCATATGAAAAAGGTGCATATCGGCCGGTGCACCATAAAGGTATTGTGCCCTTTCCTCCACTCAACACCTGAAACTATACCATGCCCCAGAACATGAGTTCATCGGCCAATCATCAAAAACAAAATCTAATCACCCAGATAGGCATAAAGCCGGAAAGGAATGAAAGATGCCCTCTTTGAGGATCCATTCTAAAGTAGAAGCTTACCATGAATGGAGGCAAAAGAATCAAATACCCATCTGTCCATCATACAATCCTGCAATCCTTGTAGGAGCATGAAGCCAAAAGTACTCCATCCTGCATATCCCACTTTTCATCAAATTCAATTCAAAACCAAACCATAACCAGCAAACCACAAAGGTAGGCTATGCCAAATTCAAATTCCAAATCCATGACCAGAAAACCATCAAGGTAGGTCATATCCAAAACCATAGCCAATAAACCACAAAGGTAGGCTATGTCAAACCCAAACCAAATCATGACCATAGCCAACAAACCACAAAGGTAGGCTATATCAAATCTAAATCCCAATCCATAGCCAGTAAACCACAAAGACAAGCTATACTTAAATCCAATTCCAAAACCATAGCCAGCAAACCACAAGGGGAGGCTATATCAAATCCAAACCTCAAATCCATAGCCAGCAAGCCATGAAGGCAGGCCATACTCAAATCCAATTCAAAATCATAGCCAGCAAACCACAAAGGTAGGCTATATCAAACCTAAACTCCACTCATAGCCAGCAACTCATCAAGGCAGACCATACCCAAATTCAAGTCTCAAACCCATAGCCAGTAAACCGCAAAGGTAGGCTACATCATGCCAACCATTAAGTCATATCCAAAGCCAATTCAAAACCCAAAGTCCCACCAGCAAATCACCATGATAGGTGACATCAAGTTCATATTCCAAGGCCATCAAGCAACTCATATTCAAATACAATCCCAAATTCATAGTTAGCAAGCCATCAAGGCACGTTATACCCAAATTTGATCCGAAACCACATACACCAAACTATAAATACCAAAATAAATCAAACCCAGAATACCAAATATAGCCACAAACCATCAAGGTAGGCTGAACCAAATAGAAGTCCGAAATTCCATATCTTAGCCATAAGCCACCAAGGTAGGCTAAATCAAAATCAAAACCAAAACCAAAAGCAAAATCAAAACCAAAATCAAAACCAAAATCTAAACCAAAGTCAAAATCAAAATCAAAATCAAAATCAAAACTAAAACCAAAACCAAAATCAAAACCAAAATCTAAACCAAAATCAAAATAAAAAATCAAAATCAAAATCAAAACTAAAACCAAAATCAAAACCAAAACCAAAAGCAAAATCAAAGCCAAAATCAAAATCAAAATCAAAACCAAAACCAAAACCAAAAGCAAAATCAAAACCAAAATCAAAACCAAAGTCAAAATCAAAATCAAAATCAAAATCAAAATCAAAACTAAAACCAAAATCAAAACCAAAACCAAGTCCAGAATCAAATCAACTTAAATCCTACATCCAAAATCCAAAGGCAAAATCATAATCTCATATCCCATCCAGAATATCACAAAGATAAACTGACATGTCCATATCCAAATCCAAAGACAAACCCAATCTCAACTCCAATACAAATCCAAATGTAAATCCCTTATCCCGGCCCTAAGCCATCAAGGATGGGCGGAATTCAAACCCAAAATCACAAATCCAAACCTAAAACTCCATGCCAAAGTCTATATCAATATCCAAAATTAAGCCTAGAACTAAAGTAAACCCAAATCTCACATCCATATTCAAACTCAAATCAAAATACCACAAAGGTAAGTCACCTCCCATTCTGCAGCCACGTCACCACCCATTCCACATCCACGTCACCACCCATTCCACAATCAGACCACCATCCATTCAACTACCCAAACCAGTCGAGTACTCACCAGTCAAGTCAAAAAAAAGAAGAAAAGAAAAAAAGGAAAAGGGGTTAAAAAAAAAAAAATAGAGATACCCCAATGGACTTAAGTATACGGCTCACTGTATGCTTGAGGGTAAAAAGATCAAAATATCCGGCTGAGGTGAAAACCCAAAAGGGCGCTTCAGGCAAAAATGGGCAAACCCTCAACGTGAAAACCCGAAAGGGCGCGTTGGAAAAAGCTAAAGGGGGCCAGTCTTGGTGAAAACCCGAAAGGGCGTTAAGGCTGGTAATGTGAAAAAAAAAAGGAGAAAAAAAATGAAAAGGAGGATTCCTCAGTCCTTCATTCATACATCCACAAAGCTATAAGTCACCACATCACAAACTTACAAAGGGTGACAGATACCACATGCAAAATAGAAAGGAGATCAAGGCAACAAGCCCAATATGCAAGTGTTTATGCTTTGAAACAAAGGCAGGAAGGCTTCTTCCTCTCCAGCCATTCAAATCCAAGTGCAAACCCCTCATCCCGGCACCAAGCCATCAAGGAGGGGCGAAATTCAAATCCCAAAGCCAAAACAATAAACACCATTCAGAGCCCATTCAAACCAAGTCCAGGGCTAAATCATACCCAAATCTCATATCCATATCCAAACCCAAATTCAAAATACCACAAAGGTAAGCCAACATACTCATGTTCAAACCCAAATCCACATCCAGATCCAAATTCAAATCCGAATTTCCAATCATTGGCCAAATTCAAATCTCAAATCACATCCGAATACACCACTCATTCCACAACCAAACCCTTAGCTATTCAACCATCCAAGTCAATTGAGTCCGCAATAGTCAAGTTAAAAAAAAAAAGAAAGAAAGAAAAGGGTTAAAAATTAGAGATACCCCGATGGACTTAAAGTATACGGCTCACTGTATGCTTGAGGGTAAAAAGATAAAAAAAAATCCGGCTGAGGTGAAAACCCGAAAGGGCGCTTCAGGCAAAAATGGGTAACCCCTCAACGTGAAAACCCGAAAGGGCACGTTGGAAAAAGCTAAAGGGGGCCAGTCTTAGTGAAAACCCGAGAGGGCACTGGGATTGGTAATGTAAAAAAAAAAAGCAGAAAAGAAGAAAAAAAGGGAGAAAGAAAAAGAAAAAAGAAAAAAAAAGGGAAGGAGGAAAATGAAAAGAAGGACCTTCATTGTCCTTCACCTGGTATTTACAAAGTCACAGGTCACTTTTTGTACAAACATACAAAGAGTGGTGATTGCTACATGAAAGTCAAAAAAAAAAGGGGGGGGCAAGACAATGAGCTCGGCATGTAAATGTCATACTGAAAAGCAAAGGCAGGAAGCTTCTTCTTTAGAATCTTTGGCCTCATCTTTAGCCTCCTGATTCAAAGAAGACCTCTCTTCATCAAGCTCGCGTTCCAACCGGGCAATGTTCTCCTTCCCGACAACCATGCTCAACACCATCGTTACTCGCAGCATCGCCTATTTGAAAGGCAAATAAGCTTGAAACTCCAACAATGGACTCCCTGCATCTCCCCAAAAGTGGAAAGAGAGGATTGGCCACAGATATAGAATATGAATCCATCATCCCCCAGAGAAGAGCTGATCACAGAAGACCTGGTCACCTGAATACAAGGAAGGAAAGTCAATATCAAAAAAGAAAACATCATCTTTAAAGGCTGTATATGAGCTCAGTAAAGAAAGTCACCTGCAGGAGTTGATTCTATAGCAGAATAATCTTTGGTAGGCATCGGGATATAAGCCCCGACAGGAGCAAAAGAATACTGTTCCGTAGAGACTTTCGGCTCAGCAAATGCAGAGGCACCGTCATCCGTCACGGCTATCTCAAGAAAACAAACAGTCAGCTGATGATTCATTATCATCAATCTCCGGCATAAAATCGGCAACTGCCCGTGAGGAATTCTCACGCTCCACTTTACAAAGGAGAGGAGAACCTCCAGGCAAAGAGGCATGGCCGCCCGAAGCAATCGGACCGGCACCCTTCCTCATATGTCTCGTCATCTGAGGTAGATAAGTCAAAAAGGGAAGAAAGGATAAGTGATAAATCAAGAAGAAGAATCATGAATGACAATGATGAGAGAAGAAAAGAAAAGAAAAGAAAGTCACCGCCAGATGAGGCGGAATCCGCCACCCTCCTTTTTCCAGCTCTCTTGGGTCTGGAAGAAAAGGGGATATTCAAATGAGCTTCACCATTCCTGTCTCCAACAACTCCCGGGATAAGGATGGTTGAGAATTCAAAACAGATATGAAAAAATGATGAATGAAGTAGAAGAGAAAGAAAAAAAGAAGAGAAAGATAGCCGCGAAACCAAGAAGGTCTGCCTCAGTAGCCGAATATTATGTCAAATCTCAGACAAAGCCGAGAAGACAAGATTCAAGAAAAAGATGTCAAATCCAATCCAAGCAAATGCCAAAAAGGCAAAGCTCGGGAAAGTGCTATCAGATCCAACTGCGAATCAAGTCAGGGTTACAAGTCAAAAAAAATCTCTCAAATCAAGTTGTTGAGCAAAGTCAGAAAGACGAGTCTCAACAATTGAATCCTCAATCAATTCAAGTCTATAACAAAGCCAGAAAGGAAAAATCCCTGAGATAAAATCCAGAAGGTAAAGACCCAGGCAAAGAAAGCCCAAAGTCAGTTTTGAGTAAATCCAAAGAAGCGGAGCTGATCGCTCAGCACAAGAAACATGACAAAGTCGATCGTTGCCCGAGGTTGTTGACTTCACAGTGCAAGTATTGAAACGCATCAACTGCGGCTACAACTTTCCGATTCCAGTTTATTGTCAAGTCATGAAGATCAGAAGCAGACCTCGAAGATTGCACAGGACGTCCTCCTCTGCCTTCGGCTTCGGCGCACTTCCCGTGGGGGGCATTTGTTGACATAAAAAATAAAATTTGGTGTCAATCCCCCATTAATTTATTCCCAGAAATCCCCCTCCCCTAAACCAATGAAGGCACCATCGGTTAGGGGTTTTTTCCCCTAACCGATGGGGCTACCATCGGTTAAGGGGGTTTTTCCCCCTTAACCGATGGTGCTTCCATCGGTTGGAAGGGGAGACCCCTCCAACCGATGGTGCTTCCATCGATTAGAGGGGAACTCCCCTCTAACCGATGGAAGTTCCATCGGTTAAGGGGAGTCCCCTAACCGATGGGGCTTCCATCGGTTAGGGGAGTCTCCCCCTCTAACCGATGGAATCCCCATCGGTTAGGGGGGGATTTCCCCTTTAACCGATGGATGTTCTATCGGTTAGGGGTCCCCTTCAAAAAAAAAAAGAAAACAGAAAACAAAAAAGAACAGGAAATAGGCACATCCCCTAACCGATGGTACCCCCATCGGTTAGAGGAGTGCCCCTCCCCTAACCGATGGTACCCCCATCGGTTAGAGGGGTTTTAAAATCCTCTAACCGATGGAACCCCCATCGGTTAGAAACCCCCATTCCCACAATGTAAGGGGGTGCCTTCCCCTATAAAAGGCACCCCATTCCCCATGTTGAAGCCTCTCGGCCGGGGAAGGGGCTACAGCCCCTTTCTTTTTAAAAATTGTTGTTCCCCTTGTTGAAGGAATAGAAATTCCAAATTCCCAAAGCTCCCTTCTTCTTTCTCAATCTCATTTCTTTGTGAGTGAAGGTGCCAAATCTTCCCCCGAGCATTGAGAAGTTGTTCGTTTACGGCATCGGCAAACTTCTTCGGCTAAAAGTCCGCAATAGCGGCATAGGCCCCCATGGGCTATAGGTTCTAAATACCGTCCATTCTGGACATATGGTATTTTAGATACCTTTGTAATTCGTGCCACCTCCCATCGAGTTTTAACTCTCCGGGATGGTGTGTTTGTGCTATATGCATATGTTTCTTAGAGGAGACTCTACCCAAGTGGAGATTCTGCCCGAGAACATATTCATATATTCACAGATTTGCATTTTTATATATATGTTTCCTAAAGGAAACTCTGCCCAAGTGGAGATTCCGCCTAAGAACATATCTATAAAGTTCAAATCTGCGTTTATATTTATATGTTTCTTGGTGGAGATTCTGCCCAAGAACATGTTCGTATATTCACAAATTTGTACTTTTATATATATGTTTCCTAGAGGAAACTCTGTCCAAGTGGAGATTCCACCCAAGAACATATCTATAAAATTCAAATCCGTGTCTATACATATGTGTTTCTTGAAAGGAAGCTCTGCCCATGTCAAAGTTTTCCTTCTAAAAAAAAAATATCCATATAATCACAAACTTTGTATTCACATACATGTGTTTCTTAGTGGAAACTCTGTCCAAATGGAGTCTCCGCCCACGAACATGTCTATATAGTCATAAATTCGCATTTATATGCATATACTTCTCAGGAGGGATTCTGCATGCGCAGATGGAACCTCTCACCGGATACTCTGTTTAAACAGAGACACCGCCGAGAACATATACATAAACTGCAAATTTATGTTTATACGCAGTTATGTTCCTTGGAGGAGACTTCCTTTGAGGGAATGTTCGACCCAAAAGGACATATTCATATGGTCATAAATTTGCATTTGTTATTCCCCTTAAAAGAAGATACCGGCGAGGATGTATACAAGAAATGCAAATATATGATTATACCCGTATATGCTCCTTTCGGGGAAAGTTCCAGGCAAGATGCCCAAAGATATATTTGTATAGCCATAAACTTGCATTTATATGCATATACTTCTCAAGAGGGATTCTGCATATGCAGATGGTACCTTTTACCGGATACTCCACTCAAACAGAGATGCCGGTGAGAAAATATACATAAACTACAAATTTGTGTTCATACACATACTTTCTTAAGGGCAAAATCCCTCTGGGCAAAGATTCTCTGAGGACACATGGATATAAGTACATATTCATATGAATATATCTTCATGAAGGCATTCCGCATAAGCAGAAACTCTGCCAAACTAAATTTATGAAAATTGTGTTGACATACACACATCCAAAGAAAAAGGGACAAGACCCGAACTGTGCTCAGATATTCCAAAAAGCAGCACGAATGCATACTCACAAGAACTGTGTTCATGTGGACAGTTTCTAGAAAGGAACTTCAAGTTGACAAGAACGTCCACGGAGATATGTCCATACGTTCTCCGAAAATCATACTCATACAAGTAAAAAAAAAGAATGATGAATAAATGAAACGATGAACGAGGAGAAAGGAAATTCTGCCTCAATTCGGACTTCATTTAAAAGAAGGATGTTGTAAAAGAATATCACGTCATAAAAAAAATTGATGTAGCAACTCTTCTAATACAGAAATGCTACTTCGAATCATGACTTCCCCCAAGTTCGGAATCAAATGCACGGGTATATGCCCGTCTGCAATAATAATCCTCAAGTTTTCCAAAATAAAACCTTCAAACAACCTAAAATGATCTTTCTCCAAAAAGGAGAGGAGGGTGACCCTAAATGGGTTTACGAAAATATATCCGTTCCCTTCTTAAAAGTCATATCTCGGACTCCACAAAAGGGCAGCCTTTTCAAAATGGAACACTCAAGCAAAAGCATTTCAAAAATAACCAAAAGAAAAATGATACATCGTGACCAGGATTTTCTAAAAGAGTGTATATTTTCTCATCCCCTTTGCTATGAATGGTATTCGGGTTAAAACTGGTGTTAAATAACACCAAGAGTCTTAACTCGATGTAAATGTAACATCGACTCCGGTCGATGGAGACAGAGGTCCAGCACATGCTACCTCAATCACCTGATGAGTATAGGTACGGGACTCAAGGAGTTCAGATTAAAATACGGCGCACCCGTTCGTTCCTCGGACATCATACCCGTCCATTCCACGGACACCATACCCGTCCGTTCACGGACACCATACCCGTCCATTCACGGACACCATACCCGTCCATTCATGGACACCACACCTGTCCGTTCCATGGACACCCAAAAATACTTTCTCCGCATTGCGCGGACTCTTTCTTCTGTCTGTTAGACAGACTGGCACGCCCCGCAAATCACAATACACAAATCAAAGCATGTGAAATAAATGAATACCCAAATGAAATGAATAGATGAACCAGATAAAATGAAATGAGCAAACAAAATCAAATGATATGTGAAGTGATATTTTTCCCGTGTCAACACTGCCCTGCTGGCCGGCCCAGCCCAGACACAGTTTGTCTCGCGTCAGTTCAGCCGGGAACGCCAGCTAGCCCAGCCCAGTTCTGCAGTGGGCCATAGCAAGCACTCACCCGTGTGGCCCAGCCATCATAGTCCAACAGGGCCATCCTGTCCGCATCACTCTTTCTCAGCTATCTCTTCATAACTCCAATCTGATAAAAACAAAGCTGCTTATAAATCTCCTTTCCATTATCTTCTTAATTTAAGACAATCTCTATATTTAGCCTGCATATCATTATCATCACTCAATATATTCTCTGTTATCTGTTCCTATCATGGACTTCCTTGTGAAATGCTCTGGATAAATTCAAAATTTTCCCTGTGTGCTGTCCGTATTGTGTATGCGACATACATGACATTTATTCAGTTATGATTGTACACCACATTGACTCCAGAAGTTACAGTTCCAAACAACTCTAACATCTTCTATGTCCAAAATCCCTGCTCTAATCTTGTCAGCTTGTTCACAATTGTAGGTTTGAACATGGCAACATGGTTTGCTGATCCAGACCAACTCAGATGACTTGTACCTTACCTGGGGCAGACTGAGGCAGACCAACTTGGTCCGACTTGTTTAGACTTCGATCACTCAGCCCAATACAGCACCAGCTCAGGTGCTTTCACTGTATCCAAGCCGAACCAAGTTGATCCAGCCTGCCCTGCCTGCCAACATTGCATGGGAAAGCTATTCCACGATCGATGTTGATGTGGTCTTTCAGAAGTCATCTGGAAAATATCGTCAAAGATACAATAAGTTAACATAAATGTATAAAAATTATAAAAAATATAGTAGCGATCAACTGTTTAAGGATGTCCATTTTGTAGTTTCTGGTGCAAATTTGTTAGGTTCTTGTGCTTCAACTAAATTTACTTGAGGACAAGGTTCGCCGCATCGGGGAATCAGGGCGAATCGGATTTTTCATGATCCGCCACGATTCGCCAGAATCGAACCGATTCACATGAGAATCGGTCCGATTCGATGGGAATCTGGCGAATTGGGTTTCACCTGATTCAATCCGATTTGGCTGAATCGGACCGATTCGATTCGATCCAGCAAACCATGCTTGAGGATACATAATGTTTCTCATGACTGATGAGACATGATTCCATCCTGTGATTTGATCTTTTTTTCCCCCCTTCTTTTTGCCTAAATGCATTTGAAATCCAAAAATGTAATACAAACGAAATTAATGTGTTTTGAGTTTCTCTCCTCTGGGTTGTCGGTTTCTTTGTCAATTAAGAGCTGTTGCTACTTTGATGATTTGCAGCATCTTCTCAGAGTAGTTCCTGTAATTGGCATACTTTCTGATAGGAGGGCGTTCCAACCTGTTGTTAATGCTGCAGAAGTGGAAGCAATATTTGATGCACCATTGGAGATGTTCCTTCAGGTTTCCTTCTAATCATAGTTGCAGCATTTTTTTTTCTCATCCGATTCTTTCCTTAAACACCTTCATCTGCATTCTGAGAGATTTATTTTACATGGTTGGACACAGGACGAGAACAGAAGATGGGAAGAAAGGGAATGGATGGGAGCTAAACATCTCATCCATTACTTCAATTTTGAAGCTGAGAATAAGAAGTTCGTGATTTGGGGCTTAACCGCCGGGATCTTGATTCGAGCAGCATCAGTTGTATACCAGCGTCCGCCATGCTTTCCAGAGCAGAACCCTGTGTTCAAGATTCCCAACTCATTCTCCGGGCCAAATACATTGCCGGGAACTTAGCGCAGCCAGCCACCATACCAGTCTCCGGTAATATGACGTGCATAGTGTGCAAACCCAGTATTTGGTAGATTGACTCCTGTTTAAACATCTCGTTGTCTATGTTAACCAGATCCCAGAACAACGCTTGATTGAAAACTTTTCTTGATACTTGTAACTCTTTCTTCCACCGTCAATACCATAATGCTTACGCTTCTAACCAGTATTTGGTACAGCCATTCCCATGCAAAGTTATAACATCTTGTTGCCTATATGAACCAGATCCAGAACAATCACCTGGTTTAAAGTATTTATTGTACTTATTCTACGGTACTTGATAACCTAAGACTTTGCTTCTACCATCTGGATCCACGCTGTGCCTGCCGTTGGTCTGCCCTATCCTGCGTTATAAGATGCGCCATTTTTAGCCCTATCCTGCGTTTTATAAGTGTTCCGTTTTGCTAGTTTTTGTGACCACGGGGTTGCTTACGGCAATAATTTTAGAGGTTTGGGTATCATTGTGTAATGTAAGGAGTGCTGTATTTGAGATGAAATTGCAACTTCGCGGTACGTTGTCGAAAGTTGGCGAGGTAGCATTTGTTTGGCTAAGGAACTGTGAATAAACGAAAATGGGAAGGAATGATCATGACCGCTAATCATCTTTTTAGTATAATATGTAATGGAGAAGAGTATTCTATTCACGAAGATTTGTAGGAGAAGAAAATGATTGAACGGGGTTAAGATCTGAAGACGCTGAATCTCGAATCTAATGTTAGACTTTTGGATGATCTTGGTATTTGAGGAACGATGTGGTGATCCTAAACATCAAGAAAAAATCTGCAAGAAATATAAAAGATCAGGGCGTTGTGGGATGGAGGTCTTAGGAAAAAAAAAAACTCTCCAATACATAAGTCAGAATTAAGTAAGAGTTAGAGCAAGAGGGTGAGTGCTCCCCACAGTTGGGTGAGTGTAGAATCTTACATATCTCTTTGGTGCAGTAGAATAGCCCCGACCTTCAGAGGTCTCATGCACTGTTTGTTTATGAGGACGTGCATTGAGAACTGACTTGATGTCTCATCTCTTCGGAGTATCTTAGGAATTTAGCCTCTTGACTATATTCCTTGAAGGTCTTGCTTGTGAAATTTGGTATCACGAACTAAAACTTGCTTAGTGTCGTATCTCCTTGGTTTTCGGATGTCTTGATCATGAAATATGGGATTATGAACGAGAACTGGCTGAATGCCACATCTCCTAGAGGCTGTAGGCGTGGGTCTACAACTTTTTTATCCCCTAGAGGCCTCGATGAGATATTGGTCACTTGTGAGGACTGGCTTTGGTGTATGTGCTGCGGCCGTTTCCCTTTACAACTTTATTTTGCAAGTTGTTGAATTCTCTGGGTGTTGCCGCATGATGGCACGGTGCTGGGTCTTCAACTACTGTGGAGGTCAGGTGGCTCCACTAGAGTATACCATCTTGGGAGATGTCAACTCAAGTACACGATATGGGATACACATTAAGAACAAGTTTTGTGTTGGGTCTTCCGGGACAAGTGCAAACATGGGTACAAAATATTTGGTCCTTTCAAGACAAGCTATTTATTTTGTTAGAGACATGATATGCGTCCGAACTACCATTCTCGGGAATCCCTTAATTTATGATAAGATTTAATCTCGGGCATGGTGATTTGCATGGGTTTGAAATATGACTTTGTAAATGCGGGTCATGGAACCCAGTTTGAAATATGATTTGTGACGTGGTTTTAAAGCATGGTTAGAACCCAATTTGAGGACATGATCTCTGAGCAAGATTTTGAACATATAGGGTTGTAAAACCCATTTTGGAAACATGTATTTAAACATAGGAGTTGTAAACCCGCTTGGAAACATGATTTTGGATATGGGGTTATAAAAACCCCTTTTGAAATCATGATTTTGAAACATTAGATTATGAAACCTATATTTAAAAATATGATTGGGTCATGAAACCCATTTTGAAAACCCATCTTGAAAATATAATTTCAAAACATTGGGTCGTGAAACCCTTTTTGAAAACATGATTTTGAGCGCATGGGGGTCATAAAACCTATCTTGAAATATAATTTTAAAACATGATTTTGAAGCATTGGGCTATGAAACTCGTATTGAAAATATGATTTTAAAACATTGGGTTATAAAATTCATTTGAAAATATGATTTTGAAACATTGAGTTATGAAATCCGTTTTGAAAACATGATTTTAAAATATTGGGTTATAAAATCTATTTGAAAATATGATTTTAAAACATGATTGGCTTATGAAATTCATTTTGAAACTATGATTTAAAAACATTGGGTTATGAAACATATTTTGAAAATATGATTTTGAAATAGGATAGGGTTATGAAACCCCTTTGAAAATATGATTTCAAAATATGGGGTTTATAAAACCCATTTTGAAAATATGAGTTTGAAACATTGGGTTGTAAAACCTATTTTAAAACATGATTTATTTTTTGAAACATGAGGGTTATAAAATCTATTTTGAAAATATACATGGGCATGAAAGCCCAACTTAGAAAGCATGTGGGCATAAAAGCCTAGTTTAAAAACATGTGGACATAGAGATCTGATTTTGAAATAATGTGTGGACGTGTAATCCAGATTTGAAAATATGTGGACATACAAGCTCAATTTTGAAAACATGGGGGCACAAGGGCCAAATTTGAAAATGTATTAGCACAAAAGCCCAATTTGAAAATAGGTGTGGGCATGAATGTCCAATTTGAAGATATGTGGACATGCAAGTACAATTTTAAAAAATATATGTGGATATGCAAGCCCAATTTTGAAAATATATGTGGGATTTTGAGAGTCCTTTTGAAACTCAGTAGAATGCCCTTATGTGGGTTTGTATCATTGCCCTTTGGGGAAGACTCGAGGGGTCTCAAAGGAACATATGGCTTTGTTGAGGGATTATTAATCTCAAAGCCATGTTTCGGCTAATAGTATAGCTACTCGTCATCAACAATTAATGTATGGCTAACATAATGCCTTAGGTGGCTTAAGAAAGCCTTTTGGGACCATTCCTATTTTTGGGTCTAAGATGCTTGACAATCAATGTGATCACACCAACGAAATATTTTTTTTTACTGATTTTTTTTTCATGTGTCCCTTTTTTTGAATCACTTCATTATCACTCATCATCATTTTTTTATCACATCCCTCTTGCTCTCTTTTCTTAAGAATAGTTGTTACATGAAGTGCTTAAATTTTTAGGTTACATGATTTTCTCCTAAGGAACATATTTCGGCTTTTCCCATTCACTCATTCTTGAATAGATGTTGAAGCTCGCATTCTGCAACTTCCTAAGGATCACTGGCTGATTGCCTTTGGGATGGAGGGGTTGTGGCATGATATGGCTGCAGGTGTTTGCCATTGAGAGGCAAAAATTAGACTTCCCCTTTTTGGTTGATGATGACATATGCCTCACCTTCGTATACCTTGCGCACCACATAAGGCCCAACCCAATTTTCAGCTAGCTTGCCTTTTGAGTTGGATTCTATGAGCTCTTCTTTTTAACCATGACTATGTCTCCTTTCTTGAATTCTCGGCCTTTGACAAGTTTGACGAAGGTGAAGCTAAGCAATCTTGGTACATTTGGATGTTTTGTTGGGCCTGAAGTATTTTTCCTTCCAGACCAGAAAGTTCTTCTAGTCTCCTTTCTATGTTTGTTGGTTTTTTTGTCAGACCATATTGAATTGCCACCCTTAGTGTTGGCACTTCCACTTCTATAGGTACCACCATCTCGGACCCATATACCAAGGGGAATGGTGAGCACCCTATTAGGGTTTTGAAAACTATGCGATGTACCCACAAGGCCTTATACATTTTGTCATCCTAATCTCTCTTGTTGAAGCTGACGATTTTGGCCAACAAGGTGCACAATGTCTTGTTGAAGGCTTTAGCTAATCCATTGGCCTACAGATGGTATGAAGTGTAAGTCTTCCAATCGATGATATACTTTTCAACTGACTTGTTGATCCTTTGATTTTTGAAATAGGATCCATTGTCAACGACGATCTAGCTAGGAATGCCAAACCTGAATATAATATGTCGGTGGACAAATCTGGCCACGATTTCACTCATGATCGCTTTGAGTGCTATGACTTCTGCCCAATTTGCACCCTGATGACAAAGTAGGTAAAGGACCTACAACGTCCATGCCCTAGTAGGTGAAAGGCCAATTGGGTGTCATTGGATGTAGATGTATGGGTGGCCTTCTTGGACATTTGCATGCTCCTGACACTTTTGGCATGACTTTGCATATTTGGGGAAGTCGCCAAATATTGTGGGCCAATAATAGCCCAAATTTTTTATTTCAATTTTCATCTTTGGGCTAGATTGGTGCGCACCTCTCATTTTGACGTGTACCTCTTTCACAACTTGCCAGACTTCTACCAGTGACAAGCATTTGAGTAAAACTTTCTTTTTGGCATCCGCCATAATTCTGACTTCATATGAATCTTTGATTCTTATTGGTTTGAGCTTTTGTTCTCTTTCTTTGGGTAGTTATTGCTTTGTATACCATTATATGATCAATATCCTCCAATCTGGTTCTTGGATTTCATCTATGTTGAGGGCTTCTGAGCTTTATGCTTTTAGCTCTTCATCTTCCTCCAGCATACTGGGACTTGTCACCGATTTATCAATGTTATATTTAGTGCTCCATTTGGAGGGATGGCTAAAAAAACTTGCCAACTTTTCTAATTTCTAGGGCATCAGCTTGCACATTTTAATTATAGCCAATGTGATTTACCAATGTGGTAAAATAAGTCCATCATCTGTTTGACCTTTTTATGATATGTAGCAGCTCAAGTTTCTTCACATCAAATTGTCCTTGCACCTATTTGATGACTAATATTGAATCCCCCAAAACTCAGAGTGTTCTAATTTCCATGTTTAAGGCAAGCTGAAGGTCAATAATGAAGGCCTCATACTCTGCTTCATTATTTGTGCATGCTTTGTTTGTGGTGCACAATATGTACACTTCTTCTTCTTCTAGGGATTTGAAGACAATGTTTGCTCCTGCCCGGACTTTTGTCTACCCATGTGGAGAGGTTTCAAGCCTTGAGGCTCCATCAAATTATAATTGCCACATGCAGATTTTAATATGATCTACTTCCAAGATATCATCCTCAGGAAGCTGGGTAACCAGCAAAGAGTCTACTCGCACGGGGTGAGTGGCGAAGAAGTCTACAATCACTTGCCCCTTATGGCCTTTAGGGGAACATAGGTTATATCATATTCCATTATCAACACTGCCCATTTTTTTCCCTTGAGTGTCGACTGGGAATTAAAGTATATACTTTATTAAGTCAGCTTTAGATATCAGTTGAGTTCGACAGGATAGCATGTAGTGCCTCATCTTCTTTATGACAAATATGAGTGCTAAACATATCTTCTCAATGGGAGAATTTCTTTCCTCAACTCCAATGAGTCTTCTTCTGAGTTAATATAAAGCTTATTCTTTCCCTTGTTCATTATTGTGGACGAGCATTGCCTCCAGTAAACATTTGGTGGCTGCTATGTATAATATTAGTGGCTGACCTTTAACAGGAGCCCTCAGGACTGAAGGGCTATTGAGATACTTCTTGAGTTGTTCGAAGGTTCTTTGACATTATTGATCCCATCAGATTGGAGAATCCTTTTTCATGAGCTTGTGGAATGGCAAATTCTGGTCAAAAAGTTAACGTTGGAAGCATGTGCAGACCAACATTTGCAAGCCAACCCTAAATTTGATATCACCAATTTCACCCTCAAGAAGCCTGTTTTGGTTCACCAGTTTCCGCCACAAGTGAACCATTGCCTCAATGTTGATGGTACATCTAGAGGCAACTCAGGGCACTGTGGTGGTGGTGGTTGTGTTAGAGATGCCAGGGGGCATTTCTGTCATGCCCCCAATTTAAAGAGGAATAAACTGGGCGTGTGAGGATCACATACGAATCAAGCAGTCGGGTAATGCAAAGTAAAACTAAATAAATTAGAGAGACGAGATGATATTGGTATAAATCAAATCGTCAACTCTTTATACCATTAATTTTCAATGCCAAATTACAACCTCTAAAATTTAGAGCTAAAACATAGGGCCCATTTGTTGAAAGGAAAATTAGATTGACTTATTCAAATTAACTATTACAGACTCTATTTATGCCTAAGCAGAATCTACGATAGACTCTCTGGTTCTCTCTTCACTCGAGTCCGTCCCCTTCAGTTTCAATGTCCAGTTCATCATCACCTGAAAATGGTTTAACACCAATATGAACTAACGGCCAGTAGGAATTACATCTCATGGTGTGGACAATGATATAGGTAATTTATCATTTTATCATGCAAAATACTATCATGCAATACTCATCGGGCAAAAACTAACATGATATCGATATAGATCAATTTTTAGAGGTATAACATGTACTTGACAAGAGAGCGCTTCAGTAAACAATTTCCAATGAGATTTACCAAGTGAAAAAAAAGATCACCAATGGTGTAGATGACAATACGATCATTTATCCAATGGAAGAGCGAGTCAGGAGATTCAATATTCAATAGCAAGTATAATGAACAGTACGAGTTGAATTCCATGGAGTTCCAATGGACAATAACATGTACGATAAGATTGGCCATGTAACAATTCAGTCATATCAATCAATCAATCATTCAGTAGCAATTTGGAATTAACCAGACCAATCTTGCATTTCATTTAGGTGCTATGCTAGACACCTCAGTGGATCATATACTTTTACAGTTATAAGTACTTTGGGTGCTTCTCCCAGGACCAGACATGGCTCTATTTGCATAGTCATTTAGTCATGAACCGAAGTTCCATTTAATTCTTGGTAATTTCATTTCATTTATGGCTAATAAGATTTCCAATGACAAGCTTAATGGATGATGACTCAAGATTATTCAAGAAGGAGAGAAGATGGCACAGATGATGTAGAGAAGATGATAGGACAATTGACGCGTGAAATCAGTGTGCCACTATCAAGGTAAGACACTTTTCTGCCTGGTTAGATTCGACAACTAGCCAGATTTGGTAAACCATATACTTGTCAGGCAGTATGTTCACCATTGTGCACTAAGGGTACAATGCGTTTACAATCGGATCAACATGTACACAGGCCAGATGAAACATGTCATATGGTTCGACATGGTTCATGATAATGGGTTCTGGGATTTTAATAGTACAACCAGCTCCTTAGCCACATAGGAATCTGTGGTCAGAGGAGACTTATGGAGGTCTCTCGTTAAGACGTCCTAGTCCGATAGGAGGAATACCCGATGGAGAGTCCGTCTATCATGAAGAAGTGTTCCTATTCTATACAAGTGTAGGCTGCGTGTATGGCAAGTGTAATTGTATAATCAAGTTTCCAAATCGCTTATAATCATTTAAAACACCATACTCTTAGATGCATGTTCAGATTTAGCAAGTACCATATATAGTAAGTTATCAATTTTGACAAGTTGACGATTTAATCAAATCGAGAAGGTGGAGTTATTAATGTCAATTAGAATCATGTTCAAGACATTAACCCTTTTTCCATGGGTTGTTAAATGCATGAAACAACTTCATAACTCATGACTAGGGTCACCAAGACAAAATCATAACATGAAATACTAAAAATGTGCCAATCTGGCCAACACACTATGAAGGCGATAATATCACTGTCGCCTTCAAGACTGCGAAGGCAACACTGTAATGGTCGTATTCTTAAAAAAACCATGAGATGGTCACCTTCTGATTTCAGAAGGTGACCAGGTCCTTGTCACCTTCAGGTGGCGACAGGTTGACCTGTCGTAACCTCAAACTGTGTACGCAGTTGCCCTCCTGGCCTATTTCCTACTCCATTTTAGATTGGGTTTGACACAAGGATCTTTGTAAATTCAAAACAATTTGTAGAATGAACCAAATTGGACAAGACTACTTCTTTTAGTTAGGGAATTTCCAAACCATCCTACAGTTATGAGGAATTAGAAAATAGTAGTCCTTTGATAGGGTATTAAGACGTTGTGTGACTGGTTATGGAGATTTGACATAGTTGGGTTCAAAATAGTCAAACTCATAACATACTCCATAAAAAGTTGCAAACTAGGTGTCTACAGAAACTATACTTAGAGTAGAACATTATTCATGTTTAGTGCCAGCTGTGAAAATGACTCAGACAAGAGATAGAAGACTCGTAATACAGTGCAGGGGTTTCATAAAGCAGACAGACTACCATGGTGATACAAGATTTATCTCGATGAATAAACAAGATAAAATTGGGGAAAATAGTATAAACATGATCTACACATATGTATGCAAGCATGCAAGAGCTTAATTAGAGTTTGGCCCAGAGAAGGCCTACCTTTAAGTATTAAGAAGTAAGTCGTCACTTCAGAAACCCTAGTTGGATAGGTTGTAGGAGAACACCTAATACTCTCGAACCACTACATAAAATTGAGCAAAACACCCATGAAAGAAGCTAGACTCAGATAGCTTTCTAATGGTATATGGTATGCTAGATATGGTCGCGGTTTCACTAACCTTTCGATGCATTCAAGACTCATCCTAACTTCTAGTCGCAACAATAACTAGTTGGAGAAGAGGAAGAAGCCTACGATCGCAGAGCCTTCTCCCTCATTTTCCAACCTCTAAGAGCCTCCAGCAACATCCCAAGAAAACCCTAGGGTTGTCCCATGGCAGAGAGGGGATCAATTTATAGAAATATGTGTGTTTAATAGTCCTATTGGGATTAGGAAACTAGGGCTACGAATTTTGGGACTTGTTGCCATCTTTTTGAGATTTCTCTCCCAATTAGTGATGGAAACATTTTAGGAAGAGAAAGGCTTATTGCACTTGTCCATTGCACTTTAAGTGCAATGTGACTAAACAATAACCTATGTGGCACCCCTCACATGAGGGGTGATAAAGTGACAATCCAATTGTTGGATGCCACATGGACTTGTTGCCTAGTCACATTGCACTTAAAGTGCAATGGACAAGTGCAATAAGCCTTTCTCTTTTAGGAATCTTCCCATAGGTTGTATCCACGATTTGGGATCATTTAGTGGCCCATTAATGGTGTATTGGGTGAGATCTCCTTCCTTTAACCAACCTTAGTTAAAATTTTCGAATTTCGAGGTAAGTTTCTATTTGGTACTTATGGCCCAAGAGACATCTCTTGGCCCGTTTTCCTCATTGGATTGTTAATAATCATCATTTGGAGTCTTCCTATAATGTTTATTTTGAATGTTTGCCCTTTTTTAATACATATAATAATGAGTTTTCGACTTATTCCTTAATTACGATAATAAAACACAATAATACTTAAACTTGGTCCAAAATATTTTTTATGGCTCATTAGAGAATATTATTTAAAGTCTAATTATAATTTTTACAAAATTTTTAGATGTGTTTATGTACATGCAATAACAGTGCGTATGCTTGAGCTAGTTTAAATAGCCCTTTTTCAATTTATCTCCTATTTTCCAATTATCAAAATTTCGGGGTGCTACATCCTCCTCCACTTAGAAGAATTTGGTTCCCAAATTCATGAGTGATCGAGTAAGAGTTTCATGATACCTGGAAATAGTTATGGGTGACTCTTCTTCATTTTCTCTTTAGATTCCCATGCTGTTTCTTCCATTCCCCGTCTGCTACATTGGATTTTAACCATAGGTATAGCTCGATTTCTCCGTTGTAACTTTCGATCTAAGATCTTGACTGGCTTCTCAACATATGTTAAATCTCTGCCTAGTTCTAGGTCCTCATATTGGATTACATGCTCGACATCATAAACATAATTCCTTAGCATGGATACATGGAAAACGTTATGTATACCTGCCAGTGATGGGGGTAATGCTATTTTGTATGGTACTTCTCCAACTCTTTTGAGGATTTCAAAAGGGTCAATAAATCTAGGACTCAGCTTTCTTTTGATTCCAAACCTTTGGATTCCACGCGAAGGAGACACCTTTAAAAACACATGGTCTCCAATTTGAATTTCTAGATCTCTACGCCTCTTATCTGCATAGCTTTTCTATCTTGACTGGGCTATCTAGAGGCATTCCCAAATGACCTAGATCTTCTGAGTAGTGTCTGATATCATTTCAGGTCCCAACCATGGTCTCTCACCGGCTTCTTCCCAACACACCGGCGACTTACAGTTACGGCCATATAAGGCTTCAAATGGTGCCATCTTAATACTGCTTAGTAACTGTTATTATATGCAAATTCAACTAGGGGTAGTTGCTCACTCCAATATCCTTTGAAATTAATAACACAAGCACAGAGCATGTCCTCTACAATTTGATTTGTTCTTTTCATTTGCCCATCAATCTAGGGGTTAAAAGTAGTGTTGAAGTTCAGCTTAGTCCCCAGTGCAAATTGTAACTCTTTCAAAGAATGTGAAGTAAACTGAGTGTCTCGATCAGACACAATGGATGAAGGAATCCCATCTAGTCTAACTATCTCTTTATATATAAAGCAACTAACACATTTACGAACCACTTACTCTTTATGGGTAAGAAGTGAGCTGACTTAGTCAATCAGTCCACAATCACCCATATAGCATCCAATCCTCCTCTAGTTCTAGGCAGTCCCATGATGAAGTCCATGCCTATACTCTCCACTTCCATTCAGGTATGTCTAAGGGTTGTAACACACCTGGTGGCCTAAGATGTTCTACCTTAACCTGTTGACAAGTCAAGTAGCATGCCACAAACTTAACCACTTCCCTCTTCATGTTCGGCCACTAATAGGTTCTTTTTATATCTTGGTACATTTTGGTTGCTCTAGGGTGAATTGTATACCTAGACTTGTGAGCTTCAGTCATTAGCTTATGTTTGAGTTCCTCATTATCAAGTACACATGTTCTACTATGGAACATTAATCTGCCATCATCTGTCACCGTGAAGTCCAGCCTTTGGTCAATCCTTTCTTTGATCTCTACCAAGAAAGGATCGTTGCCTTGTTGTTCTCTAATCTCAATGAAAAGATCAGATTGTATGTTGACGTTGGCAATCATTACAAAATCGGCCTACTCCTTCACATTCAAGCCCAAGTTTGCAAATTGCTCTAGTAATTTCCACTCTCCAACCATTAAGTTGGCTAGTGATGCAATAAGCTTCCTACTTAGTGCATCAGCTATGGAATTGGCCTTTCCAAGGTGATATTGAATTGAAAAATCAAAATCCTTGAGGTACTCTATCCACCTTCTTTGTCTCATGTTAAGTTGTTTTCTGTGAGAAAAGATACTTCAGACTCTCGTGGTCAGAATACACTTTGAACTATTCTCCATATAAGTAGTGCCTCCAGATTTTTAGGGAAAACACTACTTCTGCCAATTCTAAGTCATGCAAGGGGTAGTTTTTCTCATGAGTCTTCAATTGCCTGGAAGCATAGGCTATCACCGGTCCTTACTACATTAACATGCATCCCAATCCTATTCCAGAAGCATATGTATATATTTCATAATCCCCCCTTTCTGTGGGTAGCGCAAGAATAGGGCCAGTGGTCAGACACTCCTTTAGGCTAGTAAAACTCACTTCACATTCATCCGTCCAAACATATGAATTTTCTTTCTAGGTCAATCTGGTCAAAGGCACAACAATTTTTTAGAAATCCTTTATGAATCTCCTGTAGTATCCTGCGAGTCCCATAAAACTTATACTTTCAGTGACATTGGTTGGCCTTTCCTATTTCATCACAACTTCCACTTTGGAAGGATCCACGACACTTCTGTCCTTGGTTACCACATGGCCTAAGAAGGATACTTCTTCAAGCCAGAATTCACATTTGTTCATCTTAGCATATGGTTTATTCTCTCTTAGAACTTGCAATGCTATCTTTAAATATTTTCATGCTATTCCTTGGTTTTAGAATAGATAAATATGTCATCAATAAATTCCACCACAAATTCTTTAAGATACGGTTGATACACATTGTTCATTAGTTGCATGAAAACTGTAGGGCATTTGTTAGTCCAAAGGCATAACAATGAATTCATAATGCCCATACCTGCTCCGAAAAGTCATCTTGTGTATATCCTCTTCTTTGATTTTTAATTGATGATAACAAGATATAAGGTCAATCTTAGAAAAATACTGAGCTTTAGATAATTGATCAAATAACTCATCTATCCTTGGCAATGGATATTTATTCTTGATCGTCAATTGGTTTAGCTGTCGATAGTCTATACATAGCCTCATTGATCTGTCCTTCTTCTTAACAAAAATAACATGTGCACCCCATGGTGATGTGCTTGGCCTGATGAATCCTTTCTTTAGCAGTTCCATTAGTTGCTCTTTAACTCCTTCAATTCATCCGGTGACTTTCTTTAAGGTGCCCTAGACACGGAGGTGGCTCCAGGGATCAGCTCAATAGAAAAGTTGACCTCCCTCTCAAGTGGAACACTTGGCAAGTCTTCAGGGAATACATCAAGGTATTCATTAACAATAGGAATGTATTCAATCTTAACTTCCTCCTTATTAACAACAAACACAGCAAGAAAGGCTATACAACCCTTCTTCATCATATCCTCTGCACTTATAGAGAGGAGACGAGGGACAGTTGCCTATGATTTCGGTCTCCTAAGAACATCAACCCTGGATGTTCACTAAAGGTCACTCTGCTCTTTCTACAATTTACACTGGCTCCATGTTGGGTTAACCAGTCGGCCCCAAGGATTACATCATAATGTCCCATGGGCATGTAAATCAAATCAGCTGGCAAGTTCTTTCCTTCGATGTCAACATCCGCAGAGGGAAAATGTTGGTTGAGTTTTGTTCTTTCCCCAAAGGGTGTTGTAAATGGAAACTCACCATCTAGGTGTACGGGTTTCATGGGCAGAGTATCGGCAAATGCTTGTGATATAAATGAATGTGTTGCCCCAATATCAAATATAACAAAGGTAGGTCGAGTTAAAATAGTAAGTGTACCTTCTACCACACCACCTTCTTTAGATGTGGCCGACTCTTGCAGGGACTATAGTCTGCCTTGATGCCTAGGTTCACCTTGGCGTGCTTCAGGAGTCCGGTTCTTCATCTTTGGGCAGTCGAAAATATTATGGTCTGGACTTCCGCAATGTAGACAGTTTTCCAGCACTCTCCATCATTCTTCACTTTTATGGCATGTCATGTCATAGTGCTTGCAGTCTTCCTTAGTAATCAGGGCTTGATGGTTGCCATGCCCTTGAACTTCTTAATTGGTTGTGTAGTCGACCTATCATTAGGCAGTTTGTTTCCCACTATAGCTTGTGACTTTTCGGGCATCAATCCTTGTCCCTTTTTCACTATATTGCCTCTAATGCTTTCTGCCATTGCCATAGAGTCTTCAAGTAGTAGGGCCTTTCTCACCATCTCAGGATAAGTCTGCAGATCCATCAGACCCAGTTATTATTGGATCGAGATGGAGCTTTAGATGTCCTAGAGGGGGGTGAATAGGACTTCTTTGCACTTTAAAATTTTATCTGAAAATAGATAACACTAAATAAAGTTGTTAGTACTTAGTATGGTGTGTGTGAAACAAGTGAGAACTTGGCGGAAACAATCACACAATTGCACAACAGATTTTATCCTAGTTCGGCCCTTCCCACATGGAAGTCCTACGTCCAGTCCCCAAGAACCACTTGGGATTTCACTAACTACCAAGAACACTTGGTCTTCTCTCAACCTGAGAGGTATTACAACCCACTTTCTCCCAAGCAAGTCTTTCCTTTACCAAGAGGTACAAAGACCACCTACACCAGTAGGTCTTCCCTTCATAAGAGGGGCACTATAAGGAACAAACCCCCTGCGAGTTTTCTTACAAAAAAAAAAAACACTGTGTGACTGCTCAGAAGAATGAGTAGGCACAGAAGATCAGAAAGAGAGATAAGTAAGAATGAAAGTTATAACTTTTTCTAAATCTAAGGGGGTGGACTGAGAAGATCTACAATTACACAATGCCACAAAAAAAGAAAAGACTTCTAAAAAGCAAGAGAGCTTGGAAGTCGAGGATTGAAGTAGCAGCTCTCTTTCTCTTTTTAGTAGGGAAGCTTGTTGTGTCTCTTGTTGCTTGCAATTTCTGATTGGAGTTCCAGTGTACTTCTGGTTCAAACTTCAGCTTCTATATATGAGCTTCAGAGGCTTGAACTTCCCGTTTGAAACTAAACGTTAGAAACTAGCCGTTTGAAAGATAGTTGTTGATCCTTGGAAGTTGACACCTTGAGACTTCTGTTATAACCATCAATCCTTCAGCTCTTAAAGTTCCAACATCTTCAGGCTATGTAGGTAGCTTCATGGCTCTATGAAATAGCTTATCAAAATGACTGCAAGCTTCATATCCATGACTGAACGCAAGCAAGCTTTAGTAGGTTTTTTTTTAAAAAAAATAAAGAGGTCCTCAGGGTCAGCGACCAGGAGGGTGCACCCTACCCCCGAGAGCAGAGCAAAACCACCCCACCAGTGCGATCACCTGGGCCTGGATTATTATGAGAAAAAATGTTGAACATACATAAGCATGGGGCGAGCCCCTAGTAAACGGGTCTAAGGGATGGGACCCCAGACCGGTCCAGAGTAAGAGGACCTTTACAAGACCAAGGTAGAGAGCTAGCTGAAAAGTAGATTACATTGGATTGAGATGTGCTACCAAAATTTGCCAATGCATCTGCCAGCTGATTCGCTTGTCTATAGATATGATGAATGTTGATATCATAGTCCTGAATAATGGTCAGTGCCTCGCGCCACCAATGCAAGCATTCCCAAGATGGCACTTTTCCGCTGCGAAGAGAAGTGACCAGAGTAAGAGAATCAGATCTGACTTCAGATAAGTGAAGTCCATGTTCAAGAATCAGTCGAAGACCATCACACAGTGAGCGGGACTCTGCAACCAGACTGGAACAGAACCCATAAGAATGGGCAAAAGCTAGCAATAAGTTACCATTGCTATCCCTCACACAACCGCCTCCCCCACAAGCTCCTGGATTACCTTTACTAGCTCCATCAACATTAAGCACCAGTCCCTTTGAAGGCAGGATCCACCGAATAAGCTTGAACGAAATATGTTTAACTTTTGGAGAGAAGCCTAGAGAGTAAATATCTTGCAAGTGCTGGTCAGAAGAGCTCACTTTGAAAGTGGTAGATTCAAGAGACTGAGAAAGCATATAACAAATGTTGTGAGTTGTCCTTCCAAAAGAGATCTTCTTTCCCTCATACCGCAAAGGGCATCTAGATTTCCAGATCTCCCAAAGAATGAGCATAGTGGAATAAAGGCAGATAAAACCTTGAGGAGTATTAGGATTGCTCTGGCACATAACATGCCAAAGTCGATTGGTGATGTTAGCCTGATGACTCAACTGAAAATTAAGAGTAGAAACAGCCCACTGCCAAAGCTTAGACGCAAGGTCACTGGATATAAATAAGTGATTCAGGTCTTCAAGGGAAGGCTCAGAGCAGCAAGAGCACCGGGACACTATAGCGATTCCATGATCAGAAATGCGAGAATCAACTGGGATTGCTTTATATAAAAGCTTCCAACAAAAAATAGCTGCCCGTTTATAGAAAGCTGGGTGCCATAGGCGCATCAACGGCGTTCTCCTCACACCATGCATAGAGAGCAAACCATAGGCAGACGAGGTGGTGAACATGCCATCAGGAGAAGCAGTCCAGACACAACGGTCATTCTGGTTAAGCAACTGAAGATCTCTAAGGAGAGAAGGACTAGGGAGAAGCCTGCGTACAGGGTGATGAACATTCAGAAGAACCTCACAGACAGTAAGAGCAGGCCCAACGTAGGGGGCAGTGAGAATGTCATTAAGACAGTACTGGCCAAGCCAAACATCTTTAAGGAAATCAACAGACCGCCCATCACCAATAATCCATCTAGAATTGTTTATAACTGTACAGTGAGCAGTCTGGAACACCACTCTAGACATACCATGAGGAATGGAGGTCATAAATGGCTTGCCCTCATCCACCTTAAATCTGGCCCTAGCGTATGAAGCCCACATAGAAGAACCATGGTAGATGTTCCAATTTTTTTTGAAGCTAATGCTAACTGAGTATGCCAAAGGGATTTGATATTAAGACCACCTTCAACGTTAGGGAGATGGATAGTGTCCCAAGAAATCCAATGCCGACGATGAACACCATCCGTCCCACTCCAAAAGAAATTAGCACAAGCCTTCTCAACATAGGTAATCACGGTCTTGGGGATAGATATAGCAGCAGCAGTGTAGATGGGAATAGAATGAAGAACAACATTAATAAGAGTAGCTCTGCCCGCCTGTGAAAGGAACTTGGATTTCCAAGAGTTCATCTTCAGATTTATATTGTCAATGAGGTACTTGAAATCAGCGACTCTAGGCATGCCTTGCCTAAGAGGCACCCCCAGATAACGAACAACACCAATAAGATGTTTAAAACTAGTGATAAGAGAAATTTTACGAGCCAAGGATGGAGGCGCCTTGCAAGATAAGATGAAGGTACTTTTCTTTGCATTTATTTTCTGACCAGAACCGAGCTCATACATCTGGATAAACTTGAGCAGTTTTAGGATGTTGGACCTCTGACCATTAAGAAACACTAAAGTATCATCTGCAAACAGCAAATGTGAAACAAGCGGACATCTCCTGGGACCAAAAAATGGGCGAAGATGGTTGACAACAAAGAGATGCCGAAGTCCCCTACTAAGCGCCTCCTCCATGATTATGAATAGAGCTGGTGCGAGCGGGTCCCCCTGAAGAAGGCCTCTGGTGGATTTAAAATAGCCCACAGTGGAACCATTGAAAAGAACAGAGAACCAATAGTTAGAAACCAACATGCCAATATAAGAGATAAACCGATTTGAAAAGCCAAACTTGCGGAGCACAGCAAACATGAAATCCCATTCAACTCTGTCATAGGCCTTCATCATGTCAAGCTTGAGAATAACATTATGACTCTGAACCTTCCTGCTAAGATCCTGAATAAGTTGGTTGGAGAGAGAGATATTGTCCACAATATTTCTTCCTTTCACAAAGGCTCCCGCTCCTCTGAGATGATTCGAGGTAAGATGTTGGCTAGGCGATCACATGTAATCTTGGAGACCACTTTGTAGCAGAAATTACATAGGCTAATCGGCCTAAAGTCACCAAAAGAGGATGGGTGTACGCCCTTTGGGATAATAGCAATCAGAGAGGAACAAACACCCCTAGGAAGGGGAAACCCCATGACAAAACCTTTAATAGCTGCAATGACATCCTTAGAGACAATATCCCAATAGGACTTAAAAAAGGAACCAGTGAAGCCATCCGGCCTAGGCACGCCATTTTCATTCATATTCCATACAACCTGCTTAACTTCATCATCTGAGGGGACCTTAGCTAAAGTAGTATTCTACTCATCATTAATCAAGAGTGGAATGTTATGAAGCAAAGAAGGATCCACATCGTGACTTTCAGAGGTAAGCAAGGATTGAAAGAAAGAAACAGCCTCAGAGGAAAGGGTATTTTGATCATGACACCAAACATCTTTTATTTTCAGACGATGGATAAAGTTCTTCCTTCTGTTCCCAAGGACCACAACATGATAAAATGCTGTGTTCTTATCCCCATCATTCAACCATTGAATTCTGGCCTTCTGAGCCCAGAAGATCTCTTTATAGTGAAGAGCACGACGAAGAGTGGCATTTGCATTATTCAGCTCAGCTCTGTCCATAGCAAAGGGTTATTGTCAAATAAATCTTGCATCACCTCAACCTTGGCTTCAGCCTACCAAATGGAGTCCTCCAGATTGCCAAAAACACTAGAATTCTAAATTCGCAGGGAGTTTTTAAGCGCCTTAAGCTTTATTTGCAAATTCACAAAAGGATTATGAGATGTAGCATTGACATTGTTCCACACGTCTGCCACAGTTTGAGGGAACGTTGCATGGGTAGTCCACATCTTCTGGAAGACAAAGCGGGAAGCAAAAGGAGATTGATGAACAATATTCATAAGAAGTGGGGCATGATCAGATGGCCCACTAGAAAGATGCTTGACACTGAAGCCCGGAAAGGATAGGTTCCACTGAGGAGTGATTAAAACACGATCCAATCTCGCTTTGATAGCTGCATGGCCAATTCTATTGTTCGACCACGTGAAATCCTGCCCACTGTACCCAGCATCCAGGAGACCAGCCACATAACAGAAGGAGTTGAAATCAATCATGGACAAGTGGCTAGGTGTAGCCCCACCTACCTTCTCGGAGAGGTTGCACACACAATTAAAGTCACCCCCACCATCCATGGCAAGGAAAAGGTAGAGCTCAAGTCCAGGAGATTGTCAAAAAGACACGATGAAGCCCCACATCACATGCAGCATAGACAGCTGAAAACATACACACCTGCTGGTCACCATTGAGAATACATGCAGTGATAGATTGATCTGAGCTGTTAGTAACATGCAGGGAAACAGAACTGGACCAGAAAAGCCAGATTTTTGAATTTTCACCCTCATTTCTGGCATGAGCATCCATATTAAGGTAGCGACAGATTCTGGCAGCCCTGGAGAAAGGGATTTTAGGCTCAAACACAACAACAACCTGCAAGTTATACTTCTTAATGAGATGCTTTAGAGATCTCTTAGAGGCCAAATTGGACAGGCCCCTAATGTTCCAGAATAAAGCTGAGAAATTCATGATGAATGGTATCCTGGGAGGACTTCACCACTTTAGCTTTGGATCTGGTAAGAACACCTGCTTTAGGAGCAACAATACCTTCCTTAGAGATTTGAACACTTGCTATAAGAATGTTTTCTGAGGAAGCAAGTAGCGAGGCCGGGATCTTCACAGGATCCGATTTAGGATCCAACGTAGAATCCACTTTGATAGACTTGCATTGAGGGTTCTGGGACCTTCCTTGAGAATCCTGCATATTATTGTTCCCCAGAACAACAGATTCCTTTCCAAAAACTGTCGAAGTCATCATTGTCGTGGTCGTCACCGACATGTTGTCTGCCGGCAACACCTCCGAAAGAACGACAATACCTCCAGGGGACCGAATCGGTTTAACAACAGTAGAACATGCATGCACAATACCAGTGCCATGCACGTCATCCACCGGAACCTGAATAACAATATCATTGACTCCAGGCTCAACATCAGTGCCATGCACGACGTTAACAGGTGCAGGAAGTAAATTCTCACCCTGACTGGTTACATGCATGAGCGTTGTGGGATAAACCGGGACAGTAGCCATCATGTCAACAATAGAGGGATCAACAGGAATAGAAGAAGATGCTCTCACAATTTCATGAAGACCCACAACTGGCTCATCGGTTTCATTAAGACCCACATCTGGCTCATCATTCAAACCAAAGTTGCTAGCTAACCGTTCAAAGACATTACTCACCAGGATGGGGAGGTTCAGAAGCTTAGAACTGTCATGCTTTGAAGCCTCACCTTTCCTATGCACCACACGCCACTCCTGATCAATCTTTTTCCCATTAGCAGCCAGAGGAGCAATCGAAGGCTATTGAGGAGGATGAGACTGAGCGCTCTCTTTGATCTTTCTCTTACACACATCCTGTGTATGACCCAACTTTCGACAGAGATTACATATAGGCGGTACCCTGTGAAATCTGATTGGTTTCCAGAAGCCTTTCTCACCCTGACCAATCCATATACGATCTGGCAGGGGCTTTGCAATGTCCACATCAACACATACGAGGGCTTCAGCAGTTTGCGTCCAAGCAAGGGTGGAGTCATGAATCCGAAGGATCTCCCCAAAGTTACCAGCAATACATTTAAGGTAGTCCTCATTGTACAGGTTAATTGGGAGGTTGGGGAAACCCACCCAGATGTGAATAAGGGTAGGATCTGCTGAGAAATCAAAGTCATTTGCCCAGCGGAAGAACCGGAAGAGAAAACCTTTGAGATATAAACTCTTACGAACCAACACCTTGAGAAAGTCTTCCTCTTCAAAAAAATGAAATAGAAGGTGCCTTGGATTCAGAACACTAACAATGCAGTCTCCTTAAGCGCAAGACTTTGAGACAGACAACTCTTGATATCTGGAATTGAGGGCCTTCCATAGGAACACTTAGCTACAATAGCGAGCTTGAGAGGCTCTTCTGATTTCCTGGCTTCTTCCTTAGTGAAGAAGACCGCAGGGAATCCATCATCGGTGAAGGCGGGGGGCTTCAAGGCTAGATCAACTTTAATAGGGCGTAGGGATGAAACCAAGGCACGCGCGAAGGTGAGGCCCTCCGGCCTAGACGACTCCTCAATGTCCATGAAGAACACGGCCTGCCGGCAACCCAAGGGCGGCCGACAGACGGGAAAGAAACGCCCAGTAGACAACCTGCACAAAAACCCAGAGCTTCTCTCTCTAGAAAATTAGATAAAGATCTTTGTTCTGATTCACATCGACTGCTGTACTCCGACTGCTGTTTCCGCGACGACATGGACCCACAAGCTTTAGTAGGTAGCTAAGTATCTGCAAGGTAAAAAAGCACAAGTACCTTTGTCCTTTCGGAGGTAGGTGAGATAGAAATATATGTGAAGTATAAAGAACCTAGGATGGACAGATGTTCAGAGCATTAAAGAACAGACAGACAGTTGTATCCTAAAAGTAAGGGAGTTCTGATAAAAAGAAGATATGGTAGGTGAGTTCTAATAGATAGCCCATGCTGCTTATACCTACCATCGCATTTACTGCATAGCAACTGTCAAATGGAAAAGAACTAAAATTCTGACAGCAAGTAAGAGACCATATTATATAATTATTTCAAATATTAACAAAGATATTTTTATATGATTATTTTGAATATACTTTTTCCTACCTAACAGAATATTTAAATTTAATAGCAAGAAAAAACATCATTCTGTAAGACATATATGAGTCATTCATTTTGTAAAAGATCCCATAGGGATATAGATAATCTATTAAAATAATCAAGATTAATAAAACATTAGGTTTTGTAAGAAATACAGAAAATTATCCTAGTAACACATAAGTTGATGTTATACTTCGACTACTAAAGAGTCGGAGTGAGAAACAAATAAACAAAGCTAGACTTCAACTATTATAAGAGTCGAAGTAAGACATTGGAAATAAACTTCGACTTTAGGAGAGTCAGAGTAGAACAAGTTCAGTAATCGATAATACTTCAACTTTTATGAAGTCGGAGTGAGGATACTTCGACTTTCATGGAGTCGGAGTGCAAAGCAATTTGTAAAGCAATCGATAGGAGTGAACCCAGTTGATAAACAATAGGTCTGGCCTTTGACTTTTAAAGAGTTGGAGTTCAATTAAACTTTGACTTCCCAATAGTCAGAGTGATCCCAGTTAACACTTGATGGATCACTTCGACTTTCATGAAGTTGGAATGCGACCCATTTGTTCAGCAATCGGTATAACACTTCGACTTTTCAAGAGTCGGAGTCAGTATGGTATACAGTACGCTTGTGGACTTAGGAGAATTTTTCTTATGAAGGGTGTCATAGTTGACACTTAGGTCCTGTGTGTTGACACACAATTTGAATGTTACAGAGTGAAATACATGTATACCTTTATTTTGTCATATTTCTTTTTATACAAAATAACTTGTGGTATATTTCAATAAGTTTATTTGTAGGAAATGTTAAAAGATTTTGTCATAGAAAAAACACAATATTTAAACATCTAGAAAATATGGTTGCACAACAGTATTCTTAAGATAGTTGCTCAACAGTTGTGTGATGTACTGAGGTCTGAGCCCATTCAAAAATCACTTGGCCTTCAACATTTTTGTTTGAACCAAGTGGGGAGCATATCAAGATAGTCTGGAGAATTGGGCCTTGTATTCAGCCACCGAGAGCCCTCTCTATCTCAGACTGGTAAATTCTGTCACTTTCCTTTCCTGTACTCGGTCAGAGAAGTACGTATTGTTGAAGTACTTTAGGAATTGTTCCCAGGTGAGTTGTGCATCTCCCAAAGTAGCTTCAATGGATTCTCACCAAGCGTGGACCTCCCTTTCAAGCTGGTGAGTTGCTAGTAGTACCTTGTCTTCATCGGTGCATCTCATGACACGAAATGCACACTCCATTTCCCTGACCCAATGCTCAGCATCATCCAGATCAACGCAGCCACCGAATCTTGGCGGATTCATGCTACAAAAGTTTCGATGTAGGTCCCCATGGTTATCACCCCTTTCTTGGGTTGCCTGCAGTAGGGCTTGGGTCAGGGTATTGATCATCCTCTGCATGTCTCTATCACGTGCAGCGGCCATTATAACCTTCAGGACAATATTATGATTGTTAGTCCTCCCATATTGCCAATTTATTAGTACTTTTTTTTAATGGAAGTGAACTTAACCTACGGTTCTACCCCAATCTCACAGTTTGGTTTTGGTAAATTGACACGAGGGGAATTTGATCTTGGCTAATCCTAGTAGTTGCATATTTATCTTGGACTTAAGGAAAACCTAAGCTCTGATACCACACTGTCACGCCCCCAATTTACAAAGGAATAAACTGAGCGTGTGAGGATCACATACAAATCATGAAGTCGAATAATGCAGAGTAAAACTAAATAAATTTGAGAGATGATACAATATTGGTATAAATCAAATCATCAACTCTTTATTCCATTAATTTTCAATGTCAAATTACAACCTCTAAAACTTAGAGCCAAAACATAGGGCCCATTTGTTGAAAGGAAAATTAGATTGACTTCTTCAAATTAACTGTTACAGACTCCTATTTATGCTATTACTCTCTTGACATTATTTGACCCTCTCTGTCATCAGTTACTCTACTCTTTAATACATTAATCACTTAAAGCATGACTGGCCATGAGATTTAAGATCTACTGGGCGTTATCGCTCACCCTGTGTTATTTATGATATGTTCTCAGGTGAGTCTGATGATGAAACCAACACTCATGAGGAAGGGAACGACCAGGAGTGATCTAAGAGTGTCCCTGAAGTTCCAGCATTATCCTAGAAGTCTTAGCTTAGCATTTTACGCTTTATTCGGAGCGATGTCAATTGGGCATTAAGTAATGGCTATGAATTAATGAATGTAATAGACATTAGTGGAGATTATTAATGGAATATAGTGATTTTGTATTATTCAATTGTCTAGTGGTTTGATGTCTATTATACGCTCTATACTCGCTCAATTGCAACTACCTCACGTTCCGATATTCTGCGTTGGGGCATGACAAGACCAATGCATGTAAGCTCTTGAAGACTTGGCATGTAGCAACTCGATATTTTAAAATAAATAAATAAATAGAAATAATGAAAGAAATGAGTTAAATAAAACTCAATAAATATCAAAAAGTAATGGGCTTGATTTGATTAGCTCACTCAAAGGCTATTGGGCCAAATTAGGAGTATGGGTTATAGAGCAAGAAGGAATACCCTAAATTCGTAATAAAAATGTATAGAAAATAGGAAAGGGTAAATTAGGGTTAAGACTAATGAAATTAACCATGGATGGTAAGCTAATTCGTGACCAGCCTTGCTGGGAGCTTACCTAATGGGATTGCTACTCCAATTGGGTGCTATCCAAAATATGGAAAGAAACTAGCCATACCCACACCCCACCCTTCCTAGTTGTAAAAGGACTTGAAATAAACCCTAGACATATAAGTAATCCTCATAGAACTAAAAGGGAAGGTTCACCATCGTGTTGGGGTCGTGGGAGGCTAAGCTAGGGCACCAGGAGCAGAGGAGAACGGCTGGAGAACGGAGCATCTTCCTCACTCGTGCTCTGCTGTGACCTGTGCAACTGATCGGTGTTAGATCTTCTCAAAGATAGGTATTCTTGGGCTAAAGAAGATTTAATCCCATACCATCTTGTAGTACATCTTGTCTAGCTTCGTTTGCAAGTGATTTGCCTAATTTTCATTATGTATCCATCGAGTTATAAGCGTTTTCCCATCATCATGCAAGTCTGCATTGTTCTTGTTCATACTAGTGTGCACGCCTAAAGAGACCAAATTGATTTGGTCCAAAGACATAGTTCTATTCTACTTGTTGTCCCCTACAAGTTTCATGTTCACCACTTTGTCCCAAGTGCCCTAGATTTCGAGTTATAGGCGTTGCATGAAGATCGCTGCATGTTTCTACCATTCTCGGGTTGAACGTAGAATTGCGACCGAGCCATACATCGCGTTTATGCGACTGGTATTGCGTCGGGCATAACCATCGTGTTTACCTGAAAGGAAACCACCCATGTTGTCGCATTTTAGCTAGGGTTTTTCTCGTACCATGCATCAAACTGTGTGCCCTGTTACTGTCAAAAGTTCTCTGAAACGCGACCACGAAGGTCATCGTGTTTTACCATTGTTTCCCACTTTTAGGGAATCGTGCCTTTTGAAAAGTTAGGGTTTGCATGAACGCGTCGGTCCTTGTCGTCGCGTTTCTGTCCAAAATCGATGTCTATTAAACGCGACCATCATACCCGTCGTGATTTAGCTATATTACTCCATCAACTGTTATTGTTCCATTTTAATGATTATTTAGGCTTGGTAAGCATGTTTATACCCTGTAACACTGTTTAACAAATAGTAATTAACCATGTTAACAAACCTGGATATACGTCACATGTTTTCTTTAATTTAAAAGTCAATGTGCACGATCATTTCATGTTCTATGATTCTCTCACATGCACACACCGAACATATATCCTTGCCATGAGACCATGCAGAAAATATGTGAATAATGTATCTGATAAATTACTTAAGTAATTGCATATTACTAACCCACGGTAATAAGTGACATTGTCTTCATTTTCTCACGTGGGTTTGGAATACCGTTATCGCCGCTCCACTGTTCTAGAATTCCTCTAGAACGTCGAGCAACTCGTTTTCCTTACACACTACTCTCTTGACAAGTTGGAACCTCTCTATTGGACATTCCGTTCTGGTAGACAATGGACCTTTTTTTAAGACCTCTGTAAGACTCCGTACTCTATGGATTCCCTCATGGAGACCGAGCTGATTGTACCCTAACACCTATAGCACCCTTAGGGATCAATATGATCCAAACGGCTTTAGAAGTTCTCTCTTATCTTGAAACATGCCGGACCTCTGGACCTGTGCATAACATGGCCAGTGGAAGGTTAGTGAATTCCACCTAACTGCCAACACCAATTGCGCGTGTTGTGCAACTGTTACTATCGCCCTTTTAATCGACGTTTTATGTGCAATGACTTTTAGCTCTCATCTATACTCTACTCGCTCATCTATTCACACACTCTCTCTACTATCTCATCTATTCATCTAGTACTCTCATCTATTTCTTGGTACTCTCTATTGACCATTGACTAATTGTCTACAGATAAACAATATAACTAATGCCTGGCAATATAAAAGGGCTCGGTCTAGTCCTGGGAGGTGTGCCCAAAAGTGCTAGTGCCCGCGGGAGTTAATTGACCGGAGTGTTTGGCATTACACTCAAGTGCTATCTATATCGACTATCTAAATGGCAATCAAAGTGCTATACTATACTCGTTGTGCTATTGATATTGTCACGCCCCGACGCGAAATATCGGAACGCGAGGCAGTTGCAAGTAAACGGGTACAAAGCAAGTACTAGACATCAAACCATTGCTCAATGAGTGATACTAAAGAAAATTCTTCTCATTAATAACTTTCCAATGTCTAGTGACAACCACTAATATCAGAGCCATTCTATAGGGCCCAATTACATTGAAATAAAAGCCAAAAGATTAAAACTGACACTCTAACATAATGCTAAGACACTAGGGTGCTCATAACGTCACTCCTGGTTGTTCCCGTCCTCTTGAGTGTATAGTTCATCCTCGGTCTCACCTAAGAACACAGTGACAAATAACACAGGGTGAGCGATAACACCCAGTAGGACTTAAATCTCAATAGTCAAGCAGGCTTTAAATAGTTAATACATTAAAGACAGAGTAACTAATGATAGAGCGAGAGAGTCAAGTATAAGATAGCAGGATAGCACGTGAACGAAATACACAACTTTCCAAATATAGCACAAGAGTCGAGTATAGCACAAATAGCAAGATGACCATAGCACAAATAGCACAAGGTATAGTAATAACGCAACGAGTATAGCATAGCACTTTTGTCAATAGACAACGAGAGAATATAGTACTTTTTTATTGTCATTTTGATAGCCGAGATAGATAGAACTTGAGTGTAATGCCAAACACTCTGATCATTTAACTCCCATGGGCACTAGCACTTTCGGGTGCACATCCCAGGACCAGATCGAGCCCTTTATATATTGCCAGGCATTGGTTATATTGTTTATCTTTAGACAATCAGTCAATGGCCAATATAGAGTACCAAGAAATAGATGAGAGCACTAGATGAATAGACGAGATATTAGAGTGAACGTGAATAGATAAGTGAGTAGAGTATAAATGAGAGCTAGTGGACATTGCACGTAACACGTCGAGTAGACATGCGATAGTAACAGTTGCACAACACGCGCACTTGGTATTGGCAGTCAGGTGGAACTCACGACCCTACTACTGGCCATGTTAAGCACAGGTCCAAAGGTCCGGTGTGATTCAAGATAAGAGCGAACTTCTAATATCTGTTTGGATCATGTTGATCCCTAAAGGGTGTAATAGGTGTTAGGGTACAACCAGCTCGTCGACCATGTGGGAATCCATGGATAGAGAAGACTTACGGAGGTCTTGAACAAAGACTCACTAGCCCGGCAGAAGGAGTATCCGACGGAGACTTCGTCCAAGTCAAGAGAGAGGGTGTATATAGAAACAAGTGCTCGACGTTCTAGAGGAATTCTAGAACAGTGGAGCGTCGATAACGGTATTCCCAAAACAATGCGAGAAACGATAGACAAGTATATTTAAAATATGGAAATTTCATTACATAATTACCAGATACATTATGAAATAATTTCATGCCAAATTAAGCCATAATTGGATGGTTCACAGTGTGTGTAAGTGTCATGAAATTGTAGATAGAAAAGATCATGTGCTTGTGTTTTAAACACACATAAATGTTTAATTTATAACAAGTGTAATTTTCTGTGTGTAAGACTATTGAATAAGAGTACAAGCACTGTGTAGAGTCAGAGCATCGAAATTTGGGGGGTTTTATGCAAAAATCTAGAACACGACGCACCCTTATAAGGGTCGCGATAGGGTTCAGGTAGAACGCGATAGGCTCTTATACAGGTCGCGACGGACTAGTCAGTTCAAGCAGGCAGGTTGCGACGGGGTCATATGAAGAAGGCGACAGGTCTGTCAGACCAGAAGGTCAGGTCACGACGGGGTCATATGAAGAAGGCGATAGGTCTGTCAGACCAGAAGGTCAGGTCGTGACGGTGGTCCTGTCGTGATCAGATCGCGACAATGATCCTTGTCGCGATCAGATCGCGACGGTGATCCTTGTCATAATCAGATCGCGATGGTGATCCTTGTCGCAATCTGCCTGAGAACGCGGCCTATCAGGCCGTCGCATTCTCAGGTCCTTGGCCTGAGTCCGACAGAGATCTGACATGTTCTTGGTTCTTGGTCCAAACTTACCATGTTTTGACACAGGGACGTTCAAAAATTCATAACTAATTGTACAAGCGATGGAAAATCATGAAACTAGTTGGAAATTGATCTTGACTCACATGGGTACTTACAGTAATTAGGAATTGGAAAACAATCAGGGTTTAGATATGTTTTAAACACGGGTATTCATGATGAATAGAAAATAGTACATAGTTGAGATCAACGATTAAATTCGCAAGATAGGATGAATCAAATTTAGGGCTTTTAGGGTCAAAAAATGTCTAACATGCATCAGTTCCTACAGTAAAAATCTCGTGGCATGGGGTTAAATATACAAGGAGAACAAGAATTAAGAAGAGGGTTCGGAGTCATGATGAGTACAGAACATGAAAAATCAAGAAAAAAATATTGACTCGATGAAAATTTATGAAACCAAAGGGCTTTTGTTCCTGAGGTTTAGATCAACCTATAGACGAATTTGATTTAGTTTTACTCGTGAGAATGCCTACCTTTGCCTCGTTTTGTCTTCTAGGGTTAATAACTTGAAGAACGAAGGAAGAAGCTTTGAGCAGCCTTTTCCCCATGAATTTCTCTCCTCCTTGGCCTCTTCCCACGTCCAGCAAACCCTTGGCACGAGCTAGGGCTGGCCATGAGGGTTTTAGAGGAGTATTTAAGCATCTCCCCATTCTATTTCCTAATAGGACTCTAATTACTATTAATTTTGGGATTTCCTATTTCCTCTCCCCTTTTTAGGCATGAGATCTCCTAATTTGGGTTAGGTTGGGACTCAAATTTGTGGCCAACCTATTACGGTAGGTTTAGGAATCCAAATCTAACTCAAATTAGCTTTTTAATGCATTAAATACCCCTTTTCTATTTAAGTAATAATTTAGTTACGAATTTAGGGTATTTTTCTATTATTTCTCTTTTAAGAATCTCTATTTTGGCCCACTAATTTCTAATGGGTCTATTTAACAAAGCCCATTACTTCTTTTCATTTAATGGGTTTTATTTAATTCTCTTTTATTTAATTTTCTAATTAATTTAATTAGTTTTCTTTTTATATTATTAAATTTTTATTTTTCGAAAAATTCAGGTTGCTACATCCTCCTCCTCTTAAAAAGAATTTGGTCCCTAAATTCATATGATCATAATGGAAGGAATGTCTTACCGAAAAGACCAGGGTAGTTCCGTCTGATGGTTCCTTCCAGTTCCCATGTGGCTTCTTCCACTCCGCGGTTATTCCACAAGACTTTAACTACGTGGATGGGACGGTTCCTGAGCTGTTGTACCTTCCGTTCTAGTATCTTGACTGGTTTCTCTTCATACGTCACATCCTTGTTCAACACCAGCTTTTCGTGGCGAATGATGTGTGTAGGATCATATACATATTTTCTGATCATGGAGACATGGAACACATTGTGTATACATGCCAGATCCGGTGGCAACGCCAGTCGGTATGCAACCTCACCAATCTTTTCGAGGACTTCAAAAGGACCGATGAATCTAGGACTGAGCTTTCCTTTCACACCAAATCTTTGGATGCCACGAGTAGGGGTGACACCTTTAAGAATACATGATCACCGACTTGGAATTCTAAGTCTTGCCTTCTTTTGTCGGCATAGCTCTTTTGTCTTGACTGAGCAGTCTTAAGCCGGACTCTAATCACTTGTATGTCCTTTGTGGTACGTTGCACCATGTCTGGGCCTAGCCATTGTTGTTCTCCCACCTCATTCCATCATGTAGGAGATCTACAATTCCTTTCGTAGAGTGCTTCGAACGGTCCCATCTTAATACTCGCATGGTAGCTGTTGTTATAGGCGAACTCAATAAGGGATAGGTGCTCATTCCAATATCTTTGGAAGTCTATAGTGCAAGCTCTCAACATGTCTTCCACTATTTGGTTGGTTCTTTCAGTTTGCCCATCAGTTTATGGATGGAATGCAGTACTAAAGTTGAGTTTAGTACCAAGTGCACCTTGCAGTCCTTTCCAAAAATGAGATGTAAATCTCGGATCTCGATCCGAGACTATGGATGATGGAACACCATGTAGTCTTACAATCTCTTTGACATATAAGGCAGCTAGTACTTCTACCGACCACTTACTTTTTATAGGCAGAAAGTGGGCAGATTTGGTTAGTCGGTCGACAATGACCCAGATGGCGTCGAGTCCACCACGAGTCTTAGGTAAACCCATAATGAAGTCCATGCCAATGCTTTCACATTTCCATTCCAGAATATCTAGCGGTCTGAGTACACCAACAGGGCGCATGTGTTCCACTTTTACTTGTTGGCAAGTAAGGCAGTGTGCGGCATGTTCAGCTACCTCTCTTTTCATGTTCGGCCACCAAAACGTTCTCTTCATGTCTTGATACATTTTGGTACCTCCAGGATGAATAGTGTACTTCATTTTGTGAGCTTCATCCATTAGTTTCCTCTTCAATTCTTCATTATCGGGGACGCATGTCCTCCCTTGGAACACCAGTCTTCCATCCTCTGTCATAGCGAAGTTCAGTCTTTCGACTAAAGTTTCCTTGATGCGAACCAAGAATGGATCATCATCTTGTTGAACTTTGATCTCTTCCAACAAGTCGGATTGAATCTTGATATTGGCAACCAAGACTCGATCATCCCTATGTTCAATATTTAAGTCTAACCTTGCGAATTGTTCTAGTAGTTGCATCTCGCCAAGGACTAGACTTGAAACAGATGCCATCAGCTTTCTACTAAGAGCATCAGCCACAACGTTTCCCTTGCCTGAATGGTATTGGATGTTGAAGTCGAAATCCTTCAGATATTCTAGCCATCTTCTCTGTCTCATGTTGAGTTCCTTCTGGGAGAATAAGTTCTTCAGGCTTTTATGGTCTTAGTAGACAGTGAACTTCTCCCCATAGAGGTAATGTCTCCAGATTTTCAAGGCGAAGACCACGACAGCCAACTCCAGATCATGCATGGGGTAGTTGACTTCATGAGTCTTCAGTTGTCGAGAAGAGTAGGCGATGACTTTCTCCTTTTGCATCAATACACAACCTAGCCCAATTCCTGAGGCGTTGGTGTAGATAGAGAACCCTTCTCCCTCTATTGGCAGAGCGAGAATAGGTGCTAAGGTAAGACAATATTTAAGAGTTTGGAAACTTTTCTCACACTCTTTACTCCAAGAGTAGGGACTTTCCTTTCGTGTCAGTCGTGTGAGAGGAACGACGATCTTGGAGAAGTCCTTGATGAACATGATGATCAGTTTATCCCCATGTAATTTAAATAAATTAGATATCTATTTTGGTGATTAAAAAAACTATATAAAGTTTAAACTAACGAATTTTCTGCAAGTCTTGAGCACAGGAAATAAAACAAGGAAAATCAAGCCAAATGGTAAGCATTATTCCTACTGTAGCAATTTTGTTTCAAAGTATGAAATCTATCTAAGTCCACATCGACTTTCTTTATGCTACAACAATTTCAGTAGAGTTGTAACGATTTGCCCTCACAATGATTCATTAAGTGATCGCAACGATTTACCCTCACAACGATTCGGTAAGTGATCGTAACGATTTGCCCTCACAATGATTCGTTAAGTGATCGCAACGATTTGCCCTCACAACGATTCGTTAAGTGATTGCAACGATTTGCTTTCGTAACGATTTGCTAAGTATTCAAAACGATTTGCGTTCGTAACGATTCGTTAAGTATTCATAACGATTTGCTTCCATAACGATTCGATAAGTGATCACATCGATTTCTTAAGTGAGAACAACAATTTGGTCTCACATCGATTTCTTAAGTGAGAACAACGATTTGGTCTCACATCGATTTCTTAAGTGAGAACAACGATTTGGTCTCACATCGATTTCTCAAGTAAAGAACAACGATTTGCTCATAATGAGTTGGTTCATAACGATTTGCCTATACCATCATAACGATTTGATCCCTGTAACGATTCGATAAGTTATAATGACTCTGTTACTGTAACGATTCATCAAGTTACATACTGACTTGGTCGTTGTAACGATTCATTCACATTGTCTCTTACAATTTGATAATAACGACGTGTGCATAACGATTTGCTTATGGAGTCACAACGATCTGTCTCTACAACGATTTGGTTATTAATGCATAACGATTTATATGTGCATCGGTTTGCTTATGAGTGCACAACGATTTACATGAATATCAACTCATTTACATAACGATTTCATAAGTCATGCATATAACGATTTCATGGACTTTAACGATTTGATTTTCGAGATAATTTTTGAATAACGTTGAAAAGTCAAAGTCTTCATGCATATGTTTCTGTCAGTTGTGCATTTATGGAGACTGAATGTATCACTGCATGCATGCAGACAATATCTTCTATTCTCATGCTTATTCTGTAAACATCTTTTTAGAAGAACAGAATGGAACTTCTACATTTGTATAAAATCAATCTAACGTTGACTGACAACAAGAGACAGTTTAGCTGTCTATTGTTTAGCATCTAATATGTGCAGGTCTCTGACAACATTCGTCATACAACGTTGGACAAAATAGAAGCCAAAGGATGTTTTAGAAGATCTTCTCTCTGTGCGTGCATGAAGACTGTTGAACGGGAAGCTCTACAGGACCATGCAGTCTAACGTAAACAAAAGCTTAGAGACAACGGGCACTTCAACGTTCGAATTTTAAATAGAAGATATATAAAGAAGACTGAAGCTCCAGAAGATAATCTATCTAAGAGTTGGAGAATACGAACGACAATCTTTAACAAGTTTTTTCTGTGAGCATCTCGAAGACCCAAGCCTCACTCCTTTGATTGTTTAGCTCTTAGCTCTCTGCATTCATTGCGTTAATCTTGAGAGCTTCTTTAAACTGAGAGTGTCCCTCACTGTAGATCTTCCTCTCAGTTTTAGCTTCAGATCTGGCATTGTATAAGCTTGATCTAGGGGCTTGATCTCATTTCACTTTTTGTGTTTTTGTTCCCTTTAGGTAAGAAGGAAGACCTGGTGGGATCCAGGGTGTGAGATTCCCTTCGTGTAGAAGGAAGACCTGGTGGTATCCAGGCTACTGTAAGTTCCTCTTCGGGTTGTGAAGAGAAGACCAGCTGCGGCTGGGTGTGTAAGGGTCCATAAGGGGGACAGTACCCTTGTGTTAGTGAAATCCTGAGATATTGCTCAGGGACTAGACGTAGGACTCCTAAGGAGAGGAGATCTGAACTAGGATAATTCTTTGGGTCATGTGAATGCTTTTGTGTGATTGATTTTTCCTTAACTAACACTAACAATCTGCGAAGTGTGTTTTTGTGGCCTTTGTGTGAACAGGTTTTAGGTACTCAATATTTTTAATATCCCATTCACCCCCCCTCTGGGCTAGCTAGCTGGGCAACAAGTGGTATCAGATCTAGTCTTTTCGACAAAGAAGAAGATCCAACGATCTGAAGAGAAATATTAAATGGCAGCCCAAGGTCACTCTGAAGGCCAGTCAGTCAACATGACACCTCTATTCGATGGAGAAGATTACACCTATTGGAAAACAAGAATGGAGTATTTCCTACAAGGTCTCGACTATCAAATCTGGTCAATAGTTGAAGAAGGAGACTTGTTGGTTACAAATGAAAAAGATAAGTGGACTGAAGACGACAAGAGAAAGATCTCCCTAAACTGCAAAGCCAAAAGCATACTATGTTGTGCTCTCAGTAAGAAGGAGTTCAACAGAGTTTCAGCCTGCAAATCTGCGATGGAAATGTGGGAGAAGTTCAGGATCACATATGAAGGCACAGACAAAGTAAAAGAAACCAGAATAGGTATCTTGGTGACTCAGTACGAGAGGTTCCAGATGCAGTCAGGGGAAATGATTACACAAATGTTCAGTAGATTCACCGACATTACAAATGGTCTGGCAGGTGTTGGCAAAAACTATGAAATGGGAGATATGGTAAGAAAAATTCTAAGATCCCTACCATCATCTTGGACTCCCAAAGTAACAGCGATAGAAGAAGCTAATGACTTGAAGAGAATGTCATTAGAGAAACTCATTGGGTCCCTTATGGCCCATGAAATCAACATGGAGAGACTGGGAGAGTCTTCGAGCAGGAAGAAACACTCAAATGCTCTCAAAGCTGAAAAAAATTCGTCAGAAGAATTTTCAGATAACAATGAAAGCAATGAAGACAGCGAAGATGAAGAAGCAATGCTGTCTAGGAGGCTATAACAAATCTTAGCCAAAAAGAAGAAGTTTTAGTCTGGTAGAAGATATTTCAAGAAAAATAAGGACTTTAAGAAGCCAGAAGTAAAGGACTCAAAGAAAGGTGAGCCCATCTGCTACGAGTGTAAGAAGCCCGGACACATCAAGGCAGAGTGTCCGAAGCTCAAGAAATCAGAATATAGAAAGAAGGAAAGTTCAAGAAAACCAAGAAGATTCAAGAAGAAAGCTATGGCAGCGGCTTGGGATAACAGTAGCAACTCGAACAACGAGTCAAGCTCGAGTAGCGAGGAAGAAGAAGAAGCTAACTTGGCTTTCATGGCCAACACAGAAGAAAAGGTAACTTCTGACTCATCTTTTGATTCCTGTAATGATTCTGATTCAGATGATTTAGAAGAAACTTTCAATGAGCTTTATAGTAAATATAGAGAAGTATCTAAATTACTAAAAGCTAGTAAGAAAAATGTTGCATGTCGAGAGAATACTAATTCAGATTTAAAATCAGAAAATGAACAACTAGAGAAGCAGGTTAATGAACTTAAGAGAAGAAATGAGTTACTATGCGAAGATCTAAAAGATAAAAACAAACAGATAACAGAATTAGAAAAACAAGAAAGTTCAGATGAACTGAAAAATGAAATCAAAATACTAACAGAAGAAAATGAAAGACTATCTAGTACATTAGAAAAATTCACCAATGGGCAAAATTCCTTAATACTAAAAGGTGCTAGACGGTCATGAAAAAGAAAACAAGGATTAGGCTATACACCTCCAGATAATGAAGACACAATAGTATATCCTAAAATGTATCCTACTCCTAAATTTGTAGCTGAACAAGATACTTCATATAAATCAAACCTTAAGTATGTTCCGTATGAAAGGGTAACTAAAACAACATGCTGTAGTCATTGCAACAGACTAGGTCACAGTAAAATAACTTGTCCAACCAAACACAAAAAATGGATAATTAAAAGAAAAATTGATGACATTGACCAACCAAGACCCAAAAGAACTTGGGTAGCTAAAGCTTGATGTTTTCATTTCAGGGAAATCTTCGAGCATCCAAATGGTATTTGAATAGTGGATGCTCAAGGCATATGTCAGGTAATAGAAAGCTATTCTCTCACCTCGAAGCTGAAGAAGGCACAGTGACATATGGAGACAATGGAAAAGGAACAGTGATAGGATGCGGATCTGTTGGCAATAAAGAGAAAATATTTATTGAAGATGTACTATGCGTAAAAGGTTTGAAGCATAATCTCATCAGCATAAGCCAGCTATGTGACAGAGGACATCAAATCAAGTTCCAAGAATCTAGATGCAGCATCATGAAAGACGGAGCAGTAATTTTCGAAGCTAATAGAGAAAAGAATCTGTATGTACTTTACCTTGAAGAACTGAAAGATCAAGATATCTGTTTAGCAGCTAGTAAGGAGCAGTCAACTGAGCTGTGGCATAGATGATTGGGTCACTGTAGTTTGGATGGCATGAGAAAGCTGATCAAGAGAAACCTGATGGAAGGTCTGCCAAAGGTTAGCACAAGAATGGACAGTGTCTGTGGACCATGTGCAAAAGGAAAGCACACCAAGTCATCCTTCAAGTCAAAGACTGTGGTAACAACCTCCAAACCCTTAGAACTCCTTCATATGGATTTATTTGGGCCAATGAGGACCACAAGTCTTGGAGGAAAGAATTTTGGATTCGTTATAGTAGATGACTATTCAAGATTCACATGGGTATCCTTTCTGGAACACAAAGATGATACATTTAATAGTTTTGTAAGCTTCAACAAAAAGGTTCAGAAAGATAAGAAGCACTGCATTGTTGGAATCCGGTCAGATCATGGAGGAGAATTCCAGAATGAAAAAATTTGCAAAGTTCTGTGATGAACAAGGAATTGAACACAATTTCTCAGTACCAAGGACACCACAACAAAATGGAGTTGCTGAGAGAAAGAATAGAACCCTTCTGGATATGGCAAGAATGATGCTATCAGAATATGATCTGCCAAGTTATTTTTGGGCTGAAGCAGTCAACACAACTAGTTACATTATTAATAGAGTAATGATCAGGCCTATCCTAAAGAAGACAGCATATGAATTGTACAAGGGAAAGAAGCCGAAGATTAGTCACTTCAAGACATTTGGATGTCCATGTTTCATCCACAACAACGGAAAAAGAGACATTGGTAAGTTAGATGCAAAATCAGATGAAGGCATCTTCATGGGGTATGCATCTAAACCTAAAGGCTTTAGGGTATTTAATAAGCGTACTTTATTAATTGAGCAATCAGTACACATTATCTTTGATGAAACTAACCCTTCCTTGAGAAAGGAAGAAGATAGTGATAATGATGATGCAGATGAATTGTCCAAGAAGCTAAAGAACTCATCAATTGAGGACAAGGAAGATCCACCTCTGGAAGACCTGCAACAAAAGGATATAGTCCATGAGAATCTTCCAAAGGAATGGAGATACAAGAGAGATCACCCTCCTGAAAACATTATCGGTGATCCATCTGTAGGGGTAAGAACAAGAGGTAACATAATTCCGTGTGATTATTTAGCTTTTGTTTCTCAAATAGAGCCTAGGACAGTCAATGAAGCTATCACTGATGAATCTTGGATTTTAGCCATGCAAGATGAACTGAATTAGTTCAAGAGAAACCAGGTTTGGTCACTTGTTCCTAGACCATCAGATTATCCAGTGATTGGCACCAAATGGGTGTTCAAAAATAAATTGGATGAAGCTGGTGTGATCATAAGAAACAAGGCCAGATTGGTAGCTCAAGGCTATTCCCAAGAGGAAGGCATAGATTTCGATGAAACCTATGCACCAGTAGCCAGACTTGAGGCTATTAGAATATTACTCGCATATGCATCTGCATTAGACATAAAATTATTTCAAATGGATGTAAAGTCTGCCTTTCTAAACGGTTTCATAAAAGAGGAGGTTTATGTGGAACAACCTCCAGGTTTTGATGACATTGATTTTCCAAATCATGTATTTAAATTGCACAAAGCATTATATGGATTAAAACAAGCACCAAGAGCATGGTATGAACGGCTAAGTGCATTTCTTTTAGATCATGGTTTCACTAGAGGTCAAGTAGATAGTACATTATTTGTCAAATCTAAGGTCAAACACATTTTGATTGTTCAAATATATGTTGATGATATAATTTTTGGTTCTACGGATGAATCTCTTTGCAAGTATTTTGAGAAGATTATGCAGGGAGAATTCGAGATGAGCATAATGTGGGAGCTTATCTACTTCCTTGGATTGCAAATTAAGCAAGGAAAAGAAGGCACCCACATATGCCAAGCCAAATATACCAAGGAACTCTTAAAGAAGTTTGGATTCGAAAATGCCAAGCCATTATCAACACCCATGAGCACATCAACAAGAATGGATAGTGACAAAGATGGTAAGAATGTAGATCTAAAAATCTACAGAGGTATGATAGGATCTTTACTGTACTTAACTACTAGTAGACCTGATATAATGTTTAGTTTATGTATGTGTGCTAGGTATCAGGCAGATCCTAAAGAGTCCCATTTAATTAATGTCAAAAGAATATTTAGATACTTAGTTAGAACCTATGACTTAGGTATATGGTATCCAAAATCATGTCAAATTAATTTGGTAGGATACTCTGATGCTGACTACGCTGGATGCAAAATAGACAGAAAAAGCACCAGTGGCTGTTGTCAATTCCTTGCAGGTTGTTTGATATCATGGTCCTCAAAGAAACAAAATTCAGTAGCTCTGTCAACAGTTGAAGCTGAGTATGTAGCTACTGGAAGTTGCTACACACAACTCCTATGGATCAAGCAACAACTTGAGGATTATGGGTTACATATCAAGACAATTCCATTGTTATGCGACAACACCAGTGCTATAAATCTAACGAAGAATCTAGTACAACACTCAAAGACTAAACACATTGAGGTTAGATATCATTTCATTCGTGATCATGTAGCAAATGGCAACATTGATATTTCATTTATTGATACAAACAATCAGTTAGCAGATATCTTCACAAAGGTCTTACTCGAAGAGAGATTTACTTCTCTTAGAAGGGAATTAGGCATGTGTAAATTGTGAAAGAATTATCTGTTTAAAACTGAAATATTAATTTTTAGAATTTAAATTTATTTTAAAAAAATTGAGCAAAACTCCAATTATTGCCTATTCCTTTAAGTTTGTCATGACGGTTCATTATTTTATAAGAGTTTATTCCTATCGAACTAGTCAGTTTGTCATTTTCTGCCATCATGGCGCCTCCAAATTCTAAAGGTCATTCCTCTTATTTTTTTTAATCCTGAAATCTGTGCGGCAACGATTCGCATCCCTTCATCATCTTCTTCCTTCTGCCTGAGGCGATACCCTATCGACTCCGGCATCGACTCCCTGAGATTTCAAGCTTCCACCTCTTTCCCGCGAGAAATTTCTTGAGGGGTTCTACTCCTTTCTCCAGTTCAATCATCCAGAAACTCTTCCCATCCAAAACCATGGCCTCTTCTGGTGTTTCCGGCAGCGTCGGGGGCTACGGAGCTGCATTTCTTACCGCCGAGCAGCAGGAAAGATATGTTTCAGTAAAGACCAAGCTTTGCGGACACAAAGCAGTGGATGTGGCTGACTTGCAGAAGAACGGAATGGGCAGTATCGTCGCAGCTATGGACAGATTGAAGTGGACAAAGATTGTCACCCTATCAGAAGTAAGTTATCCGGACCTTGTAAAAGCTTTCTATGTATGTCTGAAGACAGAGGAAGACGGGACCCTGACTTCCATGGTCAAGGGAACTTAGATTAGGGTCACACGAGATCTATTGGCATCTCTCTTCAGTATGACTACCTCCGGACACAGTGGAGTTCACACTGTGGATATTCAGGCGAAAGGTTTAGGGATTGTTGGTCCCGAATACAGATTGAAAGATGGAAAACTAGATATCAACCAGTTGAATGCTTTTAATCGCTTATTGCATTTCATTGTGTGTCAAATAGTAGTCCCAAGGAGTGCCACCTTCTCTACTTGCACCAAGGCAGACTCCGACTTGTTGTTCTGGGCCATTCAGACCCAAGAAATCAACACTGCAGAGATCATGATTGAAAGGATGAAGTTTGCAAGCGCACAGGTATGGGACACAAAGAGCAAGCTGAACATTTCTCTACCTTATGCTCATCTGCTAACCAAGATTTTTCATCACTATGGCATCAGTGTGGTGGGAGATGTGTCTGAGAAGATGGGCCAAGCTATCCGGTCCAGAAATTTGAGAAAAATTGGTTTTTCGGTTGTCAATGGGGTTTGGACGAAGACTTCTGTGGCTGAGGGTGAAGCCATCATTGGCGAAGCCCAAGAGGTCCAAGAAGTAGAAGTAGCAGCAGCAAAATCAGCAGCAGCAGTAGAACCAGCAGTAGCAACAGTCGTAGCTCAAGAAGAGCCAACAGTAGCACCACCAGTAGCAGGATTGAGGATATCCCTCCAGAGGACATTGAGCCTATTGGGCGTAGTTCAGAGGATCCTCTTCCCTCTTCCCGAGTAGGCTCAGTACTCAGAGATGTACTGGAATCCATCCAAAGTTCTCTAAGGGATCCAGTAGTTAGTGAAGTTCAAATTGCAGAAGCTGTGGCATCAGGCCACATTGATGAGATTGTTATGGAAGATGATCCCAGTCAGGGGAGCAAGTAGTTGCTCATGAAGACTTAGTTGTAGAAGATGCTCCCATTGAGGGGGAGCAACATGTTGATGAGCAAGCAGCAATTCGGGGGGAGCAAAATGCCAATGCCCCCATTGATGATCAGTTTAGAGAAGGCAGTGTGGAAAGTGCCTCAGAAGAAGAAAATGAAAATGTTGATCATGAAGTGCCCGTGGTTAGGGCAAGAGAAGACAAAGGAAAACGTGTGTCTAAAGAAGTCCCTCTCTTCACCAGTAAGCCACACAGGAGATCTAGGAAAAAGAAGTTGAAAATCAATTTGAAACCTATTGTTGAGCGCCTGGATGAAGAAAATGAAAATGTTGATCATGAAGTGCCCGTGGTTAGGGCAAGAGAAGACAAAGGAAAACGTGTGTCTAAAGAAGTCCCTCTCTTCACCAGTAAGCCACACAGGAGATCTAGGAAAAAGAAGTTGAAAATCAATTTGAAACCTATTGTTGAGCGCTTGGATGAACAAGGCAAAATTTTGTGTTCCGTGAGGTCGGATATGGCCTCCATTTTTATCAGTCAAAGCTCATCTGCCCATGAATTAGGGGCACTGTCATTTGAACTTGAAAGTCTTCGAAAAGATTATGACAGTATGAGGACAGTGCTTGTGGATTTGTCAGCTTTTGTGAGGGAGCACTTACCATCTCATGCCCCTCCTTCTTGTAGTGCAGGGCCATCAGGGCCAAGTGAAGAGAGTAATAGGCCATCAGGGCCAAGTGAAGAGAGTAATAGGCCATCAGGGCCTGTCATTGTAGAGCAACAGCAGGATGATGAAGCTAGGCCATCAGGGCCTGTCATTGCAGAGCAGTAGCAAGAGGAAGAGCGGCCATCAGGGCCTTTGTCTGAAAACCCAGCAGGGCCACCAGGGCCAATTCATGTTGAGAATGAGCTCATTGAAGAAGTGGTTGATGCTGATAAATCTGGGCCAGCAGGGCTGGCAGAGGATGCTTCACCTCCAGTGGAATCTATGGCTATAAGAGAAGAAGATCACGTTGTAGCTCCAGAGCCCTCTGTCCTTCCTACCCTTCCAACTCCAGCCCCTCCTTCTCCACCCACCTCATCCACTGCTCCTCCAGCTCCTCTCACCTTCAAATGACCCCACTCTAGAACCATTTCCTCACCTACACCTTTCTCTTCCCAAACTCCTTCATCTCCTACTTCCTCCACCATCATTCCTCCACCCTTATCTTCTGTTGAGGTTCCTCCCACAACTTCTTCAGCTGGAGCCTCTTCTAGTGGTCCTTCTTCTTCTTCAAGACCATTTGATCTCCCTTCCATCACCCCTGCATCCCTCTTCCATCCACAAACACCTCCGTCTTTCATTTCTATTATTCCTGAGGGTGCCCAATTAGCTCACATAGAAATCCAGGACATCAAGGATGAATTTGAAGTAGCAATACTTCGTTCAGTCCTGGCTGTTGGGACCCATTCTCATAGGACAGGCTCTTCTAGCCCTATTCCTAAGAAGAGGAGACTCACTTTCACCCATCCTGTCTCTTCTGAACCCTGTTATCCTCCACTTTGATTTTCTCTTTCTATCACCAATAAGCAAAAATCTATCTATGAGGAATATCTTCAAAAGGTAATGTTTGCTCACCTCTTTGGCCTTCCCTTCCAAAATCTTTCGGCCCATCTCAATACCATTTTTCCTTATGCCTTTCTTTCCAAGGCTCAACAGTCAAACATTTTCTCCATGACTGAAGCCAAAACTGAAGAGCAGTGGGCTCGGAGCAACAGAGATCTGTACAATCAATTTCGTCGTATTCAAGCCGCTAGATATCCACCCAGAGAAGCTCCTCTCCCTCTCTCTGAATGGTTTCAGATTCACCATAAAGATCTTTTTGGACCTTTCATTCAAAAGGAAATCAAGTTCATCCGGCACTACAAAATGTACTGTGATTACTGCTATCTTAATAGCATTCCAGAAGTGCAGCTGGGGCAGTTCAGGCAAGCTATCCGTGCACTCAGTCTCAGGGTTGCTCACACTGAACCTCTCCGAGTTGATTTTGCCACCCTGGTAATTCCTGATGTGGTGTTCCTTCCTCCCCTTCACTCCCTGATCATGGATTCCTCTGTGGGCACACTCATGTTTGAGCGAGCTGCTCAGGTTATGGCCAGTCTCTCTGTGCAAGAAGGTCGTAACCTTTCTTTTCATAGATTTATCTTCAAGCAGTATCTTCAGGGGTACCTCAAGGCAGATATCCTTGCCCCTATTCTATCTGAGTGTGAGAGGTTGTCGCCTGCTGATTGGGAAAAGCTCTACACTCTATCAGCTCAACAGCTTAAAGAGCTAAATGCTTCTCAGGCTCGTTCCAATCAACCTCTTCTGACTCTTGGTGATTTTTTGGATGCCAATTCTCTTCACCTTGTCCGGGACTCCTTCATGAAATGGGAAGAACGGTACATGGTATTTCTAGAATTAAAGAAGGAACTTCGGCAGCATCAGATCTTCTATCCCTTTAAAATTACTCAGTTTCTTCAGTTTGCCAGTTTTGGTTGCTTCACCACCTACAAGGTAACTCTTGGCAACGACAAATATTGGGATTTCATATCGGATCAGAGGCAGCTTCACATAAAGAGGATGGCTCCCACCATGGGACCCTCCTATTGCATTGAGCTTGGCGCATTTCAAGCCTATTTTGAAGAGCAGGAACGCCAAGCGCTACCTGTCATTAGGCGCTTTGCATCTCTCATCTCCTACCTTCTATCTCTCTAAACCCTCCAATGCTCAATAAATCTCTTTGTTTTTCTCTTTGTGCTTTCTTTTCTCTCTTCTTTGTCTCACTCTTGTATCTTTTTGCTTCATGACAAAAAGGGGGAGAAATATAGCATTTCTGAAATTCATCCCTTATATTTTTTTTGCAATTATGCTTAGACTTATTTCAGATCATCTTTGCTAATTGTTAAGTTTTGTCATCACCAAAAAGGGAGAGATTGATGATCAGTTTATCTCCATGTAATTTAAATAAATTACATATCTATTTTGGTGATTAACAAAACTATATAAAGTTTAAACTAACGAATTTTCTACAAGTCTTGAGGACAGGAAATAAAACAAGGAAAATTAAGCCAAATGGTAAGCATTATTCCTACTATAGCAATTTTGTTTCAAAGCATGAAATCTATCTAAGTCCACATCGACTTTCTTTATGCTACAACGATTTCAGTAGAGTTGTAACGATTTGCCCTCACAACGATTCGTTAAGTGATCGCAACGATTTGCCCTCACAACGATTCGGTAAGTGATCGCAACGATTTGCCCTCGCAACGATTCGTTAAGTGATTGCAACGATTTGCCCTCACAACGATTCGTTAAGTGATTGCAATGATTTGATTTCGTAACAATTTGCTAAGTGTTCACAACGATTTACGTTCGTAACGATTCGTTAAGTATTCATAACGATTCGATAAGTGATCACATCAATTTCTTAAGTGAGAACAACGATTTGGTCTCACATCGATTTCTTAAGTGAGAACAACGATTTGGTCTCACATCGATTTCTTAAGTGAGAACAACGATTTGGTCTCACATCGATTTCTTAAGTGAGAACAACGATTTGGTTTCACATCGATTTCTTAAGTGAGAACAACGATTTGGTCTCACATCGATTTCTTAAGTAAAGAACAATGATTTGCTCGTAACGAGTTGGTTCATTACGATTTGCCTATACCATCATAACAATTTGATCCCTGTAACGATTTGATAAGTTACATAACGACTCTGTTACTGAAACGATTCATCAAGTTACATAACGACTTGGTCGCTGTAACGATTCGATACAGCAAATAACGATTCATTCACATTGTCTCTTACAATTTGATTATAACGACGTGTGCATAACGATTTTCTTATGGAGTCACAAGGATCTGTCTCTACAACGATTTGGTTATTAATGCATAACGATTTATATGTGCATCGGTTTGCTTATGAGTGCACAACAATTTACATGAATATCAACTCATTTGCATAACGATTTCATAAGTCATGCATATAACGATTTCATGGACTATAACGATTTGATTTTCGAGATTATTTTTGAATAACGTTGAAAAGTCAAAGTCTTCATGCATATCTTTCTGTCAGCTGTGCATTTATGGAGACTGAACGTATCACTGCATGCATGCAGACAATATCTTCTATTCTCATGCTTATTCTGTAAACATCTTTTTAGAAGAACAGAATGGAACTTCTACATTTGTATAAAATCAATCTAACGTTGACTGACAACAAGAGACAGTCTAGATGTCTATTGTTTAGCATCTAATATGTGCAGGTCTCTGACAACATTCGTCATACAACGTTGGACAAAATAGAAGCCAAAGGATATTTTAGAAGATCTTCTCTCTGTGCGTGCATGAAGGCCATTGAACGGGAAGCTCTACAGGACCATGCAGTCTAACGTAAACAAAAGCTTAGAGACAACGGGCACTTCAACGTTCGAATTTCAAATAGAAGATATATAAAGAAGATTGAAGCTCCAGAAGATAATCTATCTAAGAGTTGGAGAATACGAACGACAATCTTTGACAAGTTTTTTCTGCGAGCATATCGAAGAGCCAAGCCTCACTCCTTTGATTGTTTAGCTCTTAGCTCTCTGCATTCATTGCGTTAATCTTGAGAGCTTCTGTAAACTGAGAGTGTCCCTCACTGTAGATCTTCCTCTCAGTTTTAGCTTCAGATCTGGCATTGTATAAGCTTGATCTAGGGGCTTGATCTCATTTCACTTTTTTGTTTTTGTTCCCTTCGGGTAAGAAGGAAGACCTGGTGGGATCCAGGGTGTGAGATTCCCTTCGTGTAGAAGGAAGACCTGGTGGTATCCAAGGTGCTGTAAGTTCCTGTTCGGGTTGTGAAGAGAAGACCAGCTGCGGCTAGGTGTGTAAGGGTCCATAAGGGGGACAGTACCCTTGTGCTAGTGAAATCCTGAGATATTGCTCAGGGACTGGACGTAGGACTCCTAAGGAGAGGAGATCCAAACTAGGATAATTCTCTGAGTCATGTGAATGCTTTTGTGTGATTGATTTTTCCTTAACTAACACTAACAATCTGTGAAGTGTGTTTTTGTGACCTTTGTGTGGACAGGTTTTAGGTACTCAATATTTTTAATATCCCATTCACCCCCACTCTGGGCTAGCTAGCTAGGCAACAGAACCGCCTGTAGTAGCCAGCCAGTTCTAAGAAGCTTCTGATTTCGGTGACGTTGGTTGGTCTCTCCCAATTGAGTACAGCTTCGACTTTGGAGGGATCAACGGAGATGCCGTCCTTTGAGATGACATGGCCCAAGAAGGACACTTCTTCGAGCCAAAATTCACACTTGCTAAGCTTTGTGTACAGTTTGTTGTCTCGCAAGATTTGTAATGCAATCTTCAGGTGTTCTTCATGCTCTTCTTTGGTCTTTGAATAAATGAGGATATCGTCAATGAAGACGACCACGAACTTGTCAAGGTATGGTCGATATATGTTGTTCATGAGTTGCATAAAGGCTACAGGAGCATTGGTTAGACCAAAAGGCATAACGACGAATTCATAATGTCCATACCTGCTCCTGAAAGCCGTTTTGAAGATATCGTCATCCTTGATTCTCATTTGATGATAGCCAGATCGAAGATCGATCTTGGAGAAATATTGAGCTCCTGATATTTGGTCAAATAGTTCATCGACCCTGGGCAATGGGTATTTGTTCTTGATGGTGAGCTGATTGAGTTTACGATAATCGATGCACAACCTCATTGATCCATCTTTCTTCTTGACGAATAGCATAGGTGCTCCCCATGGGGAAGTACTCGGTCTAATGAACCCTTTCTCCGGTAGCTCCATCAGTTGCATCTTCAACTCCTTTAGCTCGGCAGGTGACATCCGGTACGGTTGACGCGATATCGGGGCAGCTCCAGGGATCAACTCCATGGCGAAGTTGACATCACGTTCTGGGGGAATCCCTGGCAGATCTTCAGGAAACACATCGGGGTAATCCTGGACTATGTGGATGTCTTCTATCTTAGAACCCTTCTTTTCCACTGCTACGGCCGCAAGGAAAGCAATGCAACCTTTCCTTATCATATTGTGGGCTTTGATGGCGGAGATTAGAGACATCCATCTCTTATGTCTAATCCCAGAGAATGCCAATTTAAGAAAGTCACTAAAGGTAACCTTCCCTTTCTTACAGTCGACACTTGCCCCATATGTGGACAACCAGTCGGCCCCCAAAATTACATCATAGCCTTCCATGGGCATACACACCAGGTTGGCTTTTAGGTTATGGTCTCTGATTATTACATCGGCAGATGGAAAGTATTTGTTCAATTTCTCCTTTTCCCCTAGTGGCATTGTGACAGAGAACTCACAACCCATAGATATAGGTTTTGCAGTTATGGTATCAGCAAAGTGTTGAGATATAAATGAATGAGTTGCTCCAGTATCAAATAAGACAAATGCTGATAAGGAGAAAACTTGTAGAGTACCTTCTACCATGCCACCTTCTTCAGTGGGCTCTTCATTGTGCAGGGCTTGCAGCCTGCCCTATTTCTTAGGTGCATTAGGGCGCCTCTCATGTTCTTTCACTAGCGGGCACTCAGGGATGCGGTGCTTACAACTTCCACAGTGCAGACATGCGCCAACTTTTCTCCAGCACTCATCCGCAGTGTGACCTGGCTTGTCACAGTGCTTGCAGTTACCTTTTGTTTGAGTGTTGGGGACAATAACTTTATGTTTCCTTTCTTGGCTGGGTCCCTCTGTGATGTTGAAGGGACGCTTCTTGCCATTGTTCAGCTTAGAAGATGACTGACCAGAGGTCATTTCCTTTTTCACGAACTTCCCTTTGATACGGTCGGTGAAGTCCGTAGCATCTTCCAGCAGCTGAGCTTTCTTCACCATCTCGGCGTAGGTCTGGATGTCGAGAGGTGCCAGTTGGGTAATGTATTGAGGCTTAAGGCTGTTGAGGAAGCGCTTAGCCTTCATTATCTCAGTGTTCACTAGGTGTTCAGTATATCTTGCCAGTCTAAAGAACTGGGCTTCATATTCGGCCACAGTCAAGCTCCGCTATTTCAGAGCAGCGAATTCCGCAGCCTTCCTTTCTTGGACGCGCTCAGAGAAATACTTGGAGTTAAAACCTTCTTTGAACTCGGTCCAGGTGAACTGACCATTAGCTCTGGTCGCTTCAACAGACTCCCACCAAGCGCGGGCGTCCTTTTCAAGTTGAAATGTGGCTAGCAGCAGCTTATCCCCCGCTGCGCATTGCATGACACGGAAGATTCTTTCCATTTCTTTGAGCCAGTGTTCTGCTTCATCTGGATCGGTGGATCCACTGAACTTAGGTGGGTTCAGACTCTGGAAGTTACGATGCAGGTCGCCTGCACCACGATTGCCACCTCCTTGGGTAGCTTGCACAATCGCGCGAGTAAGTTCTTGAATGGTCTATTGCATGCCCCTCATTTGAGCACGTTCATCCGTCATCTTTGTTGCTTAGTTCTTACAAAAGAATACTTATTGTCATGATATTGATATGAGATTTAATTCGTGCGTGTGTGAGTTTATTTTAGCTATTTACCCATGGTTCTAACCCTAACTCACATAGGTAGGATAATTGACTCTAGTCGAGGCTGGTCAACCTAGATCATCCTATACTTAAGAATAACCTAGGCTCCGATACCACAAAACTGTCACGCCCTGACGCGGAATATCGGAACGCGAGGCAGTTACAAGTAAATGGGTATAGAGCAAGTACTAGACATCAAACCATTGCTCAATGAGTGATATTAAAGAAAATTCTTCTCATTAATAACTTTCCAATGTCTAGTGACAACCACTAATATGAGAGCCATTCTATAGGGCCCAATTACATTGAAATAAAAGCCAAAAGACTAAAACTGACACTCTAACATAATGCTAAGACACTAGGGTGCTCATAACGTCACTCCTGGTAGTTCTCGTCCTCTTGAGTGTATAGTTCATCCTCGGTCTCACCTGAGAACACAATGACAAATAACACAGGGTGAGCGATAACGCCTAGTAGGACTTAAATCTCAATAGTCAAGCAGGCTTTAAATAGTTAATGCATTAAAGGCAGAGTAACTAATGATAGAGTGAGAGAGTCAAGTATAAGATAACAGGATAGCACGTGAACGAAATAGCACAACTTTCCAAATATAGCATAAGAGTCGAGTATAGCACAAATAGCAAGATGGCCATAGCACAAATAGTAATAGTAATAGCGCAACGAGTATAGCATAACACTTTTGTCAATAGACAACGAGAGAATATATCACTTTTTTATTGTCATTTTGATAGTCGAGATAGATAGAACTCGAGTGTAATGCCAAACACTCTGATCATTTAACTCCCATGGGCAATAGCACTTTCGAGCGCACATCCTAGGACCAGATCGGGCCCTTTATATATTGCCAGGCATTGGTTATATTGTTTATCTTTAGACAATTAGTCAATGGCCAAATAGAGTACCAATAAATAGATGAGAGCACTAGATGAATAGACGAGATAGTAGAGGGAATGTGAATAGACGAGCGAGTATCGTATAGATGAGAGCTAGTGGACATTGCACGTAACACGTCGAGTAGACAGGCGATAGTAATAGTTGCACAACACGCGCACTTAGTGTTGGCAGTCAGGTGGAACTCACGACCCTACCACTGGCCATGTTAAGCATAGGTTCAGAGGTCCGGCGTGATTCAAGATAAGAGCAAACTTCTAATAGCCGTTTGGATCATGTTGATCCCTAAAGGGTGTAATGGGTGTTAAGGTACAACCAGCTCGTCGACCATGTGGGAATCCATGGATAGAGGAGACTTACGGAGGCCTTGAACAAAGACTCACTAGCCCGGCAAAAGGAGTATCCGACGGAGAGTTCGTCCAAGTCAAAGAGAGGGTGTATATAGAAACAAGTGCTCGACGTTCTAGAGGAATTCTAGAATAGTGGAGCGTCGATAACGGTATTCCCAAAACAACACGAGAAACGATAGACAAGTATATTTAAAATACGGAAATTTAATTACATAATTTACCAGATACATTATGAAATAATTTCATGCCAAATTAAGCCATAATTGGATGGTTCACAGTGTGTGTAAGTGTCATGAAATTGTAGATAGAAAAGATCATGTGCTTGTGTTTTAATCACACATAAATGTGTAATTTATAACAAGTGTAATTTTCTGTGTGTAAGACTGTTAAATAAGAGTACAAGCACTGTGTAGAATTAGAGCATCAAAATTTTGGGGTTTTTATGCAAAAATCCAGAACGCGACGCACCCTTGTAAGTGTCGCGACAGGGTTCAGGCAGAACGTGACAGGCTCTTGTACAGGTCGCGACGGACTAGTCAGTTCAAGCAGGCAGGTCGCGACGGGGCCATATGAAGAAGGCGACAGGTCTATCAGACCAGAAGGTCAGGTCGCGATGGTGGTCCTGTTGCGATCAGATCGTGACGGTGATCCTTGTCGTGATCTACCTGAAAATGCGGCCTATCGGGCCATCGCGTTCTCAGGTCCTTGGCCTGAGTCCGACAGAGATCTGACATGTTCTTGGTTCTTGGTCCAAACTTACCATATTTTGACACAGGGACGTTCAAAAATTCATAACTAATTGTACAAGCGATGGAAAATCATGAAACTAGTTGGAAATTGATCTAGACTCACATGGGTACTTACAGTAATTAGGAATTGGAAAACAATCAAGGTTTAGATATGTTTTAAACACGGGTATTCATGATGAACAGGAAACAGTACATAGTTGAGATCAATGATTAAATTTGCAAGATAGGATGAATTAGGGCTTTTAGGGGCAAAAGATGTCTAACATGCATCAGTTCCTACAGTAAAAATTTTGTGGCATGGGGTTGAATATACAAGGAGAACAAGAATTAAGAAGAGGGTTCGGGGTCATGATGAGTACAGAACATGAAAAATCAAGAAGAAAATATTGACTCGATGAAAAATTATGAAACCAAAGGACTTTTGTTCCTGAGCTTTAGATCAACCTACAGACGAATTTGATTTAATTTGCTCGTGAGAATACCTACCTTTGCCTCGTTTTGTCTTCTAGGGTTAAGAACTTGAAGAACGAAGGAAGAAGCTTTGAGCAGCCTTTTCCCCACGAATTTCTCTCCTCCTTGGCCTCTTCCCACGTCCAGCAAACCCTTGGCACGAGATAGGGCCGGCCATGAGGGTTTTAGAGGAGTATTTAAGCATCTCCCCATTCTATTTCCTATTAGGACTCTAATTACTATTAATTTCAGGATTTCCTATTTCCTCTCCCCTTTTTAGGCATGAGATCTCCTAATTTAGGTTAGGTTGGGACCCAAATTCGTGGCCAACCTATTAGGGTAGGTTTAGGAATCCAAATCTAATTTAAATCAACTTTTTAATGCATTAAATACCCCTTTTCTATTTAAGTAATAATTGAGTTACGAATTTAGGGTATTTCCTATTATTTCTCTTTTAAAAATATCTATTTTGGCCCACTAATTTCTAATGGGTCTATTTAACAAAGCCCATTACTTCTTTTCATTTAATGGGTTTTATTTAATTCTCTTTTATTTAATTTTCCAATTAATTTAATTAGTTTTCTTTTTATATTATTAAATTTTATTTTTTGAAAAATTCAGGTTGCTACAGATATACATTGTGCTTTTTGTGCTATGGCCATCCTGCTTTGTGCTATATTGGAAACTTGTGCTATTTCATTCATATGCTATCGTGCTATCTCTTACATTACTTGACTCTTCCTCTCTATCATATAGTGACTCTGCTTTGAGTACATTAATCATGTAAAGTTGCCTGCACCATAAGATATAAATCTTACTAGGCGTTGTCGCTCACCCTACGTTATTTGTCATTGTGCTCTCAGGTAAGGCTGAGGAGAATGAGTACACTCACAAGGATGGGGAAGACCAGGAGTGATCCAAGAGTACCATGACGCCACTATGTTATCCTAGATGTTTTAATTAGTCGTTACTTTCCTTCTATGTATTAGAGTCAATTGGGCCCTATGTTACGGCTCTACATTAGAGAATGTAATAGATAGTAGTTGAATTATCAATGAAAGGCATTTGATTTTGTATTATTTAATTGTCCAATGGTTTGATGTTATTCTACGCTCTATACTCGCTTACTTGCAACTGCCTCACGTTCCGATATTCCGCGTCGGAGCGTGACATGGCAAACAACATGTAGTTATGTCAAGTAAACAACAAGATCAAGCAAAAAAAAAAAATGACAATAGATGAAGCCTTGCTCCATAAAGGACCTTTCTGGAAAAGTTTTTGATACAGTCTAGGTTGACATACCTAAGTTGGGTTGTAGACCGACGATGCACATGTCAACAGATACAAAGAAAAGTCGATAAATAAAAGAGGGTTGTCTACAGACAAGGGAAGTTTGTCGACATATATTAATCATAACAAATCTGTGATAACCCAACAAGAGAAGCATCAACTAAGGGAAGCCAAATATTTTGGGGAGCATATTGTAGACACGCCATTTTGGCAACATATTGAGTAAATTTCATGTTACACCGCAATGCCTTGAAGTAGCTCTCTTCAATTAACCTCTTGAGTGATTTCCCTATTTTTTTGGATTTTTCCAGGATTTTTAGGATTTTTTCTAAGGGGGTCCAAAGGGGTCTGTTGAACTTAAGTGAATCGCGTCTGGTACAGTAGATGTTGTCTAGGAGGTTTGATCCGCGGCAAGTAAAATCAACGCGTATCACACTTCCTTTTCCGGATCTTACTCTGTTTTGATTCGCGTCCACTGTAGCCGCCGTGTTTAAGAGTTTCCATTTTCGACTTATGGCAATTTCCAAAATCATTTTTGAAAAGATTTTGTCGCTAAATAGAATTGCGTCCACTAGTGTCGACGCGTTTCTGACCTTCCCTGTTACGAAGATCAATTTCACCTCAAGGAATGATTCCATAAAATACGCAGCGACTCTTGTCGACGCGCTTCAATATTTCCATTTTTGAATATTTGGAAAGAATCGTTGTAAATCGGAAGGTTTAGAAACGCGGCGGTATTGGTCGACGCGATTCTAAGAAGGCTATAATCGATTTTTGGAAGCGCTTAATCGTAGCAAGTCGATCTTGGAAATCGCGGTGCTTTAGTTGGACGCGATTCAAGAGATAAGCGTCCACTGTACTGAACGCGATTCAAGGAATTTTTCCCTATAAATAGTTCCTCGAGGCCATTGTTTTGGGCATCACTCACACACTACGGAGAAGCCCTGTCGGATTGGAGTCTCAACTGCGAACTACAAAGGAACACCCCTCACTCCAAGGCATTCCATATGTCCAATTCGTGGAGTTCGGAGCCTCCATTCCTCTCACGTGCATTGGAGTGGGGCGGGAGGAGTTCTTCGTCCACCCCTTCATCCATCCAAGCAGCAGCCATCATCGCCATTCTTACTCTTTTTCCCTCCCCCCCTCTTCACTTTTACTCGTTTTTATTGCACGCATTTTCCTCACTTTTTTACCACACATACACTTCATTTACTCCCTTCCCATTTTTAGGGGTTTAACACCACCCCACGAGGTGTGTTAACGCCCACTTAATTCATTTTACTTCATTTCATTTGAGCTTTTGCTACACCTCTAGGCCTAACTTTTCCGTCACTGTTTGCTTATTTCTCTCTTTTTTGCAAGGTAACCTTTTGGAGCTAAATCTCCTTTGCCGACCGCTGGTGGAAGGAGTAAGAAGGACCTGCACACACTCTCCCGCGATCTTTGGGTGAAGGTAAGTATCACACTTCTTCTCTTCGCCCATTTCCTTCGACACCCTCGCGTGTCTGGCGATCACACCTCCATCCTGTGCACGCGCGCACGTTTGTTTTTCTTTCCACCCCTTTTCGCCACTTCTTTTCTTCAAAAAAATCTCTTTTTAAATCATTTCTTTGTGGGATTGTGTTTTGAAAAAAAAAACACATCTACAAAATGGTGATCACGGTGGGACTCTTTTCTTTTAGCTCCGGTTACTTTTCCTTCGGCACCCATGTGTGTCTCTCCTTCGACACCCACGTGTGTCCCTCCCTTCGTACCCCACGCGGTACACCCCTCCTCTTTTCGCACCTCACGCGGTGCCCTTAAGATCTCCCATCATTATTACCAAGTTGTATTTGTGTTATTTTCTTTACACTTTCCATAATAATTGATTTAAAAAAAAATCACCATCTTGCTCCCCTCCCTGTTTACTCACCTTCACTTGAAGAAAGTGTTGGATCGAAATGGCACTAAGAATGTCCTAGAGGGGGGTGAATAGGACTTCTCCGTTTTAAAATTTTCTTCTGAAATTGCACAACACTAAATAAACTTGTTAGAGCTTAGTGTGATGTGTGTGATTCGAGTGTAAACAAGGCGGAAATAATCACACAGAAATGCACAAGAATTTATCCTGGTTCGGCCCTTCCACATGGAAGTCCTACATCCAGTCCTCAAGCCAACCACTTGAGATTTCAACTATCTGCCAATGAATTGGCCTTCTCTCACCCTTGAGAGGAATTACAAACCCACTTGCTCCCAAGCAAGTCTTCCCTAACCAGGGGTACAACAACTGCCTTTCACAAGGCCTTCCCTACACAGGAGGGGCAATGCAGAAACAGACTTCTGCAGAATTTACACAAGAGAAATAAAAGACGTGTGTTTGTCTGAACACAAACACAGACTTCAGAAGGATTCAAAGATCAGAGATGAGATACAAATTCTATCTGAAATCTAAGGGTGGACTAAAGAAAGTAAGCAATTACAATTGCCACTCAACACTACTAGGAGAGCTTCAGAGAAAGTCTTCTAAGGAAGAAAAAAGCTCTCAGACTTTAGCTTTCATAAGGGCTTGTGAGAGTTGAAGGAATTCGAATGAAGCTTGTATGCTCTCTTCTTGAGTTGCCTATTGCTGTGTGTGTATATATTCTTTAAACTTGAGCTCCTTTTATACACTTTAGAATATGGCCATTTAGAAAATAGCCATTGGAGTTTGTGGCCGTTTGCAATTTGACCGTTTGGAGAGAGCTCTAGTTTCCTTTGGATCTTGATGAGCTTATTGTTCAGAAGTCCTTCAATTTTTCATCTTTCCAAAGTCTTCAGAGGACGAGTATTCGTTCACAGCTAGAAGATAAGCTCTTGTCATTATATACTGTGAATGAGTCATGTTGAAAACGTGCTCCAATAAATGTCTGTTACAAAGGCAAGACATAAAAGAAGAACTCCATACCTTTGAGGTAGGTAAGTCAGGTAAGTACAGAAAATAGGTATGGAAACCTCGTATGCACAAGCTTTCAGAAAGAAAAAGTAGACAGACAGATATGCTAAAAAGGTGAAGTATGGTCTGTCAGTGGTAGGTGAGTCATGTCAGATGCCATGCGCCTGAGAATTCATAATGCTAGTGTCTAATGAATCCAGCAAAATCCGGAGCAAAGGCATTGGACAACTCAAGGATTATTTCTTAAAATATATCAGAAGTGTCATGCGCAGGATTTAAATGAATATTTTAAGACTGATATGACTTGTTCTGATAGAGAATAAAATAATAGGATAATGATAGTTTTGATGAATCAATAAGATATTGAAGTTCATTAAAAAGATGTATGAAAAGATTGGAGATAAATTTGCATTAGATGTTAAGACTAAAAAGGATCAGAAGAGAGTTTAAGTACAGAGTTAATTAGTGAAGTCGAATTCAAAAGAACATGCACTAGACTGGACAAGTAAGAGTGATTCGACTTTAGTAAAGAAATAAGGTAATTCGATTTCTAAGAAAACAAGGCAATTCGAATCTAACAAGAAAATAGCAAATGTGATTCGACTTTTGAAAAGATAAGGCAATTTGACTTCAGTAGTCGAATACTATATAGACTGTTTCTGAAGCATTCGACTATGGCAGTCGAAGAAATAGACGACGGATATAGAAAGGCATTCGACTGTAACAGTCAGAGTCATCAGTCGAATCAAGTAGAAGATTATATGAAGCATTCGACTGTACCAGTCGGAGACATAAGTCGAATCAAGTAGAAGATTGTATGAAGCATTCGACTATACCAGTCGGAGACATAAGTCGAATCAAGTATAAAGTTGTGAACTTACAAAGATTTTGAAGATTCTTTAACTTCGATTCTGAAGGAGTCGGATTTGATATTCGAAGTTAACAGTCAAATTCAGTAGGACAAAGAGAGAGTCTGTGGACTTAGAAATTTTTGGATGGAGGTATTATTCTGCAATATACCGATATGAATTTTGTGATATGTAATTAATATATTTGCTTTGCAGAAAGTTTATTTTAAAGAGTTTTGTCATAGCAAAAATAATAGATATATTAATTTAAGAAAATTCTTAAATTCCTTAGGGGTAGTTGCTCAACAGAAAGCATTTGAATTTGATCAATATTTGGCTGGGTGAAAACATGCTCCTTTGATTTACTGCTTTAAATATCTGTCTTCGGGTGCCTCTTTGATTCGCGTCGCCTACAGGTGACGCGATTTGTGTGATTGTTGTGCGGCGGGCATATCCAACGCATTTCTGTGACAGACTCCAGAGGGAGTCGCTGCGGCGCTTACAGCTTCTGCGAGCTGTCAGATCCGCAGCCGACTGAACGGATGCGATTAAACTGAAGCGCGTCCACTGTAGTGGACGTGATTCAGACTGTCACAGAGAGCTCGGTTTTTCTGCTATTTTTGCATTGTGCATTGCTTACAGGGAATACGTCGGCCGAGGGACCTCCTTCCCTCCTGTTCCTAGGATCCACACACCTCTCTCGGTAAGGACTATCTCCCCATTGGACATTCCGTCTCATTGGGCTAGAGAATCCTCATCGGGACCTCCGTAAGTCTCCGTACCCCGTGGATTCCCTCACGGTGGACCGAGCAGGTTGTACCATTCCGGAGACCCGTGTTAGATCACCCATTGCGTGAGAGGGAGTTGCTTAGTGGGCCCGAAGTTCTCACCTTACCCACTTAGGCCCATACCTACTTGGAGTGACATTGCAATTAAAATCCACATTGAATTATATTGAACAATTAAGTGGGTGTAAGCATCCCCAAGTCTGTGATTAAAAGCCATTAACTTCTTCTCTCAAATGTCTTTGAGTAGTTGTTTGGTAATTGCTTGTTAATCCGAACTTATTTGTTAAAGTTTATGCAGCTTCGTTCAGGCTGATCTCTCCCAATGGCCGAATATGAAGACATGGGCTGTGATGACACATATGATGAAGTGTATGAATCTAATCAACAACTTGCCCAAATTCACAACCAATCTCACATTGATCCATTTGCATCGCATGTTCATGCGGCGGACTCACAACTTCCCCAAGTCTCCCCGAGGCATGACACTGCAAATGCCTCCACCTCTATTGATCTGTCCCAACTCATGGACATTATCCAAAGCCTCCAAGCTTCTCAACTTCAGGAGGTTCAAGCTGCCCTTAAGGGGAAATCGATCCCCGAACCCATCCAAACTCTCCACCCAAACGCGGGTGTTCACGCTCAACCTGCTCGCGACCCGACGGTCCGAGCCTCTCCTCCCCCCTCGCGGGCTAATTCTGTCATTCATTCTCGCCCCCACAGCCTTACTGGAGGGCCTTCTCATGTCCGGTCAAGCCCCAACGCGGTGAGGCCCACTTACCTTCCTCGGGCACCGGCCTATGCTTCCGCGCCCACTGGCGCCCCTCCCTTTCACTATTCTACTCAGGTGAGCATACCCCACCACCTTCTTTTGGGGTACCCCACAAACCATCCTCCGATCAACTCACCCAAGCCCTCCTGGTGAAGGTGAGTCGTTTGGAGCAGGACTTGAAGAGGGTGTCCACACCCAAAGATTCATTTGAACTGGCTCTCCCTTCTATGCCAGTTATCCATCTCCCTCCTTCTGAACTGCCGGTCTACCGCCATTACAATGGCACCGGAAATCCATTTGTACATATCAAAGAATTCATGTACGAATCCTCATTCTGGAAAAATGATAATCGTGCCCTCGCTTTCCTCTTCTGCCAATCATTAGATGGGCCTGCCCTTGAGTGGTTCTATTCATTGGAACCTACAGATGCCAAGGATTTTGAGGCGGTTCAAAGAAAGTTCTTGCAAAGGTACAGGGACCGGGTTGGTCCTGCACTATCCATTACTGATCTTATGGCTGAGAGGATGAAGACGGATGAGGACTTCGTGCACTATGCGGACAGATGGAGAGCCATGGCAGAAAGACTGAGAGATCTATTGTCTGAGCCAAAGCAAGTAAAGATGATCACGGCGAATGCCACGCCGCAGTTCAGACACATTTTGGCTTTGAACAAACTAACTACAATGGAGGAATTATATGAGAGGGCCCGGTACATTCAGACCCAGCTGAAGGACTCTCCAATCATGGCCATGTTCGAGCCGAAGGCCTGGACCTTCAAGAAAGGTAGCGGTACTTCCCCTACTGGCGGTCCTACAACTGAAGGGGTCATACATAATGAGTAGGTGAGTGCAATGGGCAACCCTAGCCCTTCCACCTACTGTCCCATCAACAACACCAAAACCTAGCGGCCCCAGCAGTCGGCCTCCGAATCGAACAACCCTCCAATGTTCAGGGCACCACCTCAGCAATCCCAACAGCCTCTATAATACCAACAGCCTCAGCAGCCACAGTACCAACAACCTCCCTCCACCCAGAACCACTAGCAACCCCCACAACAGCCTCAATATCGCTGGCTGCCGCAGCCCCAATACCGTCAACCTGCCCCTCCCTAGTATCTGCAATAGCAACCTGCTCCTACACCTCCCCAATACAACCAGGTCCCTCCTCCAGGCAATTATGAGCCCCAGCAGCCTCGATGCCCCCATGGCCCAAGGAGAACCCACTATCCCCCGTTGCCAGAGACCCTACCAGACATCTTCAATGCCCTCATGGCCGCCAATGCACTCACTCTGCCGAGGGAAAGGCTACAATGGCCTCCCAATGTTGACACCTCACGTTATTGTGCATTCCATCGGGGACCGGGCCATACTTTAGAAGCCTACTTCCATTTCAAAGATTACATTTATGATTTGAACGATAATGGAGGAATAGACTGGGAGGAGATGAGGAAATATATTGCCGAGATGAAGGTAAGGAGGCCACCCAGGCAGGACCAGCAGCAGCAACAACAACAGCAGCAACAGCCCCAAGCAACCCAGCAGCAGCCCAATATGGGCATAGTCTAGAACCCTCTCTCTGAGCATCAGGCTCCGAATCAACAAGTGAATGCCCTCACGGCGTCTCCCTATAATGAAACATCCGGCCGCCAATGGAAGTATCTGCCCCCCAATCCTCTTTCACCTTACCCCCCTTCATCCGTACACCTACCCCTGCCAACCCACTACCCTCCTTTCTACTCATCCCTACCCATCGTCTCACATCATCTAGCCAACCATCTAATCCACCACTCATCCGCCAACCCCCCATCACCACAACGCCACCACCTCCCAACACACAAGCCCCCTTCCTACGCGACCCCTCCACCATACCGCCATAACCAAACCGCACTCCTCCTACCACCACTTACCCACAGTCACCACCATCTAACCCGCCACTCCTCCGTACGCCATCAACTGCACCCCTTATTACCCCCAATCACCAAGCCCCCTTTCTCCGTACACCCACTCCACCCCCGAATGCGTCAAGTATCCAATTGCCGCACCAAATGTTCACCACCCAACCCTCTACCTCGCATCCACCTTCTTGTCCGCCAGCCGCGGCAACCACAACGGGAGAAAATTCAGAAGAAACAATGGTGCTCTAGAGTGGGCGCATGTTTAATAGAACATTCCCCTAGTAGCAGGAACAGGTATCAGTGCCCCAGGAAGAAGAAGCCCAGCAAGAGGAGTTCGTCCCAGGGACTCAATATGATCTGCTTAAGCACCTGGACAAGACTTCGGCCAGGATATCCATACTAGAATTGATCAAGAGGTCAGTGGTACACCAAGAAGCCCTCATGCAGTATCTACAGAAGGTCATGGTGAATGAAGATCTGCCAGTGAACCAGATCAGTGCAGTCTTGACTCCCAGAAGCTCACACCCGGCCATTGAATTCCATGAAGATGAGTTAGCACCGGTGGAGTCTCAGCGGTACGCCCTATTCTTGACTGTTAACATTAATGGGGTCTGCATATCTCAGTGCTTAGTTGATTTTAGGGCGTCAATTAATGTTGTGTCCCTGGACACATTAAATTTCTGTGGAGTGGCATTACAGTCGATCTGACACTCTGCTATCACTGTCAAGGCTTACAATAACACTAGTAGGTCACCAAAAGGGGTCGTTGCTTTGAAAATAGGGTTGGGTCTGTCCGTTACTGAAATGGACTTTCATATTTTGGATATGGACCCAAGTTTCCGCATGATTCTGGGCAGGCCTTTTATCCAGGCACTTGGCGCTGTTATTTCAACTGTTCATCAATGCCTCAAGTTTCCTTACAAGGGGCGAGTCGTCGAGGTTGCCAGCAAGCCTGCTATTGTGGAAGTGGTCGCCATGACTGACAACTCAGTCCCTTCCATCTAGCCAAGCAATCAGCCGCTGATGTCTGTACTAGGCACACCGAGCATGTATCCAGGCCTAGTCAGTTCGTCCGTTAATGCTACTGAGAGGAGCAAGATCATTACCAAGAAAGGGTGGCACATTATGATGCGGATGGGGTACCAGCCAGGCAAGGGGATGGGAGTATAGCTACAGGGAAGGACAGAGGCCGTGAAAGACTATAAAATGAGACCCAAGGCAGGATTGGGGTATAGACCAGGTAGGGCGAAGCACCAACCGGGGCAGCCTCTCACATGGACTCTATACGAACATTTCAAGAGAGGACTACTGCAACTAGGAAGTGAACAGACATCTACCATTACTTCTGAACTTATTCATCGTTCACTCCTGGCCACATATCGAGCTGTAGACAACTCCAGGCCACCAAAGCATATCAAGAGAGGGGAATCTGGGGTAGAGTGGAGTCAATGGTTTGACATGAGCGACATCACCACTTCCTTAGACCAGCTTTTCACAACAACAGACACCGAGCAGTTAGCAGTGGCCACCAGTAGATAGCAGGTAGTCGAGGCAGAGCAAGGGTCAGAAGCTCCCACAACAACCAGGCTCAGGGCAAGCCTCGTCTTTCTGGGCACCGCGCCCGCTCCCCTTTCCTCTCTGGGCATCGCGCCCACTTCTCTTCCCCCTCTGGGCACCGCGCCCATTTCGGTTTCATTTTCGGGCAATGCGCCCACTCTCCCTCTTCCTCCAGGCAACGCGCCTACTCTCCTCTCTTCTTCGGGCAATGCGCCCGACCACCTTCTCCAACCAGGCAATGCGCCTACCCCCTTCTCCTCTCTGGGCAACGCGCCCGCTCTCCCCCTTTCTTCGAGCAACATGCTCATTTCCCTTTCCTCTGTGGGCAACGCGCCCGCTCTCCCCCTTTCTCTGAGCAACGTGTTCATTTCCCTTTCCTCTCCGGGCAATGCGCCCGATCTCCCTCTCCAACCAGGCAACGCGCCTATTCTCCTCTTCTCCTCGGGCAATGCGTCCACATTCCCCTCTTCTTCCGGCATCGCGCCTTCTCTTCTGCAGGTCGTCACGTGGCCCTTGTTCCTTTCTCTGAGCATCCCTCGGGCACCGACACCTCGCTTGGTGATCTCCCTTCACTCTCACGAACAGGCACTCACTCTCACACTCCCTCACTATGATTCCTCTTTTCTTAAGCATGCGCTGGTCTCTCAGCTTTCTCGTTTGGCGATCTCACCTCCCCCTCTCCCTCTGTGCGTGCTAAGGGGGCCCCGAAAATGCCAACTTCGCAATGGCGGACTCCATCATCTCCATCGAGGAGACCTCCTTCCTTGACTCAGAGTGTGCCCCAACCGGCAGGCCACCTCTCTTCGGTCCTATGACCGACTTCTTGCGTCCCTCCACGCAGGGACCTCCACTCCCCTCCACGCAGGGGATCTTTACTGCTTTCCCTCCTCCTCCTCCTTCCCTAACGCGGGGAAGTTCTTTTACTGCTTTCATTTCTTCTCCATCTTCCCCCACGCGGGATTCTTTTACTGCTTTTCCTACTCCCCCCCCCCTGCTGTAGATTCCAGTAATTGTAGTAAGAGTCTAGGCCAGGATAGCTATAAGCTAGGGGTAGTCTCCGTGAAGAAGTCTAAGGGTAGGAGGGTTCCACACCGATTCCTTGCCGATCTAGCCCGCAGATGCAAGGCATGTCTAGCAATTCCCGAATTTGTAGAGGAGCCTTTGCAGTTGCCAGAGATAGAATATGAGCAGTCGCTGTGCTTGATTGATGATGGGTTCGGAGTCTATGAGATCATGGATGATAATGACCCAATTGAGGAAGGTGATGAAGAGTTTGAGGACGAGGCTGACGCATTCGCAAGTGGGTTGAAGAGGTTTGAACCGTCAGCTACCGTAGAAGAAATCACCAAGGAAATCAATTTGGGAACTGAGGAAAACCCTAGGACTATCCTCATAAGCAGTAACTTATCACCAGCTGAAGAGGAGATAATTATTGAGGTTCTCAAGGAATATAAGGACACGTTCGCATGGAGCTATGAGGATATGCCTGGCTTGGACACCGCGCTTGTTGAACACCATCTTACCCTTAAGCCAGGGTCCATTGCCATCAAGCAGCGGTTGAGGCATTTCCACCCACAAATGGCTTTGAAAATGAATAATGAGGTCGATAAGCTCAAGAAAGCCAGGTTCATTAGAGTCGTACTTTATCCAAACTGGGTGGCAAACATTGTCCCGATCATGAAGAAAGATGGAAGAGTTAGAATCTGCATTGATTTTCGGGACCTCAACTACGTGTGTCCAAAGGACGATTTCCCATTGCCTCACCTAGATGTGCTCATAGATAATACGGCTAAGTTTGAAACTCTCTCCTTCATGGATGGCTTCTCAGGGTACAACCAAATTAAGCTAGCTGAGGAAGACCAAGAGAAGACCTCGTTCACTACACCATGGGGAACCTATTGTTATGTGGTTATGTCGTTCGGACTCCAGAATGCTGGAGCTACTTACCAAAGGGCTATGATGGCTATCTTTCATGACATGATCCAAATTTTCATTGAGGTGTATGTGGACGACTTGGTAGTGAAGTCAAAGACTATGGCTGAGCACCCTGGGGTTCTAACTAAGGTCCTGCAAAGGTCAAGGGAGTATCAGTTGAAAATGTACCCCAAGAAGTGTGTATTTGGTGTTTCATCGGTAAGCTGTTAGGCTTCATTGTGAACAAGAGGGGTATAGAAATAGATCCAATAAGGCGAAGGTGATAAGAGAGATGCCCCTCCCAAGAATTTGAAGGAATTTAGAGGATTGATCGGGAGGCTACAATTTATTCACCGGTTCGTCTCCCAACATTCGCAGAGGTGTAGACCCTTCTATGACCTCACCAAGCTGGGAGTCGAATTCAAATGGGATGAGAAGTGTCAGGTGGCTTTTGACGGACTTAAGGAATACTTGGCCAATCCTCCTGTCCTGAGGCTACCGACTCCAGGCAAACCGCTCATTCTTTATGTATCAGTCCTGGAGGACTCGGTAGGAGCTGTCCTTGCACAAGTGGATGAAGAAGGCAAGGAGAGGGCAGCATACTACCTGTCAAAACTTCTCAACCCCTGCGAGCAGAAGTACACAGCAATGAAGAAGACATGTGCCGCACTCGTATGGGTAGTGCAGAAATTGAAGCACTACTTTCTTGCTCACTAGGTCCATCTCATAGCCCGTATGAATCCTATCAAGTTCCTCCTTGAGAAATCGGTCATAACTGATAGGCTAGCAGGTTGGCAGAGCTTCCTTTCCCAGTTTGACATCACTTACATCCAGCAGAAATCTATCAAAGGCTATGCCATAGCAGAACATCTCGCTCATCACCCCATTCCACAATTCGATCCTGTTCGTTTGGAGTTTCCAGATGAGGAGTTGATGTCCCTTAGCCAATCTGATCCTATGTGGATGTTATATTTTGATGGAGCTCTGAATTCTCATGGAAAGGGTATCGAGATTGCTCTACTATCACCTGAGGGTGTCACCTTCCCACGGACCTATAAGCTTGATTTTTCTGTCACCAACAACATCGCCGAATATGAGGCTTTGTTGGCGGGGCTTGAGTATGCCCATTTCTACGGTGTCACCCATCTGCGGATTGTAGGTGATAGTCAATTGGTCCTTCGCCAAGTGCTCACCAAATATCACACCCGTGATCCTAAGCTCAAGCCATACCAAGAACTTGCCTCAGCTTATGCGAAGCTATTCTCCAAACTTGTCTTTGTCCACATCCCTCGTCATCAAAACCTTCTAGCTGACGCCCTTGCCACCATCGGTGCAACCATGAACATGCATTATCTCGGGGACTTCGACAGCATTCAAATTGAGCACCGTCAGGTTCTTGTCACTTTAGATCCTACCTTTCTCTGGGTTAAGGACGGAATACTGAGGAATGCAGAAAGGAAGAGCAAGACTGAGATCATGTTGATGGAGCTAGAAGAAGAATTGGAGGATGAAGAGAAGCCGTGGTATTATGAGATAGCTAAGTATTGCAAGAATCAATCGTACCCTGAGGAAGCCACTGCTGAGGAAAAGAAAGCCATAAGGAGATTATCCCAGAAGTACACTCTAGTTGGGAATACACTCTATAAAAGGGGACTCACTGGGGTTTTGCTCAGATGTCTAGATGATGATGAAGTTTGGAAGGTTGTTGAAGAGGCTCATTTGGGTGTGTATGGTGGCCATGTGAATAGCCAGATGCTCACTAAGAAGATTCTTAGGCAGGGCTTCTATTGGCCTACTCTAGAGGAGGATTGCTCTATCTTTGTTCTCCAGTGTGTCAAGTGCCAACTGCACACCGACAAAATCCACTCTCCATCCTCTACACTCCACCCAATATCCTCCCCATGGCCCTTCGCTATGTGGGCTTTCGACATCATTGGTCCCCTTGGTGATCCCAACTCTCAAAACAAAACCAAGTCATACATCCTCACAGCAATGGAGTACTTCGCCAAGTGGGCGGAAGCCGAAGCATATGCGGAAATCAAGGCAACAACTGTCTGCAAGTTCATCATGAGAAACATCATCACCAGGTTCGGCATCCCGAGTACCATCATCACCGACAACGGACCTCAGTTCATCTCTCGAGAACTACATGACCTCTGCAACAGGTATAAAATTGCATTGCATCATTCATCTCCTTACTATCCACAAGGCAATGGCCAAGCAGAGGCCACCAATAAGACATTAATTAAAATTGTTAAGAAAACCTGTGAGGCTAACAAGTTCTCGGACTGGCCAGAGAAGCTTGTAGAAGCTCTATGGGCCTACCACACTTCAATCCGTACTCCCACGGGGCAGACGTCGTTTGCCCTCACTTATGGAATGGAGGCAGTAGTACCATACGAGATTCTCATTCCCTCGTTAAGGATCCATCTTGACAAGGACTTGTCAATCAATGAGCGGCGTGAATCGCTCCTAGCACAACTGGAACTCCTAGACGAGAAGCATCTGGTCGCCATGGAACACACGAGAGCATATCAAAATAGACTTACCCGTTTTCATCAAAAGAAGATAATTGAGAGAAAATTCAAAGTCGGTGAAATGGTGGTGAAAAGAATTTTTATAAAACCTGGTGGTCCCCGATCTAAACTCCAACCAAACTAGGAAGGGCCATACGTAATCAAAGAAGCATATCCTGGCAATGCGTACATGCTAGTGAATGCGGAGGGTGAGGAGCTCTCTCATCCTTGGAATGGGCTTCACCTGAAAAAGTACTACCCCTAGTTAGGTGTTTGGGTTTACATGGTACGAGGACCTTAAAATGAAAGGATGTCATTTTTAATTCATTTCCTATTCTTGGTGAGTTAGCCTGAGGTGCCGATACTCACACACTCACACGCCCACCCTTGGAAGCTAGAGGTACGGAATCTAAGGGAGATCAATGCCTAACCAAGAGTCTAGGATATTACCTGTTTCTTTCCACTCGGTCCGCCAATAGGAAGGGAAACTAGAGGGATCGACCTCTTGAATCTATCCGAGGCTCAAATGGGTATCGGTCAAGGCCCAATAAGGGGAAAAAGTAAGTAAAATAATGTCAAATCAAAGCAAAAGAGCCAAAACTAGGCAAATCAAATATAAAAGCATGTCAAGAGTGGCAAAGTCCCCGCAGAGATCCAAATGGACCTGGTCGTAAGCATGCCAAAACCACAAAAGCCCAAAAGAATGAACCTCATTGAGTGTAGGATAGAGGAGTGAGTGTCTCCCCGGTCGCCCTAACTATTGGCAAACTTCCTAAATCTTCTTCCCTTCTTACCCACGGGTATGTCTTAGGGTCAAGGCAAGGCAACGATCAACTAAGGAGGATGTCACCAAAGGCCACCTTAGGTGAAGGCACCAACTAAGCACGTCCAACCTCTGTCTGACACACTCAAGAATTCTTAATGAACTTTTAATGACAACCGAGTAATTGAGAGGTCCGAGTACCATGTTTTTTCCAGATTAGAGTGGATCCCCTTCGTTCCGCGCGTCTTCTTAGAAGGGACTATGCCGGATTGCGACCCTTATTTCAAAACCCAAAAAATGATTATTTTTAAAAAAGTCAAAAAAATTGAATATTTTCAAAAGAAAAAAAAATGAATATTTTCAAAAGCAAAAAAATTGAATATTTTCAAAAGCAAAAAAAATGAATATTAAAAAAACAAAAAATTGAATATTTTTAAAACAATTTTTTTTGAATATTTTCAAAAAATAAAAAAAATTGAATAATTTTCAAAATCTAAAAGAATTGAATATTTCAAAACTAAAAAAAATAAATACTTTTAAAAGCAAAAAAAAAACCGAATATTTCAAAACCCAAAAATTGAATATTTCAAAATAAAAATATAAATATCTTAAAAATCCAAAAATATTGCAATCTATTTGCTTGAATGCATCAACTGTATGATCACCATTTAATTTCCTGTTAGCATTTTTTCTTGCCTGCATGTCGCATTTTAAATTATGTGTTCTTTTATTATTCGCCTTATTTAATGAAGGCTCAGCCCCTTGACAAGATCATGAAGTCAAACACTATTAACATGTAGGGGGCTGAGCCAGAACATACATCTAACTTGTTTGTTCAAGTGTCTTTTCAGGTACAAAGAAATAAGACCAAGATGCACATGTATTTTCATATATAATGGCCAAAAGGGGGGGGGGGGGGGGAACCTCAAGTACATCATAAAGTACCCCACTGGGTACACATCATAAAAGGGCAAAAAGTACAAGTCATGAGGTGGCCTAACTCTTGCCACCTCTCTCAGTCGGTCGGTGTTGTCGGCTGCTCTCCGCCACTCCAGGGTCGGCAGTCGAACGTGGGGGAGGAGGCCTCATGGAGGCATGGGAACCTGTGGACCCCTAGGCGGCGCGCTCCTCCTGGACGTTCCTCTGGTACTACGAGGAAGTCACCAGGTAACTGCTAGAGTAGGCGCTGGCTCGCCCCTCCCTCACGGCACACTCACGTCCACGACGGTACCGCTCCTCTGCCTCCCGTAGCAGCCGCTCAGAGACACCCAGACTCACGCGAGCCTCCACCGCCTACTGGGTAGGCTCTCATGCTCCTTGGACCACCTACTACGCTCCACCTCCTAGCGACTGCACTTCTCAATCCACCGGCTGCGCTCATGCCCCCGCTCCTCCACCCACTGCGCGCGCTCCCGCTCCCGCTCCCTACGCTCCATGGAGAGCATAATTTGTAGTTTTGAAGCCTCGCGAGGAAGGTCAGCGTCACGCTGGGAGAACTGGGTACACAGCTCGGACAGTTGCTGCGTCAGCCCGGTCACCTCAGCGCTCGCAAGCGTCGCTTAGGAGAGGGCACTCTGGAGCTCGTCTGACTTCAAGCAATAGACACAGGTAAGTATAAACAACAGTTCAATTCATGCATGAATCTAATTAATTTACTTACCTATGCAGTGAGGTCGCGCTCTGTCACCTCCGCCCTCGCCTCCGCGACTGTCAACTGCTCCAGGAGTGAGGATACCTCCGGGTCTGGTGCACTCCTGCTCGTGGAAGCACCTACTGCGCTGGTGCACTCCAAAGTCATCTGCGTCGCGCACTGCACAAATCAGAAGTCGAGTCAGCACACGGTAAAGTAAAATAAAGCAAAGGTATGATTTTTCTAAACTTACCAATGCCTCCCGCGCCTCCGCCAGCTGGGCCTCAGTGCCCGCTAACTCGGCCCGCAGGGTGTCAATGAGGTCATCCCGAGAATCCTGCACATGCACATGTTGGTTAGATCATCATGCATATCATATTGAAGAAGTCAAGGCCAGAAGTGCATACCCTCGCCGGCCTCATGAAGTCTCGGCCCCCATACTCCTCTTGGAACCACTGGAGGTATGCGAGGCTATCGGTAGCAGCCGACTGCACCAACTGGCCGCCCCGCTGCGAGTCAGCATACTGATCGGGGAAGTCAAGACGCCAGTCCACCCGCTTCGCCTTTCCTCGCGTCCTCCTCCCGATCCCCCGGGGCTCCGTCTTGTCGTGCCACACCTGGTGCAGCCCTAGCATCCTCACAGCCAGCCGTAGGCGAAGTGGCTCGATCTCGTTTAGGCAATGGACCCACAGGTCCCACCCAAAATGAGGTCGGCCGCTCGCCACCCACGGCTGATCATCATCCGGCATGCCCACGTAGGGCTGCCACACCACCTGTGCACATGCATGAGTGAGTCAGTCATATATAATTCAAAATGTGTGAAAGAAAATGAGAAAAGTACGTACCAGGAGTGCCGGGAAATCTCGGATATCTCGACGTAGCGTGTCAAGCTGGAGCGAGAACGTGGCTGACGTCACGACTGGGAGCTACCTCCGGGTGAGGGGCAGCGCGTCGTGGGCGCACCTCAGTCGCCCTCCCTAAGGGAATGTAGTAGTAGCTCCACACCTACATATACGCGCATATTGATTAGTTTCGACTAACAATTTAAGTGCAGGAAACAATTTAAAAGCAGGAAAGAAAAGGAGTTCAAAGGCAAGGACTGTACCTGAAGGAAGGGTGCAAATCCGCCCACCGTCGTCTCCCTCCCCGTGCCACTTGAGAGGTCCGCAAAGGTGTGCGCCAAGAAGGCTGCACCCCACGCATACTGACCTACCCTCTTTAGATCCTCGAGGATCTCTGGAAATCGGCAATGGATGTCATCTCCCTTGGTAGTTAGCAGCATCTTGCCAAGGAAAAACACCAGGAACCTCCTCGGATCCCTGTCCATGTGCTCGCTGTCCTCGGGGTCCTGGCCATACACTGCCCTAGCCAGTCCTGCCACCTGCTGCACAAACTCCCACAGCGTCTCCTCCCCTCTCTGCCTGACCCCTCGAAGGCCCAAGCTCTCCAACAGCTCCACTCGGTCGACCATCCTCCGGTCGCCGAGCTCGTCACCATTGGGCTCTAGCCCCAACAAATCCTGTGAAAACTCGGTATAATCAGCATAGGTGATCCCAGTCACTGCCTCTCCGTCCACCCGCAGTCCTGTGATCCGGGTCACATCCTCCAAGCTGGGCACCATGTGCCCCCAAGGAATAAGAAAGGCCCTGCTGACCCGATTCCACCTCTCTCTGAGGGCCTGTATCAGGGGACTGTCAACGTAAAAGGGCTCGATCTCCAAGATCGACTCAAACCTCAGACTCACTCCCTATGGAAGTCCAGGAGCCCCTGATGCACTGCCAAAACAAGTGGCCACTGAGTTCTTGGCTTTATTATTCCCTGCACAAGTCACACATAAGTCAGTACATGATAAAATAATCAAAACTGTGCAAATCAAGACAGATCTCTCACCCTCGATCAGCTCTTTGAATCGTGTCCAACACAGCGGCCGCAATTCAGTTTGAAACGCATCTGCCACGTTGGCTGCGTTTCAAAATCGAAACACAGTGGTTTTAGCTGCCACGATTCAACTTCATGAACCGCGTCAACTGGAGTCGACGCGATTCATCTCTCTTCCTCTCCGGCGCCGACTGTGCTTCCCCTCTTCCTCTCATCTCAAATCAGAAGGGGCTATGGCTTCGGTTACTTACCGAATCAGGCCGTGGTGGAGCTTGACGACCGAGGCGGCTTCGTCTCCATTGCCTGACCTCTTCCCCGTAGTCCGCTGCCTCCTCTTCTTCCTCCATCGCTGCCACTTCATCTTCCTCTGCCGCCGGTGCGTTCTCCTGCTCCTCCGTCACTATCTCCAACTCGTCGGGAGAAGCTAGTAGTTCCGTGACCATTGCGCTAGTCACCGTGCTCGGAGTTTCCACGTCTGGTGCCGGTGTCGCCGTTTCTTCCCTCCCCGGCGAGGCCTCCCCTCGTCGCCGTTTAGCAGTCGTCGCCTTCTTCATCGCCGGTCGAAGTCGAGAAAGAGAGAGCTAGAGTGAGAATCGAGAGGGGGAAGTAGAGAGCAAGGGTGAGAAGGGTGAGAAAGCTCGGAGAAGCAAAAGAGAAGAATGGTTGCACCCTCGGGCGTTTTGTAGCCACCGGCGGACTTGGAAATCGCATCCGGTTCAGTGGATGCTAATTTGGACCAGTTGTTTTAATTGCGTCTGGCTTAGCCAACACGATTCAGAGGTCATCATTACCCCGGTGCTGACTCTGAGGCACACGAAATTCAAATTTTTAAAGTACAATTGAAACGCATCTGGGTAGATGGACACGATTAAAAAGAAAGGCGTCGAATATGCTGGACACAAATCAGTTGAATATCTGCAGCGTCTGTAGTGGATGGAATTCAAAGTGCTCACCCGAGGCTCAATTTTGAGGAGAAAATTCAAAGTTTTTGGATGATACAATCACATTCAAGGGTGCAATTTGGCCGTGTTAAGGATGCTATACGAATCTTATTGAGGAATTAATTGTGGCGCTTACAAACGGCCACCTTGGGCCAGAGTTTCCCAAGCTCCCTTACATAACTCATCCAATCATTTTCAACCTCCTCCACATTTGGGACCGGCCTCCTGTAGGAGCAGACCTTCCACAATGCCTTTATAGTGTCCGCTTCCTCACCATTGTTGTTTGTCCCGATGACCCGCCTTTTGATTGGTGAGAGGTGAGACAGACCTTCAAAGTAACGCCGTGGAAGCCCGAGCTAAGGAAGGCAGTGGTGTGGATTGTAGAGGATGAACTCGGATGCTCCGATCAGTTGTAGGTCCACACCGGGTGCTAGCCAAGTCCGCAAGTCCCTGGTAAGAAGAGGCGCTGGAGTACAAGTGAAGGCATTCCTGGGCATGCTTCGGAAGTGATCACGCCAATCTGCCCGCGTCTTGAGTTGTGGCACTCGGTTGGCCACGCGCCCTTCTAAGCCCACTAAGTTGTCCAAGTGCTTAAGCGGACTCTTGGAGAAAATGCGAGCCGAGCTAGCGACTTCGTTGTTCAAATCAAACTTAAAGTGTAGGTCAGTCCAACAAGTAAGCAATAACATTGAACTGAAGGGAGGCCTACCCAAGCTCGCTGCCGTCAGTCCACTATAGAGGAAGGCTACCACCACCGGTCCCAATCTCTCGCCCTCCCAAATGCCACAAACTACACTCAGTTGATCTTCCTTCAGCATGTTATCTATTGACGGAAAAAGGAGTGCACCCGCCACGCAGATGGCGAACCCTCTCATCACCTGCTCCAGCCTGTCGTCATTTTCTACCTTGGGTATCTCCTTCATGGTTCAGGCCACCAATCTTTGCAGGTTTATTCCATTTTCAATCTTGAGATCTTGAGCCGTCCCTGTATCCATGAAACTTTCCAGCACAGCTCTGCTTGTGTAACTCCTTGGCATGATCGCCATCTCGTCCTCTTCACCTTGTTTCATTCGCTTCAAACCTAATAACAACTCAACCTCTTCCAATAGAATAGTGGCCTCAAAAGTCTTGAAGAGGAAAGTGTGGGTTTGGGGATGCCAGAGTTCTACCAACGCACAAAGAGCCACCCAATCTAGATGAATTTCATGGTATCTCTTGGCATGGATAGCAAGGTTATTGATTCCCCATCTTTTGAGGATTGTGGTCATGTCAAGGGTGATGGAAGCGGTTAATTTCTGGAGCCATGGGAGACGCATGTAACGCCGGTTGCCCGGGAAAAGGGGATACTCCTGAGGTATGGGCAAGGATGGTGTGATCATGTGCATGGAAGGTAGTGGCCATGAGAGGGGGCACATGGGAATGATTGTATGGTCATGGTCATGGTATGGTTGCATGGGAGGTGTGCATGGTCACATGGGAGAGGCGCATGGGTCATGGTGAGATGAGTGGTTCGGCCATATTAGGAGAGAAAGAGAAATAAAAGAAAAAGGGGAGAAAGAACACATGAAGAACAATAAGAGCATATCAAGAAAATAAGAGAACACATCAACTTCAATAAAAGAATGCATCTGACTTACCAATTTAGCTTGGACTAGCTTGCAGATGTGTCCTTCCACTTGGTTCAACCTCTGAAAACCCTCCACTCTTGGCCTTTTGGAGGAGGGAGCACCACCAGGATCCATGGCTCTAAGCTTTTTCTTCTCCTTCTCTTATTCTACTCCAAGCTTCAACTGATGAATTCTGCACTTTGGGGAGGGTGAGAGCATGGGGAGAGCTGTTTGAGGGATGTTTTATAACCCCCAACTCGCATTAGCCCGGAGGCATGCACCAAAGAGAGGAAAGAGTGCAAAACAGGGAAAAAAATCAAGTCTCGGAGGAAGGTTTAAATCGCGTCCGACGCAGTGGACGCAATTCAAAGCTCCGTATCTGACTTCAATCACGACAGGTAAACGCGTCCGACTGAGTCGACGCGATTCATGTAAGTAAATGGCATCCAGTATTCTCTCTGCAATTTTCAAGCAACTTTATTTTCTTATTTTTGTTGTATTATTCGTTGCTTGTCAATGCTGATGGATTTTTTAGCGCAGGATATAGACCCATTGCTCGCCGTACAATCATGATCATCTTCGGTGATCCTCACCTGGTATTGTATATAATGCATTTTACTATATGGTATACTTTATTAGAGTACATCAAGGACCTTGAGGCTCTGATGAATCTGGAATTCGAGTTCCCCTCCTCCGCCAAAAATGATGACGATTCCAGAGGATTCTTACGACTTGGGGATAGGCCGTCGCGTTGCAGAAGAATGAGGAATTCCATCCGGTATCTTGACTTCAGCATCGTAACAATATTATCCTTGATTTTTTTTATTTTTATTTTTTATTTTAATTTTTCTTTTAGCCCAGCATGCATCATGCAGGATTTTGAGTATAATTCCGAAAAATCACTCTCGTTTTTAACTGAAGAGAACCACTTGTTCCTCAATTCCTATTAACATGAAATATTCCACTTCTAGTCACGTACTCAATTCATTTTGTTGATGTTTGAAGATCTTCTTTTGAGAAACTCATTTGCCTTGGATTCCTTTATCAATTCATCTATTTTCCCTAAGATCTACCAGAGGCAGTGGCAGATGCCCCCAATGGTGCAACCTAACGGATTGTGTCCTTAGGTACCTCCCCGACGCTGGAAGTTGATCTTTCTCCTTTCCGTGCCCACGTGCACACTCCTTCTCCTTCTGTCCAGACTTTGAGTTCTCTCTTAAGGTTTTCTGAAAGCCGCTGCACTTTGAACTGACGAACAGCTCCTGTCATATGTTGTTGAGGTGTGTCTCATCACACCTTGGCATCTACTTTTTAGTCATTCCACTCCATTCACCTCATTCCATTGCTTTCATTTCGTGTCACTTCGCTCCACTTCCTTGCAAAGCAGACGCCAAGGCGAGACAGCTGTAGACATGCCATTTTGGCAACATATTAAGAAAATTTCATGTTACACTGTAATGCCTCAAAGTAGCTCTCTTCAATTAACCTCTTGAGTGATTTCCCTATTTTTTGGATTTTTCCAAGATTTTTAGGATTTTTTCTAAGGGGGTTCAAAGGGGTCTGTTGAACTTAAGTGAATCGCGTCTGGTACAGTGGACGCTGTCTAGGAGGTTTGATCCGCGGAGAGTAAAGTCGATATGTATCATACTTCCTTTTCTGGCTCTTACTCTGTTTTGATTCGTGTCCACTGTAGCCGCCGCGTTTAAGAGTTTCCATTCTCTAATTATGGCAATTTCCAAAATCATTTTTGGAAAGATTTTGTTGCTAAATAGAATTGCGTCCGCTAGTGTCGATGGGTTTCTGACCTTCCCTATTACGAAGATCGATTTCCCCTCAAAGAACGATTCTATAAAATACGTGGCGGCTCTTGTCGACGCGCTTCAATATTTCCATTTTTGAATATTTGGAAAGAATCACTACAAATCGGAAGGTTTAGAAACGCGGCGGTATTAGTCGACGCGATTCTAAAGAAGGCTATAATCGATTTTTGGAAGCGCTTAATCGTAGCAAGTCGATCATGGAAATCGCGGCGCTTTAGTTGGACGTGATTCAAGAGATAAGCGTCCACTGTACTGGACACGATTCAAGGAATTTTTCCCTATAAATAGATCCCCGAGGCCATTGTTTTGGGCATCACTCACACACTACGGCGAAGCCCTGTCGGATTGGAGTCTCAACTGCGAACTAAGAAGGAACACCCCTCACTCCAAGCCATTCCATGCGTCCAATTCGTGGAGTTCGGAGCCTTCGTTCCTCTCACGTGCATTGGAGTGGGGCGGGAGGAGTTCTTCGTCCACCCCTTCATCCATCCAAGCAGCGACCATCATAGCCATTCTTACTCTTTTCCCTCCCTCCCTCTTCACTTTTACTCATTTTTATTGCATGCATTTTCTCACTTTTTTTACACACACACACACTTCATTTACTCCCTTCCCATTTTTTAGGGGTTTAACACCACCCCACGAGGTGTGTTAACGCCCACTTAATGCATTTTACTTCGTTTCATTTGAGCTTTTTGCTACACCTCTAGGACTAACTTTTCCGTCACATGTTTGCTTGTTTCTCTCCTTTTTGCAAGGTAACCTTTCGGAGCTAAATCTCCTTTGTCGGTCGACCGGTGGAAGGAGTAAGAAGGACCTGCACACACTCCCCCGCGATCTTCGGGTGAAGGTAAGTATCACACTTCTTCTCTTTGCCCGTTTCCTTCGACACCCTCGCGTGTCTGGCGATCACACCTCCATCCTGTGCACACGTGCACGTTTGTTTTTCTTTCCACCTCTTTTTGCCACTTCTTTTCTTCAAAAAAATCTCTTTTTAAATCATTTCTTTATGGGATTGTGTTTTGAAAAAAAAAACACATCTACAAATTGAACCGAAGGGAGGCCTACCAAAGCTCGCTACCGTTAGTCCACTGTAGAGGAAGACTAGCACCGCCGGTCTTAATCTCTCACCCGCCCAAATGCCGCAAACCGCACTCAGTTGATCTTCCTCCAGCATGTTATCTATTGACGGGAAAAGGAGTGCACCTGCCACGCAGATGGCGAACCCTCTCATCACCTGCTCCAGCCTCTCGTCATTTTCTACCTTGGGTATCTCCTTCATGGTCCAGGCCGCCAATCTTTGCAGGTTTATTCCCTTTTCAATCCTGAGATCTTGAGCCGTCCCTACATCCATGAAACTTTCCAGCACAGCTCTGCTTATGTAACTCCTTGGCATGATCGCCATCCCATCCTCTTCACCTTGTTTCATTCGCTTCAAACCTAATAACAACTCAACCTCTTCCAATAGGATAGTGGCCTCAAAAGTCTTGAAGAGGAAAGTGTGGGTTTAGGGATGCCAGAGTTCTACCAATGCACCAAGAGCCGCCCAATCTAGATGAATTTCATGGTATCTATTGGCATGGACAGCAAGGTTATTGATTCCCCATCTTTTGAGGATTGTGGTCATGTCAAGGGTGATGGAAGCGGTTAATTTCTGGAGCCATGGGAGACGCATGTAACGCCGGTTGCCCAGGAAAAGGGGATACTCATGAGGTATGGGCATGGATGATGTGATCATGTGCATGGAAGGTAATGGCCATGAGAGGGGGCGCATGGGTATGATTATATGGTCATGGTATGATTGCATGGTCATGGTATGGTTGCATGGGAGGTGTGCATGGTCACATGGGAGAGGCGCATGGGTCATGGGGAGATGAGTGGTTCGGCCATATTAGGAGAGAAAGAGAAATAAAAGAAAAAGGGGAGAAAGAACACATGAAGAACAGTAAGAGCATATCAAGAACATAAGAGAACACATCAACTTCAATAAAATAATGCATCTAACTCACCAATTTAGCTTGGACTAACTTACAGATGTGTCCTTCCACTTGGTTCAACCTCTGAAAACCCTCCACTCTTGGCCCCTTGGAGGAGGGAGCACCACTAGGATCCATGGCTCTAAGCTTTTTCTTCACCTTCTCTTTTCTTCTCCAAGCTTCAATTGATGAATTCTGCACTTTGGGGAGGGTGAGAGCATGGGGAGAGCTATTTGAGGGATGTTTTATAACCCCCCAACTCGCATTAGCCCAGAGGCATGCACCAAAGAGAGGAAAGAGTGCAAAACATGGAAGAAAATCGAGTCTCGGAGGAAGGTTTAAATCGCGTCCGATGCAGTGGACGCGATTCAAAGCTCCGTATCCGACTTCAATCACGATAGGTAAACGCGTCCGACTAAGTCGACGCGATTCATGTAAGTAAATGGCATCTAGTATTCCCGCTGCGATTTTCAAGCATCTTTATTTTCTTATTTTTTCTGTATTATTTGTTGCTTGTCAATGCTGATGGATTTTTAAGCGCAGGATATGGACCCATAGCTCATCGTACAATCATGATCATCTTCGGCGATCCTCACCTGGTATTGTATATACTGTATTTTACTATATGGTATACTATATTAGAGTACATCAAGGACCTTGACGCTCTGATGAATCTAGAATTCGAGTTCCCCTCCTCCACCAAAAACGATGACGATTCCAGAGGATTCTTACGACTTGGGGATAGCCTGTCGCGTTGTAGAAGAATGAGGGATTCCGTCCGGTATCTTGACTTCAGCATCGTAACAATATTATCCTTGATTATTATTTTTTAAATTTTTCTTTTAGCCCAATAAGCATCATGCAGGATTTTGAGCATAATTTTGGAAAATCACTCTCGTTTTTAACTGAAGAGAACCACTTGCTCCTCAATTCCTATTAACATGAAATATTCCACTCCGAGTCAAGTACTCAATTCATTTTATTGATGTTTGAAGATCTTCTTTTGAGAAACTCATTTGCCTTGGATTCCTTTATCAATTCATTTATTTTCCCTAAGATCCACCAGAGGCAGTGGCAGACGCCCCCAATGGTGCAACCTAATGGATTGTGTCCTTCGGTACTTCCCCGACGCTGGAAGTTGATCTTTCTCCTTTCCATGCTCATGTGCACACTCCTTCTCCTTCCGTCCAAACTTTGAGTTCTCTCTTGAGGTTTTATGAAAGCCGTTGCACTTTGAACTGACGAACAACTCATGTCATATGTTGTTGAGGCGTGTCTCATCACACCTTGGCATCTACTTTTTAGTCATTCCACTCCATTCACCTCATTCCATTGCTTTCATTTCGTGTCACTTCGCTCCACTTCCTTGCAAAACAGACGCCAAGGCGAGGTAGCTGTAGACACGCCATTTTGGCAACATATTGAGCAAATTTCATGTTACACCACAATGCCTCAAAGTAGCTCTCTTCAATTAACCTCTTGAGTGATTTCCCTATTTTTTTGAATTTTTCCAGGATTTTTAGGATTTTTTATAAGGGGGTCCAAAGGGGTCTGTTGAACTTAAGTGAATCGCGTCTGGTACAGTGGACGTTGTCTAGGAGGTTTGATCCACGGTGGGTAAAGTCGACGCGTATCACACTTCCTTTTCTGGCTCTTACTCTGTTTTGATTTGCGTCCACTGTCGCCGCCGCGTTTAAGAGTTTCCATTTTCGAATTATGGTAATTCCCAAAATCGTTTTTGGAAAGATTTTGTTGCTAAATAGAATTGTGTCCGCTAGTGTCGACGCGTTTCTAACCTTCCCTATTACGAAGATCGATTTCCCCTCAAAGAACGATTCTATAAAATACACGGCGACTCTTGTCTACGCACTTCAATATTTACATTTTTGAATATTTGGAAAGAATCGTTGCAAATCAGAAGGTTTAGAAACGCGGCGGTATTGGTCGACGCGATTCTAAAGAAGGCTATAATCGATTTTTGGAAGTGCTTAATCGTAGCAAGTCGATCTTGGAAATCGTGGCGCTTTAGTTGGACGCGATTCAAGAGATAAGCGTCCACTGTACTGGCTGCGATTCAAGGAATTTTTCCATATAAATAGATCCTCGAGGCCATTGTTTTGGGCATCACTCACACACTACGGCGAAGCCCTGTCGGATTGGAGTCTCAACTGCGAACTACAAAGGAACACCCCTCACTCCAAGCCATTCCATATGTCCAATTCGTGGAGTTCGGAGCCTCCATTCCTCTCACGTGCATTGGAGTGGGGCGGGAGGAGTTCTTCGTTCACCCCTTCATCCATCCAAGCAGCGGCCATCATCGCCATTCTTACTCTTTTCCCTCCCTCCCTCTTCACTTTTACTCATTTTTATTGCACGCATTTTCTCACTTTTTTTACACACACACACACTTCGTTTACTCCCTTCCTATTTTTTAGGGGTTTAACACCACCCCACGAGGTGTGTTAACGCCCACTTAATGCATTTTACTTCATTTCATTTAAGCTTTTTGCTACACCTCTAGGCCAAAAGTTTTCCGTCACATGTTTGCTTGTTTCTCTCTTTTTTGCAAGGTAACCTTTCGGAGCAAAATCGCCTTTGTCGGCCGGCCGGCGGAAGGAGTAAGAAGGACCCACACACATTCTCCCGCGATCTTCGGGTGAAGGTAAGTATCGCGCTTCTTGTCTTCGCCCGTTTCCTTTGACACCCTCGCGTGTCTGGCGATCACACCTCCATCCTGTGTACACGCGCACGTTTGTTTTTCTTTCCACCCCTTTTCTCCACTTCTTTTCTTCAAAAAAATCTCTTTTTAAATCATTTCTTTGTGGGATTGTGTTTTGAAAAAAAAAACACATCTACACATATCTGCCAGATTTCTGTGCAGAGAACCCGAGTTGATAGGGCTAAAGGAAAAGGCATGGATCTCAGAGTATAAAGCATAGAAAAGTATGGAACTAGTTTTAAAACGTTGCTAAGATGCTTCTAAACATGTAGGGAACAAGAAACAATCAAATAAACATGAATTTCATGGATTTTGAGAGCAGGAAAGAGGGGTACATGTTCATTTTATAACTTTAATTATGAAATTGAAGAGTATGGCATGATAGAAATTGGGGGAAACAAGGGGGTTTCATTCCTGGGGTCAAGAACTACCTATAAACGAGATTAATTTAATTTTGTTTGTGATATTGCCTACCTTGAGATGATCTTCCCAGGGCTAGAACTCGAAGAATGAACTTGTAGATCTTCTAACAAGCTCCTCTCCTCGATTCCCTCCTCCTTTGGCCTCCTTTCCACGTCCAAGAAGTCTTAGAAGAGCAATAGGGTCGGCCATGAAGGGTTTGGGGCTTATTTATAGATCTAGTATTGTAAATTCCTAATACAAACTCTAAATTCTCTTTAAGTCTGAGTTTCCATGTTTATCTAGATCTCCTAGCATCCAAATCTTCTATTTGAGTTAGATAGAATCCCAATTTCGTAGCTAATATTGGGGTAGGGTTTGGACTCCAATTTGGATATATATATATGAGTTGTATTTATGATTTACTTGCCCTTTTTAATTACAAAACAATGAGGTTATGAATTTAATAGTATTTTCTTTTATTCTATCATTTTAAACTGCTACTTTGGCCTAATAACTCTAGCATGGACCACTAATTAAAGCCCACCTCTTGATTTCACTTAATGGGTTTTAATTTATTCACTTTTTTTACAGTTTAATTTTATTTATTTATTTTTAAATAGCGGGTTGCTACAATTGTAGACTGATGATCCACATGTCAACAATTACAAGCTGATATCCTCAACACCTTTAACATAAGAGTTGAAGTCAACATCAAAGGTCCAATTATTGTTAAGTGGCATCCTCCGATGGTCAAATATAGCCTTAATGTAGATGGAGTTTCTAAAGATAACCCAGGTAAATGTGGTGGCGGTGGATGCATCAGGGATAATCATGGTGATTTCGTTTGTGGCTTTGCTTTCTACTATGGCACAGGGAACAATATTATGGCTGAGACCAGAGCAATTCACGATCGGTTGAGATTGGCTTTGGAATGACATCTTAACATATCTGTCTTGTATTCAGATTCGACTCTCCTTGTGAGGGCCATTTCTTGAGGCCAAATTCCTCACTGGGCTGTCTTTCCTTGGTGGCGGGGAATTTGTAACATGATGCAAATTCTTAATCCTACGATCTTGCATATGTATCGGGAGGGTAATCAGGTTGTTGATTCCCTAGCTTCTTATGCTTGTTCCCAAGAAATTAACATGGTATATCTCAACATTTGTAATCTTCCTATCACTTCAAGGGGAGCTATGATAGTTGATAAAGCTGGGTTACCTAGTTTTAGGCAGAGACAGTAGAAGGGTTTTGTTTTTATTTTCTTCCGGTTTGGAGATGTTCGGGTGTAATTTTTGGTGGTGGTTACTTCATGTCATCGGGTGTACTCTATCCTTTTTTAATTTCTGAAATAAAAATTTTCCTTTGGTGGATCGCCTAGTGGAGTGAGAACATCTCATCCCTCTGGGAGGAGGTGCACTCTCCTGGTCACTGACCCATTGGAATTTTGATTTTTAAAAAAATGAGGGTTGTCGACAAACAAAGGATGATTGTCGACAGATATTGGCCATAACAAATATGTGATAACCAAACAAGAGAAGCATCAACTTAGGGGAAGCCACATATTTAGGGGGAGCATATCTGCCAGATTTCAAGCTTCGAAAGGCGAGATAATATCTCCATATTTGTTAAACCACTCCCTCAAAGGCAAAGAAATGGTAAGACGTCCTCAACTGAAGAAAAAGGGAAAATGTCAAAATGGTAAGATAGAATGGTAAGAAATTTTATTTTTGGTTATTGACAAAAAGAGGGATAATGCTATCTTTGAATTTTTTGTTCATAAATTGTATTGAGTATTTCTTGTCGGAAAATTATCATGAGTTTTGTCATCACCAAAAAGGGGGAGATTGTTAAACCACTCACAGTTATTTATCCTTATGTTTTGGTGATAACTAAAACTCGTGAATATCACATTAATTTATTTGCCTTGATGATAACTATTCTCTATTGAGTTGTTGACAGACATGAATTTTTGGTCGACAAATATTGCTTGATTGGTCGACAAGTAATGTTCATTTGTTGACAGATAATATGTTTTCTGCTCGTATCTGTTAACTTCTATTCATGAATTTTGTGAAATATTTTAATAATAATTTTAAGGTATTTATGAATAATAAATATTTGTATTTTTCTTATTGTAAAAGAAATGTATTATAAGTCAATATCGATTGGTGTACAAGTATATCGATTACTAACTAAGTGCTATATCGATTGAAGAACATGTTGCCTACCGATTGGTGTTCAAAGCCTCTACCGATTGGTGTTAAAAGATTCTATTGGAGAACAAATCTCCCATCGATCGAAGAACAAGTGCCTATCGATTGAAGAACAAGTGTTCTTCTGATTGGTGTTTAAAATCTTCCGATTGGTGTTGTATGTTGTTTCGATTGGTGAACAACTTATCGATTGGTGACTATTTCATATCGATTATTGTTTTCTTCCGATTGGTGACCAAGTGATGTTGCAATTGATGAAAAAATGCTTATTTCTTCTGATTGGTAACCAAGTATGTATCGATTGGTGACCAAGTGACTTAATCTATATCAATTGATGTTGTTTCACATTGATTGGTGAACAAACAGCCTGTAACATATCGATTGGTGTTATATTGTTACGATTGGTGACCACTTAAGTTTTTTTCATATCAATTGGTGTTTATTTGTCTTCAGATATTGATTGGTGTTCACTTAAGTTTTATATCACATCGATTGATTTTCAAAATGATCTGGCACGCAAATGAAAATTCAAATGAACTTCATAACTTTAAATTTATTTCTTGTCTAACTAAAGATCTCTTATAGATGCTAGGAATGATTTTTGCTCTTGCTAGACAGTAAGGCACCCTTAAAATAACAGGCTGTCAGCAGGAAACATAGTCAAAAAGTAAAGAGGTATAGGTTGACTGTCATGATATGTATCTCTCTCTCTCACTATCCTCTTATGTGTATTAAATAGCTTGTAGATGTCCAGTACACACACAAGCCCAATCTTGGACCTACTAACATTAGAAGTATGTAAGCCAAAGGACTCAAGATAGCCAATGGATAGAAAGCCTAGAAGAATATCTGTTAAAGATCCGATGGACACTGAAGGTGTGTCTAACCTCATATTTCCAAGATAGCAGACTGAAGAGCAACTACAGAAGATGAAGCTCCAACAGCTATATGCTCAACAGTTCTCTTCAAAGAAGGCATATAAGAGGTTGAAGGCAAATGCAACCAAGAAGTGATGAGCACCCAAGTGAAAAATCTTTTGAAGCTTTCCAAGCATTCAAGGCTCATCCTCTCCATTCTCTCTCTGTGTATCATTGTGCATCTGTGAGAGAAATATGTGGTTTTGCCTAAAAGAGTCCTATCTTGTACACTCTTTACTCTTAGGCATCGTATTAGATCTAGCATCTCTGTTGTTCATCTTGAGCTTAGTCTAGAAGTTTCGGGTTCAACTTCTATTTAGAAGTTTCTCTCTTCTTGTGGGAAGGGAGGACCAACTTGGGAGCTGGGGGGGTTGTGCTCCTTGTTAAAGGGAAGACCAGCTTGTGCTTCATGTTGCAAACCTGTTGAGATTGTATCAGTGAGTTGCTTATGAGCTCGCCAAAGAAGCACCTGGCTGAGGTTACATAGTGGGCTGCCTTCTTGTTCGGAAAGAGAAGAAGACCAATATGAAGCTGGGGGTTATAGCCCCTTGTGTTGAAGGGAAGACCAGCAGTTGTGTTGGATGTATACCCCTTGTTTAAGGGAAGATCAACATTTACTTGGTGGTTAGTGAAATCCCAAGAATTGATTGGGGACTAAATGTAGGATTTTCTTTTGAAAGGGCCGAACTAAATTTCATTTTATCTTTTATGTGCTTGTGCTTGTGCTCATTTAATTTCCTTTGCACACATTTTTATTCACCAAGCAAAAGTTTTAAGTGGTTAAGTTGCTGTGTTTGGTTTATAGATTTTTGGTTTATTCTATTCACCTCCCCCTCCAGGTAAATCTTTGTTACCGTAAGTGGGCCAACACTTCGAACTAGTATAAAATTTCTATGTTTTTATTATGTGATTGCTTGCTTGAGTGCATTTTTTATTATTATCATTTTTTAGTATCTACTAGCCCAGTTTAATCCCATTCATTCCCTTATGAGTTTCCATAGCTTGGTCAACAATTTCTAATTTTTATGATTTTCTATTTTCTTATCAAAAATGGATGTAAAAAGTGTCATTTTTCATTTCTAACATCGACCTGTTAGCAACCATTGCTAGGGCTGCCAATAGATCTCCATTTTTCGATTAGTCGATCCGTTTTCATATTTTTTTTATAGGCTACGAAACTCTGGAAAGAACTATTCAATAGTTTAGCGAAAGTGGAAATAGATATTCGAATTCGTACAAGATGGAGAAATGAAAACTCCCAATTCCGCATCTGCTTTTCCATTTCCATTTTCGATAATTTTTTAGTATATAATGTATAATATTTTAGTATATAATGTATAATATTTTCACAATAGAAGCACATCAGTTTTGAAGCTTGGCTCTTAAATTTTAAAATCGCTATCCCCCACCTCCAATCAATACACAACTGTCATTTATCATTGTCCCAATTAGTGGTTAGTAGTCACTCTCTCATTCTATCATATATTGTAGTTTTCTCTCTGACAATCTTCATACCTACTTATATCGACTATCTATTACTCAACTATTATATATAATTATATGATGTCACTATACTAATTTGATCTCGTCATACTTCATTTAGTAAGGGTCATTATAATGCATCTGATGAAGAAGATATGGTAAAAAAATATTTTTTTATTTATTTTGTTAATTATCTATGCTAGTAGATTATTAAATTTATATTTGAAATTATTCATAAATTTAATAATCAATGTACTTGTAAATTTATAAATTTATTCTTATTATATAATGTTGTTGCATCTGAAGTTTTTATTTTATTTTCATTTCCATTTTTCTGACTTAAAGCGGAAATAGATGTAGAAACAAAACACTCTTTTCTATTTCTATTTTCGACTCTAAAATTTCTTATAAAAAGTAGAAACGGAAACACCCATTTCAAATTCATAATCTGACTCGTTGGCGTCCCTAGCCCTTGCACTCGCTATCCACCAAATTAGCCACCAGTCAATTGGCTTGTCTGACTATCAAACCAAGCCTAATGATCAGTCGCCATCGAAAATGGTCTATTGGTAAAAAAATTATATTATATAATAGGGTTGTTTTTTGTACTAATAAGTTGAAGTATTAGGAATATTGTACGTATCTTTAAGCAATGATGTCATTTATTTTAGTATGTGTGGAGGCCATTTCTGGCCTCCTAGGCCTACAGGCCCATCGTGACCCAGTAGGGCACACGGGCTCCGGTCATCGAGCTGCGTGTCCCCGAGTTTAGCTAAAGGCTTCCGAACATGCTCTGACTGATGAACAGTCTATCCACATGTAATTCAAATTAATTACATTTCTATTTTGGTGATTAACAAAACCATGTTATTTTGATAATTATCAAACCCTTGATTAAGGTCACTAACCTATTTTCTACAAGTCTTAAGCACAGGAAATAAGATCAAAGGAAAACAAGCCAAAACATGTAAGAATCTTCATACTGTAGAAGCATATTTGTCTAAGTACACATCGGTTTCTTTTATAAATCATAACGATTACAGTAGAATTGTAACAATTTCTTTAGTAATCACCACGATCTCGCTATCGTAACGATTTCTTTATTATCGTAACGATTTGCTTTGCGCATCGACTTCTTAAGTAATCATAAGGATTTCTTTAGTTGTCATAACGATTTGCTTTGCGCATCGACTTCTTAAGTAATCATAAGGATTTCTTTAGTTGTCATAATGATTTGCTTTGCACATCGACTTCTTAAGTAATCATAAGGATTTCTTTAGTTCTCATAACGATTTGCTTTGCGCATCGACTTCTTAAGTAATCGTAACGACTCCCTTAAGTGATCGCAACGATCTTGCCATCGTAACGATTTCTTTATTGTCGTAACGATTCCTTTAGTCATCGTAACGATTTCTTTATTGTCGTAATGATTCCTTTAGTCATCCTAACGATTTCTTTATTGTCGTAACGATTCTTTCATATCTCATAACGATTTGATTATACCACCTTGATCACAACGATTCTTTCATATCTCATAACGATTTGATTATATCACCTTGATCACAACGATTCTTCATATCTCATAACGATTTGTTGTTAAGTGATAACGATTGGTTGCATAATGATTTCATAAGTCATAAATGCATTGATTTCATATTAATCAACTTGACATATGACTTATCCTTTCAAAGGGTTGAATAGTCAAAGTATTCGCACATATCCTTTTGTCAGCTGTGCATTTAATGAAGACTGAACGTATCACTGCATGCATGCAGACGATATCGTCCATTATCATGTCTATCTTGTATGCATCTTTTAGAATAGCAAAATAGCATTACTATTTTGATGAATATTCATACTAACGTTGACTGACAACAAGAGATAGTCCAGCTGTCTATTATTCTAGCTTGCTTTGTGTGCAGGTCTCTGTCAGCTATTCATCTCACAACGTTGGACCTTATAGAAGCCAAAGGACACTTTAGAAGATCCTATCTCTTTGCGTGTACAAATGGATAAAGAACTATTGACTGGAAGCTTCCAAGTGCCACTCAGTCTAACGTCCGCCAAAAGCTAGAGGCAACGGATACTTCAACATTTAGATTTCAAATTGAAGATATATATATTGAAGAAAGTAGCTCCAGAAGCAAACAGATAGATAGATAGAGAACGACAGTTACTACAAAAAGAAAACTCTCTGATCATCAAGTCTTCTGCGAGTTCTCAAGAAAGAGCCAAGCCTCATTCCATTAGATTAGCTCTTACTCTCTGCATTATTTGTAGATTTTCGAGAGAGCTTGTTTGGTTCTGAGAGTGAGCTTTTGTTTGCAGATCTCATTGCTCTTAGTCCCTAGCTTCAGATCTTGGCTTGTCAAAGCTTGATCTAGGGGCTTAATCTCCTGCTTACTTGCTTCTGTGCTTGTACCCTTCGTGTGTGAAGGAAGACCTAGTGGAATCCAGGGTGTGTGCTCCCTTCTATTGTGAAGGAAGATCTGGTGGGGCATCCAGGGTGTTTGTATTTCCCTTCGTGTGAAGGAAGACCAACTGCGGCTGGGTGTAAGGGTCCTTAAGGGGGACAGTACCCTTGGTAGTGAAATCCTGAGATATTACTCAGGGACTGGACGTAGGACTCCTAAGAAAAGGAGATCTGAACCAGGATAATTCTTGTGTTGTGTGATTGCTCTCTATGTGATTGTTGATTATTCTAACTATAACTAACCTCCATCGAAGTGTATTTCTCTGTGAACATTTTTAGTGAACAGGTATTAGCTGATAAAATTTTAAAGACCCATTCACCCCCCCTCTGGGCTACCTAACTGGGCAACAAGTGGTATCAGAGCGAGTCTCTTCGACAAAGAAGAAGATCCAATGATCTGAAGAGTAAAGATCCATGGCAGCTCAAGGTCACAGTGAAGGTCAGTCGGTCAACCGACCACCATTGTTCGATGGAGAAGACTATGCTTACTGGAAAACAAGAATGGAATATTTTCTACAAGGTCATGACTACCAGATATGGTCCATAGTTAAGGAAGGTGATCTCCTAGTCACCAACGAGAAAAATCAGTGGACAAATGATGATAGGAAGAAGATATCTCTCAACTGTAAGGCAAAAAGTATTTTGTGCTATGCCCTCAGCAAAAAGGAGTTCAACCGTGTATCTGCCTACAAATCTGCAATGGAGATGTGGGAGAAATTAAGAATCACCTATGAAGGCACTCACAATGTAAGGCCCTCAAATTTGGTCATTTTATTTTGCTGTGTGTGTAGATTCGTGCTTGTGCGTAAATATTATGTATGCATATGTAGATATCTACGTACATATTAGCTAGGTGTACTTACGTATGCACGTGTGTGTTAGTTGTAACTATTGATTGTTTGCATGGTGTAGTAGTGTGTACATTATACTACATATATTGCATGTATATATATAGCATATATATATGGTTTTCTGCATGGTTTAAGCTCTGGCCGAAGAGCAAATTGGCGTCAACATGGATGGACGTCCATGTTGAGTAAACGTCCATGTCGATGGATGCCCACTATTAAGTAAACGGCCATGGATGTGGACGTCTACTTCTCTGATTTTCTGTGCACAGCAGACCCCGAAATTCTGGATTGGGCTTGCTCACCGATTGGGGAGATGTCCCCAATGGCTCTCACCTCTCCCATCATGCCTTGCGTGAGATCCCAAGCCCCATCTTATAAAATCACTACCCCTTGCAACCTGAAAGAGCTCTCTTGGCTCTTTGCAAAGAGAGAAAACCCTAGCTGAAAGAACAGGTGAAGAACTGAACTTTGAGAGCTCAGATCCAGCGATTTGAGGCTTCTTCCGGCGAACTATTTCAACTAGGAGGAAGATTGGACGTAGGGGAAGGCTTCCCCAACACTGGACTGAAGGCTACTTCATCCTAGAACCCTGAGGAAGGAGTTTGTGGAGGCTTCTTGGCACTGTCCAAGGAGAGCTTCAACAACCTTTTTGATCCCTTTGGAGGTTTTTCTAAAGGCAAGCAACCCATCCCCGTGGTGCATGTACATGTCCAATAGGTCTTAGGTATTTTATGGGATTTTATTCATGTCCTGGAACCCCACATTTCCACCTATCTTTGGAGTTCGGTCTGTGTTTCTGCACAGACAAGAACTTAACGGCACGATCCCTTACCGTTAAGATCTCCAGTTGGCGGCAGACGATGTGCCGTTAACCCCTGTAAACGGCCAGCCTTTGCCGTTTAGTTCTTCAGAACAGAACTGTGAGCTGTTCCTCCTGATATATGATTAATTTTCGGATTTCCTTCGCATGAGGATATAATGTAAATGTTGTATGTTATCTAATATAGATAATAGAATGTGTTGTGGAAGTGTGGTGAATATCTGTAAATAGTATGAATGGTTACATTTATTCGACATGCATGTTAGATAAAGATCTTGGATATGATAGCTTGATGTTCACCTGATTCGTGAGGAATTTCAATGCCATAATTTTTCTAGATCATGCGTATGTATGTCAGTCTCTGTCCCGAAAATCTGGGAATTTTCCCATGATCATGTGATTTATTACAATTTCTGTACTGAAAATAGAAAACATGTGTAGGTTCTTGTAAAACTCACAGTAAATTGTATGATGTGAAATAAATTCGGGGAAAACTTCTGTGTAATATGAATGATAGATGCAGGTTAGTGCACTGTCAAAATAGACTTGATATTATGCTTCCATGATAACTGATTTATGAATGCCATGTGGTTGAATGTTTTATTTTCTGTAAATTAATATAGTTCAGAAAAATATGAAAATTTGCATGTGTGGTTTGAAATCTGCAAATAGCTTGTGGTTAAAATCTCATATGATTTGGGCAACAGCAGAGTACATTGTGGAATTTCCATGTGAAAATGAGCTATTAATGCGTGCTTAACATGATTATGGTTGGATAATGTGTTTTCAGCATGATTAGAGTAAGTTGCTGAGTGTTTAAATTTTGTCAACAGTAGTATCAAGTTAGGGAAAAATAGAGCCATGTGTAAACCGTATGAAATGTGTGTTAAAAATCGAATGTGTAAAAGGTGTCGTGTGTGACACTGCTTCCATAGAGGGCTGTGGAACTGTACCATGGAAAAGTCCCCACGGGAAGGTTCAATGTGTTAAGATCATATGGGCATTATGATGAAATCCTGGAGGTGGACAAGTACCACTGGTTAGGGTGGAGATTACTTCTCTCGGTCTGCGCAGTACCAAGAGCCGTCACTGTGTTGCCTAGGTGGCGTCTATGTGTTATGTGATGTGAATGTGTCATTCTAGTGGTGGTTTGGACTATGTGTCAGGGAAATTAAATGTGAAAATGTGAATGTGTATATGTGCAAATTGTGTAGTGCGAACACGTGAATGTGTAATGTGTAAATGTGAACAATGCGAATGAGTAAATGTGTAAACATGTGAAACCATTGTGTTAAAATTGCGAACTTGTGATTTATGTTATGAAAATGTTAGATTCATGCAAAACAGCAACCTTTATGTGTTTATAAGGGTGTTTTATATGTGCAAAAGTGTGTAGAATCCATGTTAGGGGTATTCCTTCTTATGTGTGAAAATCCCATGCTAAATTGCTATCATGTTGTAGTTAAATGTAAGTGTAGCTCTCATGTGAATGAATGAGTAGAAAGCATGCGGTAGGTATTTCATTTTGGATTGACATAAACCATGTATCATGCATAGTGAAATTAGTAGAAATATCATGATAGGTAGTTTCTATTATTGTACAACCATGCTACCTGTTTTGAGTTAATGCAATTGAATAAATGGCTTACTTGTGATGTATGCATGTATGATGTGTATGGAGTTACTTGCTGAGTCTTTTAGACTCACTCTTGCTTCGGCGTACAGATTTAGCAGGTGACCCTACTTCCTTGGAGGAGACCGTTGAGAGTGACTCTGAGCGAGGAGAGTAGAGTGTTGTGGAGTCACCGTTGTTGTACTTTATTTCCATAGTATGTAATTGAGACTTATGTAATTGAAGCTTATGTAAATTGTGGATGAACAATGTAATTTGAATTTTGTATTTCATTATGTGGACTTAGTTCCTTAAATTTCTATATGGATCATGTATGTTTAATGTGGATGATGAATGAAAAGACAGTAGTTCTTTTACTTCCGCTACTCTGTATTCATATTTGTGTACATCTCAATCATGTGTGTTAGTGCTTGGGTAAATGTCCCACTATGATGATACTCACTATACCGATGTGGATTGGTATAATCGTACCGGTATAAGGAGGGTCGTCGCAGACAAGGTTAAAGAGACCAGGATAGATATTCTGGTAACTCAGTATGAGAGGTTCCAGATGCAGCCAGGAGAGTCCATAACCCAAATGTTCAGCAGATTCACAGACATTACAAATGGCTTAGCTGGACTTGGGAAGACATATGAAATTGGAGATATGGTTAGGAAGATCCTCAGATCTCTTCCATCTACATGGACTCCCAAAGTAACAGCCATTGAGGAAGCCAACGACCTGAAAAGGATGTCTTTGGAGAAGCTCATTGGGTCCCTTATGGCCCATGAGATCAACATGGAAAGGTTGGGAGAATCCTCAAGCAGAAAGAAGCATCCAAATGCTCTGAAAGCAGAAGAAGATAGATCAGAAGAGTCATCAAAAGTAGATGAGAGCTCAAGCAACTGCGAAGATGAAGAAGCAATGATGTCACGAAGATTGCAGTGCATTCTAGCTAAGAAGAAGAAGTTCTAGTCTGGTAGAAGACACTTCAAGAAAAATAAGAACTTTAAGAAACCAGATGGAAAAGATAAGAAGAAGGGCGAGCCCATATGCTATGAATGCAAGAAGCCAGGACATATCAAGGCAGAATGTCCAAAGTTCAAGAAGTCTGAATTTAGAAAGAAAGAAAGCTCAAAGAAATTTAGGAGACACAAGAAGAAGGCTATGGCAGCAGCCTGGAGCAACAGCAGTGACTTGGACAGCGAGTCAAGCTCAAGCAGTGATGAAGAAGAAGCCAACCTGGCCTTCATGGCAAATACTGAAGAAAAGGTAACTTCTGACTCATCTTTTGATTCATGTAATGATTCTGATTCTGATAATTTAGAATAAGCTTTCAACGAACTATACAGTAAATATAGGGAAGTATCAAAACTGTTAAAAGCTAGTAAGAAAAATATTGCATGTTTAGAAAATACTAATTCAGACCTAAAAACTGAAAATGAAGAACTAGAGAAGCAAATAACTGAACTTAAAAGAAGAAATGAACTATTGTGTGAGGATCTAAAAGATAAAAATAAACAAATAATCAGATTAGAAAAACAGGAGAGTTCAGATGAACTAAGAAAAGAAATCAAAGCCTTAAATGAAGAAAATGACAAACTGTCAAGGATGCTGGAGAAATTTACTAATGGTAAAATTCCTTAGTATTAAAAGGTGCTAGACGATCAGGGAAGAATAAACAAGGAGTAGGTTACACACCCCCAGAAAATATAGAAACAATAATACATCCTAAAACATATCCAACTCCAAAGTTCATACCTGAACAAGACATATAATACAAAGCTAATTTTAAATACATTGAAAAGGTAACTAAAACATCATGTTGTAGCCACTGTAATAAGTTAGGACATATAAAAATAACATGTCCAACTAGACATAAAAAGTGGATAATTAAAAAGGAAACTGCTGACACTAACCAACAAGGACCCAAAAGAATTTGGGTACCTAAAACTTAAACTCTCATTTTCAGGAAAGCCTTCGAGCATCAAAGTGGTACCTAGACAGCGGGTGCTCAAGGCATATGTCAGGGAACAGGAAGATGTTCACTCATCTCCAAGCTGAAGAAGGGACAGTTACCTATGGGGATAATGGAAAAGGAACAGTGATAGGCAGCGGGTCAGTTAGCAACAAAGGGAAACTGATTATTGAAGATGTTTTGTGTGTCAAAGGGTTGAAGCACAACCTCATCAGTATCAGCCAGCTTTGTGACAAAGGTCATCAGATCAAGTTCCAAGAATCCAAGTGCAATATCTTGAAGGATGGAGCAGTAATTTTCGAAGCTAACATGGAGAAGAACCTTTATGTGCTCTACCTTGAAGAACTCAAAGATCAAGACGTTTGTTTAGCAGCCAGCAAAGAGCAGTCAACTGAGCTGTGACACAGAAGATTGGGCCACTGCAGTTTGGATGGCATGAACAAGCTCAGAAAGAGAAGTCTTGTGGAAGGTCTGCCAAAGGTCAGCACTAAAATGGATGGTATCTACAGACCTTGTGCAAAAGAGAAGCACACTAAGAGTTCCTTCAAGTCAAAGACTGTGGTAACCACCTCTAAACCCTTAGAACTCCTTCACATGGATTTGTTTGGGCCAATGAGGACCACCAGTCTTGGAGGAAAGAATTTTGGATTTGTGATTGTAGATGACTATTCCAGATTCACATGGGTTTCTTTCTTGGAACACAAAGATGATACATTTGATAGTTTTGTAAGTTTCAGCAGGAAAGTACAGAAAGACAAGAAGTATTGCATTGTTGGAATCTGGTCAGATCATGGAGGAGAGTTCCAAAATGAAAAGTTCTCAAATTCTGTGATGACCAAGGGATTGAGCATAACTTCTCAGCACCAAGGACACCACAGTAGAATGGAGTTGCTGAGAGGAAGAATAGAACCTTATTGGATATGGCAATGACAATGCTGTCAGAATATGATTTACCAAGGTATTTCTGGGCCGAAGCAGTGAACACAGCAAGCTACATCATTAATAGAGTGATGATCAGGCCTATCTTGAAGAAGACTGCATATGAGTTGTACAAAGGAAAGAAGCTGAAGATCAGTCATTTCAGGACATTTGGTTGTCCATGTTTCATCCACAACAACGGTAAAAGAGACATTGGTAAGTTGGATGCCAAATCAGATGAAGGCATCTTCATGGGGTATGCTTCTAAACCTAAAGGTTATAGAGTATTTAATAAGCGTACACTATTAATAGAGCAATCTGTGCACATTATCTTTGATGAAACTAACCCTTCCTTGAGAAAGAAAGAAGATAGTGACATTGATGATGCAGATGATTTGTCCAAGAAATTAAAGAACACATCAATTGAGGACAAGGAAGATCCACCTCTGGAAGACCTGCAACAAACAGACATTGAACATGAAAATCTTCCAAAGGAATGGAGATACAAGAAGATCACCCCTGAAACATCATTGTGATCCAACTGTAGGGGTAAGAACAAGAGGTAATGTAATCCCTTGTGATTACCTAGCTTTTGTTTCTCAAATAGAGCCTAGAACAGTCAATGAAGCTCTTACTGATGAATCTTGGATTTAACCATGCAAGATGAACTGAATCAGTTCAAGAGAAACCATGTATGGTCACTTGTTCCTAGACCATCAGATCATCCAGTTATTGGCACCAAATGGGTGTTCAAAAATAAATTGGATGAAGCTGGTGTGATCTTAAGAAATAAGGCCAGATTGGTAGCTCAACGCTATTCTCAAGAGGAAGGCATAGATTTCGATGAAACCTATGCACCTGTAGCTAGACTTGAGGCTATTAGAATCTTACTTGCATATGCATCTGCTCTAGATTTAAAATTATTTCAAATGGATGTCAAGTTCGCATTTTTAATGGTTTTATTAAGGAGAAAGTGTATGTTGAACAACCTCCAGGTTTTGATGATACAGAATTTCCAAATCATATTTTTAAACTTCATAAATCATTATATGGTTTAAAGCAAGCACCTAGAGCCTGGTATGAAAGGCTTAGTTCCTTTTTATTAAACCATGGCTTCACTAGAGGACAAGTAGATAGCACTTTTTTATAAAGTCAAAGGTCAAGCACATACTACTTGTACAAATTTATGTAGATGACATAATTTTGGATCTACTGATGAATCTCTTTGCAAGTACTTTGAGAAGCTTATGCAGGGAGAATTTGAGATGAGCATGATGGGGGAGCTGAACTACTTCCTTGGATTACAAATCAAGCAAGGAGGAGATGGCACCACATCTGTCAAGCTAAATACACCAAGAAGCTCTTGAAGAAATTTGGATTCGAAAATTCTAAGCCACTGTCAACACCAATGAGCACATCAACAAGGATGGACAATGACAAGGATGGTAAGAAAGTAGATCAAAAGATCTACAGAGGTATGATAGGTTCTCTACTTTACTTAACTGCCAGCAGACCTGATATACTATTTAGTGTATGCATGTGTGCTAGATATCAAGCAGATCCTAGAGAATCTCATCTAATTAGAATTAAAAGAATTTTCAGATATCTGTCCAGAACTCATGATCTAGGTATATGGTATCCAAATTATGTGAAGTCAATTTAGTAGGATACTCTGATGCTGACTATGCTGGATGCAAAATAGATAGAAAAAGCACCAATGGTTGTTGTCAATTCCTTGCAGGATGTCTAATATCCTGGTCCTCCAAGAAGCAGAATTTTGTAGCACTCTCAACAGCTGAAGCTGAGTACGTGGCTGCTGGAATTGCTGTACACAACTCCTATGGATAAAGCAACAACTTGAGGACTATGGGCTACACATCAAGTCAATCTCACTGCTATGTGACAACACAAGTGCTATAAACTTAACCAAAAATCCAGTACAGCACTCAAGGACCAAACACATTGAGGTTAGATATCATTTTATTCGTGATCATGTAGCTAATGGTAATATAGAAATTTCTTCATTGATACAAATAATCAGTTAGCAGACATCTTCACAAAAGTTTTACCCGAAGAGAGGTTTACTTCTCTCAGAAGGGAATTAGGCATGTGCAAATTGTGAAAGATTTATTTGCTAAATCTGAGATATTAATTTTCAGTGCCTAAATTAATTATTCTCCTTGAAAGTGAGCAAAATATCTCAATTATCACTCATTTATCCTATCTGGTGTAAATACTCCTGTCGGTTCGTTATTGTAACTCTTTATTTCTTTCAAATTAGAGTTTTGTCATTTTCACCATAAAGGCACATCCCATTTCGAAAAAGCTTTTATCCTTTATTTCACAAATCCCAGAATCTGTGTGGGAACGATTCCTCTTCCCTCTTTATCTCTTTCGTCCTCCTGCCTGAGGCGATACTACGGAGCTGCGTCCTCACCGCAGATCAGCAAGCTAGGTTCGCGTCAGTCAAGGCTAAGCTTTGTGGTCACAAGGCAGTAGATTTGGCAGACCTGGAAAAAATGGCATGGGTAGTTTAGTTGAAGCTTTGCAGAAGTTAAAATAGACGAAGATTGCAACCCTGTCTGAAGTAAGTTATCTGTATCTTGTGAAAGCTTTTTGTGTTTGTTTGAAGACTTAGGCTGATGGGACCTTGACATCCATGGTCAAGGGTACCCAGATCAGGATCACCAGGGATTTGTTAGCCTCTCTGTTTGAAGTCTCCACCACTAGTCACAATGGAGTCCACTCTGTGGACACTCAAGTCAAGGGGCTAGGGATTATTGGTCCGGAATTTAGGCTGAAGGATGGGAAGCTGGATATCAACCAGCTTAGTGTGTTCAATCGGTTATTGCAATTCATTATTTGTCAGATTATTGTTCCTAGGAGTGCATCTTTCTCTACCTGCGCCAAGGCAGATTCAGACCTGATGTTCTGGGCCATCCAGAACCAGGAAATTAACACTGCAGAATTAATAATTGAGAGGATGAAGTTTGCCAGTTCTCAGGTGTGGAACACCAAGAGTAAGTTGAATATCTCACTACCTTATGCCCATCTCTTGATAAGAATTTTCCAGCATTTTGGCATTAGCGTAGTTGGTGATGTTTCTGAGAAAATGGGCCAAGCCATCAGGTCCAGAAATCTAAGAAAGAGTGGATTTTCAGTTGTGAATGGTGTATGGTCAAAGACTGGTGCGGTTGAGGGTGAAGCCATCATTGGTGAAGCCCAAGAGGACCTAGAACCAGTAGCAGAAGCAGCGGCAGTGGTTGAGCTAGAAGCAGCAGCAACTGATCAAGTAGTTCCAACGTAGCAGTGCCAGCAGTAGCAGAGGAAGAAGCCAGCAGAAGGATTGAGGACATTCCTCCTGACTTCATTGAGCCCTTTGGGCAATCTCCAGAGGATCCTCTTCCATCTTCCCAAGTAGCCACTTTACTTAGGAATGCACTGGACTCCATTTCTCAGGGGGAGCAAGTGGCAAGTGAGTCTCATGTAGCAGAATCTGTGGCAGAAGGTCACACTGAAGAAGTGGTCATAGAAGAAGCTCCAAGCCAGTAGGAGCAAGTATCAGTTCAAGTAGATGTAGTGATGGAAGATGCTCCCATTGAGGGGGAGCATTCAGTAGCAGAGGATATTCAGGGAGAAAGTGTTGTGGCATTAGGCCACACTAAAGTTCCTTTAGAAGACCTCCCAGTCTAAGAAGAAGCAGCAGCAGCAGCACAACCCAATGTTCCTGTGACTGCTGAAGAAGAAGTTGGTGTTGAAAAGGGCAGTGAGACTCAGGGGGAGGGAAATGAAAACCCCCTAGAGAATCAGTTCAGAGAAAGAGAGACTACTAGTACATCAGATTCAGAAGATGGCCAGGATCAGCAGCCTCCAGTGGTCCAGGCCAGGGAGAAAGGAAAAGCAGCAGCAGTACCAGATGTCCCTCTCATTGCAAACACTCCTTTTCAAAGGCAGAAGAGACAAAGATTTGTCATTAATTTGAAGCCTGTCATAGAAAGATTAGATGCTCAAGGGGAGATCTTGTGCTCAGTTCAGTCTGATGTAAACTCTATTTTCATGAGCCAGGCATCCGCATCCAAGGAGTTGTCTCAAGTAAACAATGTTGTAAGGTGGTTCAATAAGGAGTTAGGAAGCATGAAGACAATGCTTTCTGAGATTTTGAAGGTAGTTGGAGCCCAAGCTCCTCCTCCTCCTCCACCTCTTGCTGCTCAAAGAAGTGAAGAAGATGTTCCAAGGCCATCTGGGCCAGATGAGCAAGTGGCAGGGCCATCAGGGCCGGCAGCAGCTAGTTCACAAGCAGAGGTCAGTGGTTCAGGGCCATCAGGGCCAGTTGAGCAAGTGCAAGGGCCTTCAGAGCCAGCTGAGAAGGTGTCAGGGCCATCAGGGCCTTTGGAGTCAGAGTCTGTGTAGCAAGTAGCTGAAGAAGAAGAAGCTGTAGCTCCTGAGCCCCCAGCTCCTTCCTCACTCAGACCCCAGTACCTCCATCACCACCTTCATCATCCACAGCTCCACCTGCACCTCAAACCTTCAAGAAACCACAACCCAGAACCATCTCATATCCTACACCTTTCCCTTCTCAACACCCTTTTCTCCTATCTCTTCAACAACTATTCCTCCACCTCCACCTATCTTTGGGGTTCCTCCAGACTCCTCATCAGCTGGAGCCTCCTCTTCTTCTGGTCCACCATCCTCAGGACCATCAATATCCCACCTTCTACCTCACACTCCTTTCTACATCCTTCTCCTCCACCCTCTTTCATTACTATAATTCCTGAGGATGCTCAACTTGAATCTCCCTATCTTGGGAAAGTCAAGGATGAGTTTGAAGAAGTCATCCTCCGGTCTGTACTGAAGATGGGCATCATATCCATAGGGCAGACTCTTCTAGTTCTACTCCTAAGAAGAGGAAATCCTCCTCTTTTCCTCTTAACCTAGCTATCCCCCTCTGTGTTTTCTCTCACAGTGGACAACAGAAATAAACCACTGTACAGAGAATATCTTCAGAAGGTTTTTTTGCTACTATCATCAACCTTCCTTTTCTTAACCTTTCAGACCACTTGAATGTCATTCTACCCTATACCTCTCTAACTAAATCGGAAAAATCCAAAATCTTCTCTATTGCTCATCCCAAGACTAAGAGCAATGGGCTAGGGGGCACAAAGAGTTGTACAATAAATTTCTTCTAGCTAAGTCTGCTAGATTCCCTCCAAGGGACCATTCCTGACTCTCTCAGAATGGTTCCAAATTCATCACAAGAATTGTTGGGCCCCATTCATTCAGAAGGAGATCAAGATGGCCAGGCACTTCCAACTCTTCAACAACTATAGATATGTCCATCGACTCCCTGAGGTCCAATTCAGTCAATTTAAGCAGGCCATCAATGCACTTGGTTCAGCCGTAGCCCACACTAAAGCTATCCAAGTAGATTTTTCCACCTTCAGATGCCAGAGGAAATCTTTCTTCCACCTATTCACTTTCTGGTAATGGAATCAACTGTTGGGTCAATAATTTTTGAACGTTTTACCAAAGTTATGGGCCGAATTAAGATACAGAAGGGCTTTCTGGTTGCGTTTCATAGATTTCTCTTCAGAGAATATCACCAGGGCCATGTCAGTGTTGAGGTTCTTGCTCCCATTTGTCAGAATGTGAGAGATTAACCCCTTCAAATTGGGCCCAGATTTTACCCTCTCTCTACTCAGCAGCTGTCAGATCTTAATGAATCCCAGGCCAGGAAGGTCACTCTCCAGTTTCTGCAGCTACATTCTGGACATGAATTCTATTCACTTGGTCCAGGATCCTTTTAGGACTTGGGTTGAAAGATATAAAGTCTATGTAGCCCTTTGTCAGGAGTTGAAGGCCAAGCAGAACCTCTATCCCATTTCAGTTGATCAATTCCTTGCTTGTGCCAGTTTTAGGACAGTGACCTTCTACAAAGTCTCCCTTGATAGAGATGCTTATGCCAATTTCCTTGATGAACAGTTAGCTCTCTATGTCAAGAAGATGGCTCCCTCCATGGGACCACAGTACTCTCCTGCTCCTGGTGTCTTTCGTCAAATGTTTGAGAAGCAAGAAGAGCAGGCATGGGAAACCATTTCTCACTATGCCTCTCTCCTCTCTCCTGCCTTTTATCTCCTGTACCTCCACAGCATTAAATATGTTAACGATATTTAACGACCCTCTTTATATCGGTACGGTTCCACCAACCCACATCGATATAGAAAGCATCGCCACAGTGGGACATTTACCCAACACTAGTACAATAGGCTGAAACATACACAAATATAATATATCTCATGACAGCAGAATTAAAGAACTGAAAAGAAATCTTATTCCATCATCCACATTCTATTCACAGTCCGAATAGTAGAAAAGAGAGCTAACTGTTCAAACTGAAATAAAATAAATACGTTGTCCACATGAGACTACGCCGGGTCTTTATTACATACTATGAAGTAAGGAAAAGTACAATGCTAAATCCACAACAATCTCTCCTTCTCGATCCGAGTCTCTCTTAACGATCTCCTCGGAAGAAGTAGAAAGTCTGCACCTGTACGCCGAAGCAAGAATGAGTTCAAAAGAATCAACAAGTAACACCAGACACCACTAAACATACATGCATCAAGTAATCTCCATATCCTTATGCTATTCATTTACACATAATGCATGGAAGTGACAATTTTTCAAATAGAAGCCTATTCATGATTTCTACACATTTTACACATGGGATTTAGTTTTACACAATAAACTAATCCTATCACATGCTTTATACACTTTCACTATGCTAAACTGATTTCATTCAATCATTCATAGGCCACATGTTGATCATTTTACACATAATTTACACATTTCATAACAACTAATTTAACATGAATTCTAAGATAATTTTTCACATAGTTAACACATTTATATTAGTGAAAAGCTCGCTGTTTACTACTATCATGTCACATTCACAAGAAACTTATCATTTTGCATGTTTTCATAAGAATTTCATGAACACATATTCACTTTCATAGGTTCACAATTTACACATTTTCTTTCACTTAAACACATTTTCACTTTTCCTTAATGCCGTGACACATAGCCCAAACCACTTTAGAAGGACACACACTAATCACATCACATATCAATCACCTAGGCATTCCAGTGATTAATCTTAGTTACTGCGCAGAACTGGGGAGAAGCACTCTCCACCCTAACCAGCGATACATGTTCGCCCCAGGATTTAATCCCAATGCCCATGGGACATCACACACTTTGAACTTTCCCGTGGAGACTTTACCACAGTACAGTTCCACAGCCCTCTAAGGTAGCAGTGTCAACCATTGGCACATTAATACATTTTCTCAATTTCAACACACTTCTAAATAAAAATATTTACGTATTCATCTCATGTTCGCACATTTACATTCTTCAGTATTACCTAGCAGCATGGTACTACTATTTTCAGTATTAATCAAGTTTTTACAACAATTCTAATCATGTTGAAATTTTTGCAGAATTAAACACTAATCATATTAGCATGTTTAATTATTAATATCTAACATAAAAACAATTTTATATATCTATTGTCATCAGTTCAGTACAAAAATTTAACCAAAAATTCATCACAGTTTAACCATCATGCATACCAAAATTTACATTTTCTGAATTACACATATTTTCTGAAAAATTCTAACAGTGATGTTATCAAATGTAAAAATAGCCAAACTGACATAAATTTCATTATTCGAATTCACAATTTATTACATACATGAATACTGATAGTACAAATTTTATCTCAATTTATAGAAATTTAACTAGTTTCGCATGAATTCTTAACTTTTCTACATTGAGTATACATATTAATACTTTTCGGTTCAGAAAATTAATAAACTATACAGATATTATAAATTACTCAAAGTTTTATAACATGCATCAGATCTCATAAACAATGTACAGAAATTTCATGGCAATTAAATTCTATACATATTTCATAAACGATATTTTTCAAGATTAAAATTCTGTCAGTAGCATTCAAGGAATTCTAATAATTAGTGAAAATTTCAAAAATGCACAATAACTCACAGTACACCCTAACATGTGTATTACATATTATATGAAATTTACTGTATATCCTCATGCGGAAAAAACTCGAAAATTAGTTTATAGAAGGACAGACTGCACACTGTTGCAGTCTGAAGAACTTGACGGCAGGGGTAGCATCTATAGATTAACGGCATATATGATGCCGCCAACACATGATTAGCGGCAAGGGATCTTGCCGTTATATCCTGTCTGCACAAACACAGATGAAAACCAACAAATCACTTGAAAGGGGGGTTCTAGGACACGAGAAAAATCCGAAAATTCCTGGGACATACTAGACACATGTAGGGTTGATGTGAGTGGGGTACTTGCCTCTTGTAAAATCCACAAACGACGATTCAAGCCGGAGAAGCCCTCCTCGGCCTGTGCCAAAGAGTCTTCAAATCCCTCCTTCTTCGGGTTCTTTGTTGATCTTCACTGCACACCAGCGTGGGGAGTCGTTCCTGGATGTTCAGAGTTGACACCAGTCGATGCAGATCACCAGATGAAGCCTCCCGAAGTCAGATCTCTCAGGTTCAAGTTAGGGTTTTTGCATAGAAGAGCTAGGTTTTTGACCCAAGAGTCAAAAGGGATGGATCTGGCCGAAAACTGGGTATTATAAAGGGTTGGGGGTCGGATATGCTAAAGGGGTAAGTCTCAGAGCCGTTGGGAAGGGTTTCTAAAACAAGAGGCTAAATTTCCGGAGGCGTTTCCGGATCTGGAAACGTAACTGGTCTGGGATATTACGTCCATATCTATGGTCGCCTATCCAAATGGGCGTCGATCGATATTGCCGCCTACTCCTAGTCAACGTCAGCCGATGTTGACGCCGACTGGCCGACAAAATTCACTTTAAATATGCAGAATTTATAATACTACACATATATATATATATAATATATATATATATATATAGATATATATATATATTTATACTTGAATACAACTGTACATTTCAATAATACTAATTCATACAATTTGTATAAATAAATACTTATACACAATAATCTATACATCAATAGTATACACTTATACGCATATACATATACTTAAGCAAGCAAGATGAAAATCAAGGGCCTTACAAAATAAATACAATTGTTGTCTCTTTTCTCATTCAGATGTTTCTCTCTTCTTTGTCCTTCCTTGTATCTTTTGCGTCATGACAAAAGGAGGAGAACTATTGCAAGCTCTGAAATACATATGGTGAACTATTGCAAACAATTTCAGAATTTAAATGTAGACTTATCTGTGCTATTTGCTGAAGTTTGTTGAAGTTTTGTCATCACCAAAAAGGGGGAGAATGATGAACAGTCTATCCCCATGTAATTTAAATTAATTACATTTCTATTTTGGTGATTAACAAAACCATGTTATTTTGATAATTATAAAACCCTTGATTAAGGTCACTAACCTATTTTCTACAAGTCTTAAGCACAGGAAATAAGATCAAAGGAAAACAAGCCAAAACAGGTAAGAATCTTCATACTGTAGAAGTATATTTGTCTAAGTACACATTGGTTTCTTTTATAAATCATAACGATTACAGTAGAACTGTAACGATTCCTTTAGTAATCACCATGATCTCGCTATCGTAACGATTTCTTTATTATCGTAACGATTTGCTTTGCATATCAACTTCTTAAATAATCATAAGGATTTCTTTAGTTGTCATAATGATTTGCTTTGCGCATCGACTTCTTAAGTAATCATAAGATTTCTTTAGTTGTCATAACGATTTGCTTTGCGCATCGACTTCTTAAGTAATCATAAGGATTTCTTTAGTTGTCATAACGATTTACTTTGTGCATCGACTTCTTAAGTAATCACAAGGATTCCTTTAGTTCTCATAACGATTTGCTTTGCGCATCGACTTCTTAAGTAATCGTAACGACTCCCTTAAGTGATCGCAACGATCTTGCCATCGTACGATTTCTTTATTGTTGTAACGATTCTTTTAGTCATCGTAACGATTTCTTTATTGTCGTAACGATTCTTTTAGTCATCGTAACGATTTCTTTATTGTCATAACGATTCTTTCATATCTCATAACGATTTGATTATATCACCTTGATCACAACGATTCTTTCATATCTCATAACGATTTGCTGTTAAGTGATAACGATTTGGTTGCATAACGATTTCATAAGTCATAAATGCATTGATTTCATATTAATCAACTTGACATATGACTTATCCTTTCAAAGGGTTGAATAGTCAAAGTATTCGCACATATCCTTTTGTCAGTTGTGCATTTAATGAAGACTGAACGTATCACTGCATGCATGCAGACGATATCGTCCATTATCGTGTCTATCCTGTATGCATCTTTTAGAACAGCAAAATAGCATTACTATTTTGATGAATATTCACACTAACGTTGACTGACAACAAGAGACAGTCCAGCTGTCTATTATTCTAGCTTGCTTTGTGTTCAGGTCCCTGTCAGCTATTCATCTCACAACGTTGGACCTTATAGAAGCCAAAGGACACTTTAGAAGATCCTATCTCTTTGCGTGTACAAATGGATAAAGAACTGTTGACTGGAAGCTTCCAAGTGCCACTCAGTCTAACGTCCACCAAAAGCTAGAGGCAATGGATACTTCAACGTTTAGATTTCAAATTGAAGATATATATATATATAATATATATATATTGAAGAAAGTAGCTCCAGAAGCAAACAGATAGATAGATAGATAGAGAACGACAGTTACTACAAAAAGAAAAACTCTCTGATCATCAAGTCTTCTGCGAGTTCTCAAGAAAGAGTCAAGCCTCATTCCATTAGATTAGCTCTTTGCTCTCTGTATTGTTTGTAGATTTTCGAGAGAGCTTGTTTGGTTCTGAGAGTGAGCTTTTGTTTGCAGATCTCATTGCTCTCAGTCCCTAGCTTCAGATCTTGGCTTGTCAAAGCTTGATCTAGGGGCTTAATCTCCTGCTTACTTGCTTCTATGCTTGTACCCTTCGTGTGTGAAGGAAGACCTGGTGGAATCTAGGGTGTGTGTTCCCTTCTGTTGTGAAGGAAGACCTATTGGGGCATCCAGGGTGTTTGTATTTCCCTTCGTGTGAAGGAAGACCAGCTGCAGCTGGGTGTAAGGGTCCTTAAGGGGGACAGTACCCTTGGTAGTGAAATCCTGAGATATTGCTCAGGGACTGGACGTAGGACTCCTAAGGAAGGAGATCTGCACCAGGATATTCTTGTGTCGTGTGATTGCTCTCTGTGTGATTGTTGATTATTCTAACTATAACTAACATCCATCGAAGTGTATTTCTCTGTGAATATTTTTAGTGAATAGGTATTAGCTGATAAATTTTTAAAGACCCATTCACCCCCCCTCTGGGCTACCTAACTGGGCAACACTGACCACCAGGCATCCAAGGATTCCCAAGGACCGTCTCCGGACACCCTACAACCTGTTTGAGCAAGGCACGGTCTACCGAACAGACCGTACGCCTCCTGCTTGAACCTCCAGCGATCTATCACCGAGTGCCACACACCGCTTTCGAGCACCGGGCACCGCGCAGCCTACCCTATAACCGAACAGACCCCTGCTCCGCGCCTCTTGGCCAGAGGACCCAGAGTAGCTCTTCGCCTCCTGAAGGCAGTTATAACGACGGCGCGACACGCACCCCATGGTTAAAGGGTGTTAACCACGAAGGAGCCTAACAGGCGCCTTCAACGGACGACTCCCCACCTAGGGACTCCAACCGACACGTCCCTTCAAACATCATTGAAGGAGATTGCGTCCGGACCTTTCATCTCCTTTTCCTATAAAAGGCGTAGGTAATCCTCATGCAAAGGTATGAAACACAACCTTGCCCATACACACTCGCCCATGCGCGAACACACACCAGAGAACCTTCCTGTCCTGCCTCCTTTTCAGTCTGATCTAACTTGGGCGTCGGAGGGTTCCCCCTGGTTCTTCAACTGGGTCCCCCCTGACCTCTACTGAGTTTTTCAGGCCATTGTCCGCACCGGCAACCGTCTCTTCCTTTTACTCTTAGTGAAGGCTCATTCGGCCCAAGCCCGAATAGGATTATACGTCCACATTTTTGGCCCCATCTGTGGGAAAGACAACTGCCATGGCTCGTGGATGATCCTCTCACCAGTACCCTGGCAGCAGGGCGACACGATCTCAGTAGTCATGCACAGACGCGCGTGATCAAGCCCCTCCTGCCGACGACAATGCTGTCCCCATCGGAGCGACTGATAATGGTCCTGTTGCCACTGCCCTGGAAACAACCCAAGAGATAGCAGAGCTCCGAGGGCAGGTGCAACAACTCGTGGGGATTTTTCAAGGCCTCCAGGCTCAACTGGCTAGGAAGCCGTCCCCGACTATTCCTCCGCCTCTGGAACCACAGGCGGAGTCGTCGCGACGATGACCCCCGCCCCGTCGGTGCAACAGGAACAGTGCGAGGAATCGGCCCGACGCTCGCGAAGGGCCCCGTCGGTGCGCCGAACGCCAGAGCGGCGGGATAATTCACCCCGCAGGTCTGCGGTGGTCCCTCCTCCTCCACGCTCCATCGTTGGTGCCAACTCCCACAGGTCCAAGCGTGAGGGCTCTGTGCACTCCGACCAAGAGTTAGCCAGACGCCTCCACCGCGTTGTCGACTTCGAATGTCGCATGGACGTGATGGTCCAGAGGGCAGAAGGCAGAACTCCGGAGAATGACGACTTGGACTTCCACTCCCCATTCACTGCGGAGATCCTGGAAGCGCGGGTCTCCTCAAAGCTGCCCCTACCTACCATCACGCCCTACGACGGCACTTCCGACCCAGTGGATCAAATCCACGGGTTCGAATCACACATGGTGTTCCATGGAGCATCAGACACAGCTAAGTGCCGAGCCTTCCCGACCATGTTGAAAGAGACCGCACACACATGGTTTGAAACCCTCCCCGTGGGTTCCATCTCATCCTTCCACCAGTTGAAGAAGTCCTTCTGAGACAACTTCCTGGGTGGAAAATCACAGCCATGCACAGCGGCTTCACTTCTGTCTGTTTGGCAGAAGAAGGTCAAAACGCTCTGGGACTACATCAAATGGTTCTGGACTGAGACACTTCGCATCCCACGCCTGGATGTCCCGTTAGCAACCAGTGCCCTCATCTAGGGCACTCGCGATGGCTTCCTCCAGAGGACGTTGGGAGTACAGCAGCCCTCCACTCTGGCCGAGCTCCTCTCCACCACCCAACGCCACGCCGCGTGCGAGGAGAGCTTGGCGGTCAGCCGAGCAGAGCAAGGCGAACAGGCGGACAAGAAGAGGCCTTCCAACAATAGTTCCAACTGCGAACGGAAGAAGGGCCGGTGCAACAGAGACTCACCGCGTCGACCACGCCCCTTCACTGAATACACCGCCTCACGGTGGCCCCCGAACAGATCTTGGCTGAAATTCGAGACGAGCAATATGTTCGGTGGCCACCCAGGATGTGTTCTGATCCCCGCAAGTGCAACCAAGACAAGTACTGTCGTTTTCACCGCGACCATGGCCACGACATCTCGGAGTGCCGCTAACTCAAGGACGAGATCGAGTCCTTAATCAAGCGATGTTACTTAGGGTGCTACATGTGCCGGAACGAAGACCGCTCAAGATGCTGAGAACGCACCCCCGTGCAGCCCATCAACAACGAGCCAAATGGGCAGGAGATCAATGTGATCGTGGGAGGATTCAGCGCAAGCGGAGAGAGCAGCCAAAGCCGACGCGACTATGCTCGTCGGGTGCACCAGGTCAAACGACCCCCAGTGCCATGACCAACCCCCTATCCCAGTACGACACACGCACGCTCTGAGGAGACAATCACCTTCTCGGACAATGATCTTGTAGGAGTTACAACTCCACACACTGATGCGCTGGTTGTCACAGCCACCATAAATCATTGTACTGTGCGTCGCATACTCATAGATAATGGAAGCGCCCCAGACGTGTTGTCTTATGATTGTTTTCTCATGATGGGTCTAAAAGTCGATCGGCTCACCCTAGTAGAATTGCCTCTGTTCGGCTTCTCTGGGGTCTCGGTGCATCCCATGGGTCGGACTAATCTTCCAATCACCCTAGGAACAACACCGAAGAGTATAACTAAAATGGTGGACTTTCTAGTAATCAGAAGCATGCCAGGGTACAATGCCATCCTCGACAGGGGTCTGATCGGCCGCATCTAAGCAGTACCCTCCTCTTTACACCAGAAGATGAAGTTCCCTACTCTGCATGGCGTCGGAGAGGTGCTCGGTAGCCAACGAGAGTCACGACAGTGCTATGTGCTCTCCTTACGAGACAAACGGCCCGTGGTAGACCCAGAAGTGCTGCCCACACCGACCAACGAGCCCTCCACCAGTCGAGAAACCCCTGCTGAAGATCTGCTACCAGTGCGGGTGGACGACGACCCCGAGCATGTCCTTTACATTGGTGCACTCTTACCGGAAGCCGAACAGCAACACTACAAGGCTTTCCTCTTAACCAATTTGGACGTGTTCGCATGGTCAGATGACGAGCTGCCCAGCATCCCTCTCGAGGTGATGACCCATCGTCTCAACCTAGATCTGAGGGTGCCACCTGTCCAGCAGAGGCGGCGACCAGTCAACCGGGAATGGCAGACCGTGATCCATGATCACGTAGTCACAAGCCGAGCAATTGGGCTCCTCCGGGAAGCCTAGTACCCAAGGTGGTTCTCTAATATGGTCCTCGTGCGCAAGGCCAATGGCAAATGACGCGTGTGTGTGGACTACAAAGATCTCAACAAAGCAACGCCCAAGGATAACTTCCCACTGCCACGTATCGACCAGCTGGTAGACGCCACATTCAGGCACGAGTTCCTCAAATTCTTGGATGCATACTCTGGCTATCACCAGATCAACATGCATCCCCCGACCAGGACGCCACGATGCTCGTCACCGACCTTGGCCTCTATTTTTTCACCCAAATGTCGTTTGGTCTAAAGAACGTAGGCACGACCTACCAGCGACTGGTCAATAAGATGTTAGAGCAACAGATCGGGCACAACATGGAGGTCTACATCAATGACATGCTGGTCAAAATGTTCCCGAGCGCCGACCACATTACTGAGCTTGAAGAAACCTTCGCAACCCTGTGAAGGTACAATATGAAGCTCAACCCAGCAAAGTGTGCATTCAGAGTACACTCGGGGAAGTTCCTCGGCTTCCTCATCTCTAATCGAGGAATAGAGGCCAACCCTGAGAAAATCCAAGCCATACTGGAGATGACAAGTCCGAGGACCATGCGTGACGTCCAGCAGCTTACTGGACGCCTTGCGGTGCTCAATCGCTTCATGTCCCGAGCAGCAGAACGAAGCTTCAACTTCTTCAAATTGCAGCAAGTCCCAAAAGGTGCCTCACCGCAAGGGGGGAAAGTACGGTGGACTGAGGACTGCGAAGCGGCCTTCACCGAGCTAAAGGCATACCTCGCTGCCCCATCTGTTCGCTCAAAACATGTGCTTGGAGAGCCGTTGTTCGTATACCTTTCAGTCACATAACACTCCATCAGCACGATGCTGATCAGAGAAGAGGCAACGACACAACATCTTGTTTATTACATAAGCAGGGTGCTCCAAGAAGCTGAGAGAAGATACCCTCGAGCAGAGAAGCTCGCCCTGGCTCTCATTACGGCTGCTCAGAAGCTCAGGCCCTACTTCCAGGCCCATCCGATCATGGTGCTAACCGACCAGCCATTGAAGTTCATCCTTCAATGACCAGAGGCTTCCGATAGGCTCATCAAATGGGCCATCGAGCTTCGGGAATTCGACATCAGCTACCATCCAAGAACGGCCATCAAGGCGCAAGCACTAGCGGACTTCATGGCGGAATGCACCCTTCCGACCGAGAAGGATCCTCCATTGGCAGATGAGCCCCCATGGGAGCTCTACGTCGATGGGTCCTCCTGCATCACAGGAAGCAGGGCAGGCCTGGTTCTTACCTCCCCAGAAGGTTTAGAATTCCAATACACCCTTAGGTTTCGCTTTGCCGCCTCCAACAATGCAGCAGAATACGAAGCACTCCTGTCTGGGATCCGCATGGCCAAACACTTCGGAACGCTTCGGCTGCGGGCCTTCAGCGACTCCCAGCTGGTTGCCATCCAGGTGAATGGACAGTTTGAAGCCAGGGAGCCCCGCATGGCATAGTACCTCCAACGGGTCAAGCACCAAATAGAAGGCTTTCTTTACTTGAAGTCGTGCACGTCCCACGAGAGCAAATGCATAGGCTGATGTGCTCGCCAGACTAGCGTCTTCCGGCGACATCCCCTCTTCTCTCTCCGTGTTCATAGAAGAGCTTTCCTCACCGAGCACCGAAGTAGATGTAGCGGCCATCGAAACCGACCAGCCAGCTCCGAGCTGGAAGGACCCTCTTCTGGCCTATCTACTTTGAGGAGAGCTCCCTTTTGATCAAGTCGAAGCCCGTAGGATCAAGCTGCACTGCCAAAAGTTCACCATCATCGAAGGCCAACTGTACCAGCATTCCCTCTCAAGACCTTTCTTGCGGTGCCTCAGTCCTTCTGAGGCAACACCGGCCATCGAGGAGGTCCACGAGGGTCTATACGGGAGTCATCTGAGGGGCAGGACACTAGTGCATAGCATCCTCCGAGCAGGGTTCTGTTGTGTCCCTGGTTTTGATGATGCCACAAATTAAGTAAAAAGCTATAAATATTCTGACATATGATATTTGTATTTTAGGAACAACTCATTTGCATCAAGTAAAATTGATTTTGTCCATAAGGTCGACACTATTCAAGGGTAAGGTTGACACTAGTGGCTATTTTGTGTTATGTTGAGGGGAAGTAACAAGACAAGGTCGACACTATTCAGAGAACAGATCAACACTAGTGGATTTCCTGTGCTGCCCTCGAAAGAAGCAAGTTGATAAGGTCGACACCAAGCTTGGTAAGGTCAACACTAGTCAGGGTTCAAAATGTTCTATGAAGAGAAGTGAAAATAAGGTTGACACTCTTTGTAAGTAAGGTCGACTCTATCTAACAATCAGAATGATTCAGAAGAAAGATCAGATCGACACTATGAAATAATCAGGTAAACACTGTGGCTTAGAGTACTGGGGCTTATGTTGTACTTAAAGTTTATGTGTGTTGACACTACGTCTTGGAAGTGTCAACACTACCACACTTAGAATCTTACAACAGTTCAGTCGCCAGCACATAAGTAATGGGCACGTGATCCTAGGCCCATTGATTGGGACCTCGTGTACACGTCATCGTTTCTGGAAGATACCACCTCTTGGCGGAAAAATGATTCCTCTACCTTTGGGAATCTGTAGAGGGGCCCACTGCAGAAGATCCCGCGTAATCAGAACTAAAGAGGTAAAGTATTCCATTTCGTTAGAGGAGTGCACACAGTTTTGAAGCAGTAGAATTGGTGAGCGTGAAAAGTGCAGAAAGCAAAACTCTATGTTCCGCAAGAGCAGGTTGCTTCAGCTCAGAGCTTAGATCTGAAGAAGGTGTTGCTGGATCAAGCCAAAATGTGTTTTCGAAGAACTGCTGCTGAACATTAAGAACAGGGGATCAGAATATGTCTTCAATTTTGATACGTGAGATCCTTGTGCTGTAATTAGAAGAGGAATTTGTCTGTGGAGAAGTCAGAGTTGAAGCCAAGGAACTCCTCAAGCCAGATTGAGATCTTGTGCATTGAGTTTGAATAATCCTAAACTCGTCCTGGCATCTGTCTACTTAAGTTTTTTTTTTTTTGATTTCTTCTAAATTCTACTCTGGGTAATTGTCTGCTTCTTTGAGAGGTAGGCTGTGATGATCCTTCACGTGTTGTGAATGGATTGTTTCATCTGAAGCTGTGAATCAGCGATTTGTTCAAGCTGTGAGTCAGCGGTTGTAGAGAAGCTGTGAATCAGCTGAAGTGTGAGAGTCTCACACGGTTGTCGTCTTAGTGGAGCCTCACTGGTTGGTGAGGGGTGGATGTAGGTCTCCTCATTGGAGCCAAACCACCTAAAAATCCTGCTAGCACTTCTGTGGTTTGCCTTTCATTGCTTAGCGATTTCGTTAGTCTTACTTGATCAATTGCATAGATTTTAAGTTTTAAATTTGGCATATATCTTTAGGGATTCTCTATTCACCCCCCCCCCCCCCCCTCTAGATAATCCTACTTCACTTAACACGTGGTATCAGAGCAGGTTCTCCAGAATATTTGGTTTTGCAATCAGGAGAGATCTGTGAATTATGGAATCTAGGGGTTATATTGTTGAGGGTCACTCTATAAATAGACCTCCCTATTTTGATGGTACAAATTATTCATATTGGAAAACTCGCATGCAGGTATTTCTGTGAGCTCAGGATCATCTAATATGGAAGGTGGTTAGCAATGGACCTTATGAGCTATCCGAGAATGAAGAGAAATGGACACCGGAAGAGATCAAAAAATCAAATGCAAACTGGAGTGCGATGAATATAATGTAGTGTTCTCTGCATCCAACTGAGTTTTCAAGAATGTCATCATGCTCAAGTGCAAAAGAGATCTGGGATCGCCTTGTGGTAATCTATGAAGGTACATCTGAGGTTAAAGAAACTAAAGCTAACATGTTAGTTTCTGAATATGAAGCTTTTAAGATGAAGCATGATGAAACAGTTTCTGAAATGTATGGTAGGCTAACCTTGTTGACAAATGGACTAAAGAATTTAGGTAAAGTCTACATTGATAAAGAACTGGTAAGGAAGATTCTTAGATCTTTGACACCCATATGGCATACTAAAGCAACAATTATTAAAGAATCTAGAAATTTATCCACAACTACCGTAGATGAATTTATAGGTTCTTTAATGACCTATGAGTTGGGTTTGAAAAAAAATGAAGATGATGTGGAGAAGAAGAAGCCTCTTGCTCTCAAAGCAAGTCCCAGTACAAAAGAGGCTACTGAAGAAAGTGAATCATCCACATCAGAAGATGATTCAGGTGAGTTTGCCCTGATAACCAGAAAGTTCAAAAAATTCTTGAAAAAAGAAGGTAAGGGTTTTCTGAAGAAGAAATTGCAAGCAAATAATTTTTCAAAACCCAAATTGTATGCAAATAAGAAGTCTGACAGAATTGTTTGTTATAACTGCATTAAACTAGGACATGTCAAGTCTGAATGTCCTGAAGTTCAGAAGAAAACTCAACCAAGATAGAACAAAAACAAACAGAAGGCCATGGTTGGAACCTGGAGTGAGGAAGAAGAAGATGAAGAAGAAGAGAGTTCAGATGCTGAAGAGACGCAATCAAAACTATGTTTGATGGCCAGAGAGGAAGAAGGAGAAGAAGAAGAGGTAAATTCTCCTTTCAAGGATTTTACCTTGGATGACTGGGAGCATGTTTATTTTGAATTGTTGGAGCAATATGATGAACTTAAAAAAGAAAATAAAATGCTCAAAATAAAAATAAATCATCTTGGTCAAAACACCTTAATAGAAGAAAAAGAAAAAGAATTCACTCAAGAAATTAATGCTTTAAAAGAAGTTATTAATGAATTGAAAATTCAAAATATTGAAAGCATTAATGAAATGGCTCTTACAGCTGAGAAAAATGCTGCCTTAAACAGTGTCAACATTGAACTGAAAAAGGAACTTGAAGTTTTGCAAAAAGAAATGACCAAAAGACAGGAAACCTTGGAAATATTTGTTAGTGGCAAAACAATCTTGAAGTCTTACCAGGCACAAAGGTAAACTTCAACAAAGAGGGGTTAAGATTTAATCCCACGAAGAAGAAAGAGGTAGGACTGAAAACCATCACATTTATCTCTTCAAAAATTTCAGAAGCTTCTACCTCAACAGGGCAAATGAATGAGAATAAAGAAAAACAAACCAGAAATGGAGGAACAACAAAGATTGTTTTCAATAAAAATCAAATGAAAAGAATAAAACTGATACTGAAAATAAACAAATGTCTCAAAGGAACAAAAACATGAAATCTTCTGCTTGGGAAGGTCGACACTATGCCAATGATAGGTCGACACCATCATACACTAAGTCACAGAACTTGAGAAACTGGACTTATGATAGACCAACACTATCACAGGTATGTGTAGACACCCATTTCTGACCCATAAGTCGAGCAATATCTCTTGTCGTATCATTGACGCCCCATGTTGGCTCATCATCGTCAAGCTGGCTTTCTCCGATCATGACAATATTCACATTAGTTCATTGCCCTGAGGACTCTTCCTAGTCAAATCAATCTCTTTCACTATAAGATCTCTGAGTATAAGATCCGATATTTCATCCTGAAGGCTGTGCATGGCTGATTGGACGCATTACATGCCGAAATGCAGAAAAGACCAGAAGGCGACAGGCCCTAGGTCGCCTTCCTGAAAACGACAGATCCTATGTCGCCATCATAATTCCACATTTTAAATCCTCAGAAAATCACAAAATGACTCAAGTCAGCCTTCCATATGAGAAAGGCGACATATCGAGCTGTCGCATTCAGAAGGCGACACCAAGGCCGTCGCGTTCAGGGCCTTAAACAGGAAACTCAATCCGAAGCCAATTTGGACCCATGCTATTGATGGTAATTGCTTCATTTGGACGTCCAAATCACGTCCAAATCCTCTCAAATTCGGAGCAGATCTTCCTAACATGTCCCTTTCCGAGTTCCAATAGCCCTTGCACAGCCATACTTACCCAGAGTTGGACTCTTGCCCATTATTCCTCTCAGACCCGAGTTGGGAATAATCACCCATAAGTACCTCGTCTCTGCATCTTTTTGGGCAAGGCTGGATTCTTTAGTTCGCTGAGCAAGAGAGCTTCATCTTCCACGAAGAGAGTTCCCCCTCCAGACGATCAGCAAGAGCCCTCCAGGGCGTTTTCCCATCGGCTACACAATCTCCTCTCCCTTCTTCTCTTTATTTCTTTGATTTCATGCATGCATAGCTTTGTTTTCTTTCTAGTTTAACATTAGATCACGATACACACACCTATTCTTAACACCCACAGGGGTTAAAAGCCCCAATCTTGTGAGTTTCCCCATAATAATTCATGTTCACGTGCTTTCATTGAATAGATCATCTACACACGAGTTCTAATGGGTGTTTTGTTTATTTGAATCACTTTGGCAGGTGTTTAAAGGTTAGAGCAAGGTGAGGCTCTTGTCCCTCGGCCGGCTGAGGAGCAGGAAGACGAAGAACCCAAGTCTCCATCCACTGAAGAAGAAGGCGACGACCGCTGTGTCGCGATAAAGAAGGCGCCGTTGCCTACGTCGCGTTCACGTTAAAACATCGCGACGCCCTCTCTGTCATGTTATCAGGTACGCCTTCCTCTTCATATTTCCTTTCCAAGGTAGTCAGCCCTCCATCTGAACATCAAGAGGCGACTGCATTGGTGGCGATCACGGTCAGTTCCTAATCCCTACACTTTCACAATCAATTTCAAAAGGGGATACAAATCCCGTGATTACACCTTTTGGCGATCACGGTGGGACCACTTGTGCCCATCACGCTTGTTCTTCCTTTCCCTGCCATCCCTATTATCTAACAGGTATGTGGTGTGGTTAGTTTTCCCTTTTTGGTTCTCTTCCTTTGAAGTTATCAATGTTCTGCGGTTCTGAGTGAGAAAGCGACACGATCAACGTCGCGATCCAAATAGCGACACAAGGCCCGTTGCGATAAGGTACGCACTCTGCCCATACGCCTTTTGCATTATTTAAAGATTTGTTGAGCCTGTAAAGAAAGCGACGAGGCGGGTGTCGCGTTAAAGGAGGCGACGGGATTCTTGTCGCAATCAGGTCAGTACCTTGTTTTTCTGAGTCTCCTTGCAAATTTGGGTTTACTTTTACATACTCCATCCATAGTCCATCACATCATGCTTATTCCATGCTTTTGAGAGATTGTTGAGTCTTGGGTGTTATAGGATTGTGTGATCTTCCGTGCATAATTAGGATTTACTTGCTCTCTGTCCACTGCGAGAAGGAAAGCGACAGTCACAGCGTCGCGACCTTGGTCGCGACATAGTCCCTGTCGCCTTCTTCCTCTGAGAGCAATTAGCCCTAATTCTTGTTGTGTTAGTACTAGGTTAGAATCTTGCATGCACTCCAGTGCACATAGGATTTGCATACATCGCTCCATATTCGTAGCATAGGTTTCCTCCTCAGCGACGCTCGCTCTCTCGGCCACATATTCCTTGTGTCCGACTAGAGCACTCACTCGAGGGCCTCCGTAAGTCCCCGCTGACCGTGGATTCCCACACGGTCGCCGGGCTGGTTGTACCCGTCGCCACCTAGGATCGAGTCTAGATTCATTTGGCAAGGTAGAGAGAACCCTAGTCCTACCCGAAGTTGGAAGCCTTCTCCCATTTAGGAAACCCTTCCTCACTTGGAGAGAACTTGCTAAAAGTCAAAATCACTAAAAGGCAAATTCGAATCAATTAAAAGTAACCATCATCATTGCCAACTTCTTGCTTTGGGTGAGACGTTTTCTCTTTCCTTTTGTCTGCATAGGATTGCTTGTTTAGGAAACAAGAGTCTGTCTAGGTTAGGTTGTTTCTCTCAAGTCTGGAAAGGCTTTCCCCGTCTCTCTCCACCCACTTCCCAAACATGGAGTCTTTCTTGAACCCGGTCTACAATAGTGAGAATCCCGACACTGCCCTCCAGAATTCCCAGGATTACGAAGATCCCTACCCCATGATCTCTTTGACGAGGTGGCCCGGCCTTGGGTCGCTACCGTCCATACCTCTGAGGGTCGCCATCGTGACGAGGGCAGCCCGTCTCGGAACACCCACCCTCCTCAGTCGGACGATCAAGCCGCTCAGCTCTTGCACCTAATTCCTCAGCTTGATCAGTCCCAAATCCAGACCCTCATGACGGCCCTCAAAGGAAAGACTGCTTCCTCACCCTCACCCAGAGCGGGAGCGTCACTCCCCGCAGCAGCTACATCCGGCCCCCACGTCACCATGGGACGAGCCGACAACACCCCATTCGACCGCGGACCATCCGGTTTACGCCATTTGAGTCTGAGCACTATATCCCCCGTGAGTCGAGGCCGCGGTCTCCACCATACCAGCCATGTTACTCCCCTCATCGTCCTGAGCCACGCGCCAGGCCTACCTCTCGTGCCTCGTCCATATACGCTCAGCCATCCGCCGCACCGGACATGATGTCCGAGTGGGCGTCCATCAAGAAGGAGCTCTAAGAGCTCCGTAAGCAAGTCGACCCTAGGCAGCACCACGATGTGCATATGCCAAATTTCAATGGCCTATGGGTCCCCTCTCCATCCGAGCTGCCGAAGTACCGCAAGTACAACGGCTCAGGCAATCCTTACACTCATATCAAGGACTTCATCTATGAGTCCGCTCCCTACCAGCATGACCGCCGTCTCATGGCATATCTCTTCCGCCGGTCGCTGGACGGGCATGCTCTTGATTGGTTCTACTCCTTGCTACCTGAGGACGCTGAGGACTTCGCTGTCGTGAAGGCCAAGTTCCTCGAACAATTCCAAGACAGGGTCGAGCCTGAATATTCCCTCACGGATCTCATAGCTGAAAAGATGAAGCCAGATGAGGATTTCTCAGCATACGCCGATAGGTGGAGGCAAATGGCCACCAGAGTTCCGGGGTACCTTCCAAAGGGGGAGAAGGTGAAGATCATCATCGCCAACGCCACACCTGCTTACCGCAACATTTTGGCGATGAACGACATCTCCAATATGCATCAGCTCTACAGCCGGGCCCGGTTCATCCAGACCTAGCTCAAAGATTCTCCCATCCATTCCATGTTTGAACCCCAGAAGTCTCGTTTCTAAAGGAAGCCTCAGGGGCCTGTCACCGAAGGCGTCCAAGTGAATGAGCAAGTAAGCGCGTTCAACCCTACCGGCCAGAGCCAAAACCGCCAATACAATGCCCAGGGTCAGAACCCTACCAATCCGCCACAAGGGCAGCAGCAGCGCCAATACAACCAAGTACCACCTCCTGATGGCTCTCAACAAAGGCATCCTATGGGCCCTAGGAGAGCTCACTACCCACCATTGCCGGAGACACTCTTTGACATATTCTTGGCCTTGCTCTCCACAGACGCCATTAGGCTCCCTCCTGAGAGGCCTCTGAACCCAAGTGTGGATCAAACCCGATACTGTGTCTTCCACAGGCAGCCTGGTCATACCATCGATCAGTGCTTCACATTCAAGGACTTGGTGTATGACTTGCATGAGCAGAAAAGGATAGATTGGACAGCCCTCCGGCAGGTGATCGGAGACATCAAAGAAAGGCAGAGACAACAACAGCAGCAAAGGCAGCAGCGCCAACCACCCCCTCCACAACAACAACAGCAGCAACACCAACAGCCATTGCAGGACCTCGGGATCGTCCACAACCCATTACCTAACCATCCACCAGCTCCGAACCCACCACCACAACAACCTGCCCAGGTAAACCCCATCGTCCACCACCCTCCTCCGCAAGCAAACTGGACGTACGATGATGAATTAGATGTTCAGCAGATGATGGCCATTAACCAATATCCTGTCCAATCCCAAACAATACAACCAGCCTACACGGCTCCCCAGTCAGTCCCTTCTGTAGTTTCCATGGCCAACGCCGTCATACTGCCCGTCAGTTCAGCATCCGCGCCAGCTGTTAGTTCACCCATCATCTTACCTTTCTCTCCACCTGTCTCCATCCCTCTACCCCCTATCATATCCATTCCTCACCCATCATCCTGCCACCACCTGGGCCGGACCAACCCTCCGCCGCCACATTATCCTCCGCGAGACAGCCACCTACTAATCCGACCACCCTACGGAGCGGACGAGTCTTTCGCCGCCCGTACCCACCTATCTCCACCACTACCACTTCCACAAACCCCTAGCAGGTCCTGCAACTGCCACCGCAACAGCAAGCTCAGCAACAAACGCAAGATGAGGGGTTGATTGAGCCACTACCCGGAACCCACTATGACATCCTCAAGCACCTGGACCACGTGCCAGCCAAGATCTCCATTCTGGAGTTGATAAAGAAGTCTAAAGAGCACCAGGAAGCCCTGAGGAATTTCCTGCAGAAGGTGGTAGTGAATGAAGACATGATGGCAGACAAGCTACCTAGTGCCCTGGCCATGGTGACTCGCGGGCCGGCAATCACATTTGCAGAAAGCGAATTAGCACCCCCAGAAGCCAGGAGGCTCCCCCTCTGTGTCACTTTAGTCATCAACCATATAGCAGTGGGAGCGGCACTGGTCGACACGGGAGCATCCATAAACGTCTGCCCGCTGAGTACGCTAAGAGCCTGTGACCTGTCAGAAAGTATGTTGAGGCCGACGCCCACCACCATTGCCGCATACGACAATTCCAGAAGATCTTGCCACGGCATGGTAACTGTGCAAGACAAACTGGGACCCCTCGCCGTCACAGTGGACTTCTACGTCCTAGATATCGATCCCATGTTCAAGGCTATTTTAGGGCGTCCATGGTTGGAAGCACTCGGGGGTGTGCCATTTACCGCGCACCAATGCCTGAAGTTCCCGTTCCAAGGGAGAATCATCAAGGTCAAGAGCATAGCCACCACCCACTCCGTAGATGCCCTCCACGATACCCACCTCCCAGCTGTGTGGCCAGCCAACAAACCCATCGTCTCAGTGCTAGACATCAACTACCCCTGGAGCTACACGTTCCAGTCCCAGCGAGAGGTCAACCTAGCCCGGGTCAATGCGGTCAAGAGAAAAGAACCACTAAGCACAAAGGGGTGGCAAATTATGATGAAGTTGGGGTATGAAGAAGGCAAGGGCCTAGGGGCAGAGCTACAAGGTATAGTCAAACCCATCCCCGACATCGTCACAAAAGCCGATGGGGCTTAGGGTACAGGGAGAAATCCAAACCATGGTCATCCAGCACATCCACTCTTAAGGCCGACCGAGAGCCACTCACCTGGACACTTTGGTGTCACTTTATCAGAGGGCCTACCCAACCTGGATACAACACCGTGGTAGTCGAGGCAGAACTCTCACAGCACGAGGTGCATGGCCGGAACTTCTCTCGGCACATGGCCCCGTTGCTGACCTATAGAGCCCTAGAAGCCCTCCGTCCGACCAGGAGGAGAAAGACAGGAGACCCAGAGGCTGAGTGGTATAGATGGTTCGACATAGAAGACATCACCATCGCCTTCAGCCGACTGTTCTGGGAAGAGGAGAGAACCTGGCCGCCAGCTGCGGAAGAGTTATTAGATCCACCCATTGCTATCACATCCAAAAGGCAGCTCATGAGCGATGCCTCAGACATAGGAGAGCCGGACATCCCCTACGAAGAGGGGAAGACCATTGATGAACTCTGGAGAGGCACCTGCCTAGCCATACCACCCATCCCTCCTGGATTCCCTCCTTCCCAGTCTGGTCCCATCCTCTCCTCCTTTGCTGATCCAGCTGACTCCTCAGCTCCTCACGGCGGCGCACAGCCTCCTTACACCCGAGCTCCCACCAGCTGTCCTCTCCGCCCTTCAAGCTGATCCAGGTGACCACGAGGCCACCCTCTCCTGTTGCATGCTCTCCTCCGATCTCCAAAAAAAACGCCCACTTTCAAATGCACGTTGAGGTCGAGGAGCCGGCATACGTCCTGCACTCTGCTGATCAGGGGCACCCCTCGACTGAGGGTCCCCCTCCTGCTCCTTCATTAGGAGCCATTCTCTTCGAGGACACCATGTCCTCCCCAGTCCTGTAGAGTCGTCTAGTTTAGGAGAGTCTAGGGTAGGTGAGTCTAGATTAGATAGATAGGCCTAGGATAGAGAGTCAGGTCAGCCCGCCATCCGCCAATTCCAAGCACCGCCCTAGGAAGCAGCGGGGAAAAGCTATTCCCCGGAGATATCTTCAAGAGCTAGCTCGGCGGTGTCAAGCGCTGCTATTGATAGAGGAGTTCACGAGAGAAGCGCTGGTGTTCGAAGAGGTGTTTGAGCAGGATGGGGTGTTCATAGACGACGGGTTTGGTGTCTACGAAATAATGAATGATGAGGACCCAGTCGATGAAGAGGATAGCGAAGTAGATGACGCTGCCGAAAAATATGCCAGTGGAGTAAGGAGGTTCGATGAGCCTACAACGGCAGTGGATGAATCTACTAAGGAAGTCAACCTTGGAACAGAAGAAGATCCCAGGATTGTGATTATCTCAGCAAATCTCCCTCCTGATGAAGAAGAGGAACTGGTGCAAATCCTGAGGGAGTACAAGGATACATTCGCCTGGTCTTACGAGGACATGCCCGGTCTAGACCCCTCACTAGTGGAGCACCGACTGGTACTGAAAGAAGGGGCAAAGGCAATCAAGCAGAAACTCAGAAGGTTCCATCCACTCACAGCCCTGAAGATGAAGGACGAAGTAGACAAACTCCATAAGGCTAGGTTCATCAGGGTAGTACTTTATCCAAACTGGGTGGCCAATATAGTCCCTGTCATGAAGAAAGACGGCAAAGTCAGAATCTGCATCGACTTCAGGGATTTGAATAAGGCATGTCCGAAAGACGACTTCCCGCTTCCTCATCTTGATGTGCTAATCGACAATACTGCTGGGTATGAGACCCTCTCATTCATGGATGGGTATTCAGGATATAACCAAATCCGTCTATCTCCTGAAGATCAAGAGAAAACATCCTTCACCACGCCCTGGGGAACATACTGCTATGTAGTCATGCCGTTTGGGTTAAAGAATGCCGGCGCTACTTATCAGAGGGCGATGATGGCCATCTTCCACGATATGATGCACGTTTATGTAGAGGTATACGTGGATGACATCTTGGTGAAGTCAAGAACCAGGAGAGAACACCCTGAAATCCTAGCCAAGGTGTTGCAGAGGTCTAGAGAGTATCAGCTGAGAATGAATCCGAAAAAATGCGTGTTCGGGGTCTCATCAGGAAAGCTGTTAGGTTTCATAGTCAGCAAGCGGGGCATTGAGATCGATCCAAACAAGGCCAAGGCAATAGCAGAGATGCCGCCTCCAAAGAACATCGCACAATTAAGAGGGCTAATCGGGCGTTTGCAATTCATCAGAAGATTTATCTCCCAGCATTCGCAAAGATGTCGCCCATTTTATGATCTCTTGAAAGGAGGGGCAAAATTCGAATGGAATGACAAATGCCAAGCAGCCTTCGATGAGCTGAAAAGTTATCTCATGAATCCCCAGTCTTACAGCCTCCTGTACCCGGAAAGCCGCTAATCCTATATCTCTCAGTCATTGAGGACTCCCTAGGAGCTGTCCTGGCACAACATGACGAATCTGGGAAAGAAAGAAGGCAGCATACTACCTCTCTAGGCTCTTCAACCCCGCTGAATCCAAGCTCACCACCGCGGACAAAACTTGTGCCGCACTCGTGTGGGTAGTCCAAAAGCTCAAGCACTACTTCCTAGCCCACGAGGTCAAGCTGATCTCAAGGATGGATCCACTCCGATATCTTCTTGAAAAGCCCGTCCTTTCTGATCGGCTGGCACGCTGGCAGAGTTTCCTCTCCAAGTTTGACATATCCTTTGTGGTCCAAAAGGCCGTCAAGGGGTATGCCATCGCCGAGCGTCTAGCCCATCTACCACTCCCTCACAGTGACTCCTCCCGAGAGGAATTCCCCGATGAGGAACTCTCAGTCATGATCAAAGACCCCTTCTCGTCCCTTCATTTCGATGGTGCACTCAACTCTCAGGGACGGGGCATTGGAGCCGTGCTGCTTACCCCGGAAGGTATTACCATCCCCTTGCATATCAACTCACCTTCCCCGCTACCAACAACATGTCAGAGTATGAGGCTCTCCTTGCTGGTCTCAAGCATGCTTATCTGCTGGGGGCATCGCACCTCAGAATTATAGGAGACTCTCAGCTCGTCCTGCGGCAGGTGCTCTCAACTTACCGCACTCGTGACCCGAAGCTCAAGCCATATCAAGACCTGGTCACGTTGTTGGCAAGGCAGTTCCGTAAGCTCATCTACATCCACACTCCTCGTTCCCAAAACATCCTGGCCGACGCTCTGGCGTCGCTAGCCTCATCCCTATCCTCCCTCTGAGTCGCCGGACTGAGACAATCATCGTCCAGCGTCTCGATGTCCCATCTACCCAGGACCCTTGGTTTAGCGACCTTAGGGCAACCTTAGAAGAGAAGGCTAGGAGAAGAGCAGCGCAGCAAGTCATGATAACTGAGCTCGAGGAGATTCTGAATGAAGAGGAACTGCCATGGTACTTTGAGATAGAGCAGTACTGCAGGGATGGAACATATCCTGAAGGGGCAAGTGCAGAAGACCGTAGGGCCATCAGAAGAGCCGCCTTAAGGTACACAGTTGTCGGAGAAGTTCTGTACAGGCGAGCCCTTAATGGAGTCCTTTTAAGGTGCCTTACCGATGACGAAGCTTGGAAGGTGGTGGAAGGGGCCCATGCTAGTGAATGCGGAGGGCACGTCAACAGTCAGATGCTAGCAAAGAAGATCATTAGGCAGGGCTATTACTGGCCAACCCTAGAAGAGGACTGTACCATCTACGTCCGTAGGTGTGTCAAGTGTCAACTCCATGCCGATAAAATCCATGCCCCTTCCTCCTCACTACACCCACTCTCCACACCATGGCCATTCTCCATGTGGGCTTTCGACATTGTCGGCCCTCTTGGTGATTCTAATGCTCAAACCAAACAAAAGTCATTTATCCTAACTGCGACTGAGTATTACACCAAGTGGGCAGAAGCTGAAGCCTTCACAGAAATAAAGCATCCACGGTGTGCCGCTTCATCATGAGAAACATCATCTCGCGGTTCGGAGTGCCAAGCAGCATCGTCACGGACAATGGGCCGCAATTCATCGCACAAGAGCTCCAGGACCTCTGTAAGAAATACAACATCACGCTGCATCATTCATCGCCGTATTACCCACAAGGCAATGGCCAAGCTGAAGCAACTAACAAAACCCTTCTTAAAATCCTAAAGAAAACCTGTGAGTCGCATAAATTCGCCGACTGGCCAGAGAAGCTAATAGAGGCTCTATGGGCCTACCGCACCTCCGTCCGCACTCCCACGGGACAAACCCCGTACGCTCTCACCTATGGGATGGAGGCGGTAGTTCCATATGAGATCCTAATTCCTTCACTAAGAGTCCAACTAGACAAGGAACTTAATCTTGATGAACGTCGAGAGGCGTTACTAGTCCAATTGGAACTTTTAGATGAAAGGCGGCTTATGGCAGCCGACCATGTGCTTTCCTACCAAAGGCGAATCTCAAGGTCTTTTCAAAAGAAGTAATTGAATGAAAATTCCAAGAGGGTGATATGGTCTTGAAACGCATCTTCATCAAACCCGGAGGTCCTAGGTCCAAACTGCAACCCAACTGGGAGGGCCGTACGTTGTGAGGGAGGTCTACCCTGGAAATGCATATCGCTTAATCAATGCTGAGGGCGTCGAATTATCACATCCGTGGAACGGGTTGTACCTCAAACGTTTCTATCCTTAGGCCAATAGGTGTGAGGCCACAACACCTAGATCGGGGAGTAGCCCCATGTTGAGAGTCTAAGATACCTCTCTAATCGCCAAGGGCTGCTCTAAGTTAGGATTAACACACACGCACACGGCAAACCCGGATAACTACACTTGGAAGATGCTGCAACTATAAGGGTTCCACTTTAGCGATGCATCGGTCATTCTCTCCTAATCGGTCGAAGTGTAAGGGCAAAAGGGTCGTAAGGGTGAGGTCGTCGACCTACAGCATACCCCGACAAGAGGAAGTCTCAAACAGGGACGGTCAAAATGACAAAAGGGCAAAGAAGCAAAGAAACGAAAAGAAAAGAAAATCCATAATACAATAGGGGCATGGCAAAGTCCCCGCGGGACACTAATGAGCCCGGTCGTACGCATGCCCCAAAGCAAGGCAAGTCCATAGCAAAAGACCATAAAGTCCCTCCACAACAGATCCAATCTCCGAATGGTATGCTGTAGGAAGTAGCCGAACCCAACATCCCTATACCCACACAAGACTTTCCTTAAATAATCTTCCGTTTCTCCCTATAAGGCTGAGTCACCTCTTGGGGGGGCTTAATTAGTCGCAGCATCAACTAAGGGTAGGTTTTCCGAGGCGTTGTCACCCCTTACGCACGTCCTAACTTAGAAAGCCCTGTGGCGAGAACCGGAGGTGATCAAGATTCCTAACCAGCGGCTCGAATCGGTTTAAGTGTTGTGGCCGAAGATGCGAGTACCTTCCGTCTCGCGTGTCTTATTTTAGGAAGGGCTAACGCCGGCTTTAGGCGCTAACAAAAACCCCCCCCCAAAAAAATCAGATATTTCCAAAACTCCAAAAAAATCAGATATTTCCAAAACTCCAAAAAAAAATCAGATATTTCACAAAACTCAAAAAATCAGATATTTCCAAAAACTCAAAAAAAATCAGATATTTCCAAAAACTCCAAAATCCAAATATTCCCAAAACTCCAAAAAATCAAATATTTCCAAAACCCTAAAAATCAAATATTCAAAAAATCTCAAAACATTAAATGATGTTTTCAAAATTCCAAGCCGTTTGCATACATGCATTTCATTTGATTATTCGCATCTTTTGCCTATTTAATAAGGCTTAGCCCCTTGACGAATTATCAAGGTCGGTCACTCATCGCATTTTAAGGCAAGGGGCTAAGCCTAAGAACAGATCTGACTTGTTTCGTGGTTGTCTAAGTGTGCAGGACGGAAAAGAAAGCGGCACTCATATCTCGCTCGTCACTCTCACTCAGTCGCAAACCATAAAACACAAAGGGTTTCATTCCATTCATATCATGTACACCATCATCAAAAGGGGCAAAAGTAAAAGGTACAAACCCTCAACCACTCTCCCCCGTACCCTCAGGCGGGCGGGGAGATGGAGGGGCCATCACTCTCGGCCCGGTCTCGCTCCCCTCTGGCGCCCTCTCGCGCCGTCGTCGCTCCTCCTCCTCGTTCCTCTGCCGTCCGGAGGAACCCGTCAGGTAGTGCCCAGCGGACCCGCTCGGGATACCGCTCCGGCTGGTCGCTGATCGGCTGCGCCCGACCAAGGCCAGGGCCCTCTCCAGACCCCTCATCTCGGATCGCAGCATGTCGCCGCGATGCCTCTCCTCCCCCAGCTGGGTGCGGAGGTCCCCAGCCTCGGTGCGCAGTCGTACTGCCTCCTCCGCCTTCTGGCGCCAACGCGTCGCCTCCTCCACCTCCTGCTGCCAGCGGGCCGCCGCCTCTGCCTCCTGGCGCCACCGCGCCACCTCCGCTGCCTCGGGGCGTAGGCGTAGCTCCGCCATCTCCGCCTCCAGCGTGGTCGTCCGCGCCAGGGCAGTCCTCAGCTCCTGCTCCTGCAATATCAGGAAAATCTTGTCAGAAATCACGAAAGAAGCAAAAACCCAGGGGCATCTAAATAAGTAACTTACCCACTCCCGCAGCTGGGCGAGGGCGTCCTCCGCTCGGGCCGCGCCGACGCTAGCTGGCCCTCCAAGACGGAGCGGCCAGGATCCTCTCGGGAGGAGGAAGCCCCTCCCACCATCTGCTGCGCTACGGTCCAGCTCTGCCCGCTGCAAAAGAAAACATCAAGGGTCAGTCAACCACAGTTAGAAACAGAAGGGTAGGGTGCAGAGTACTTACCAGCTGATCCACCACCACCTGGAGGTCGTCTCGCTGCTGGATGGTGGAATGGAGGATGCCCTCGAGCGAGGAGATCCGTCCTCGGGGTCAAGCTGCAAAACAAGCCAAGTCAGTCACATAATCAACTAAGAACTCAAAGAGACTGAAAGTAAAATACGTCCGGTCGTCGGGACCCTTGTACACCTGGGCACTTCCGGGCATAGGCCGGAAGTCGGAGACCACCTCCTTCCCTCGCCGCTCCCAGTCGTCCAGCTGCTCTCGGACCCGGACTGTCCAGTCCGTGACCTGCTGGATTCCCCGGAAGCTGCGACCTGGCCTCTCCCATGACCTCTGTCGGGTCGGGAACTCCACCACCGCCTGGTGGAGTCCCAGTGTCCGCGCCACTAGCCGGTGGTGGAGGGACCACTGTGTTAAAACAGTGAAGCCAAATGTCCCTACCGAAGTAGGGACGGCCCCGCTCCACCCACGGCTGGGTGGCGTCGTCCTCCCCGACGTAGGGAGTCCACTGTACCTGCACACCACAAGTAAAGACCCGTCAGTCAATTGTCAAATAAGCAAAGTAAAGGAAAGGTTAAGGCTAGAAGTACTTACATGTCCGAAGGGGACAGTGTCCAACGCATCATGGATGAGCGTCACCTGTCGCCGCAGGGACCGCTCGTCGCGGCAAAACCGCCAGCGCTGCAGGAGAGGTACAGCGCCGCGTCGCCTCGCCACCCGCGACCCAGGGAGGGGAGGTGGTAGTACGCCCACACCTGCAAAAGTAATACAAGTCAGTACCACAGTTAATTAAGACAAGCAGAAAAGCAGTAAAGGGTAAGGGTGAGAAGCATACCTGTAGTAGTGGGAAGAACCCTGCGACACCTGTCTCCCTGCTGGAGGTGCCCAGACTGTCAAAGAGGTGGGCCAAGAGAGCCGCACCCCACGCGTAGTTGCCACGCTGGACAGATCCTCTCAGCAGGGCAAGAACCGGCAGCCAACGGGTCCCCTTGGTCCCAGTATCATTCCCGATCACGAGGGTCAGGAACCGCGTAAGTCTCTATCAGCTGCCTCTCCCTCCTCCTCTGCCATCGCCGCTCTGCCTGGCATCTGTCATCCGCTCCATGTGCTCGCCTGTCCCTCCCCGTCTGGCGGCGTGCACTCACCACCCCAGGCTCGCCTGCAGCACCGTCGCTATACTAGCGAGGACCTCTCTCCCCTCACCTCCAGTCCAAGTAGCCTCTCCACCGGCTCCTGGTAGCTGGTATAGGTGGTCCCAGTCACCGCCTGGCCGTCCACTCGCAGGCCGGTGATCCGTACCACGTCCTCTAACGTGGGGACATGTGCCCCCACGGAAAGAGGAACGCGTGGCACTCTGGGTCCCACCTCTCTTTCAGCGCCTGGATGAGTGCCACGTCTGGCGCCAGCTCCTCCAATTCAGAGAAACGGCCCAAAACCCATGCCCTCCAGTCGGCGTACCTGGAAGTCCGGTAAGCCGTCATAAATTGCTCGGATCACTGCCCACCCGAGCCGGGACCGCAACTCACTCTGCAAAGCAAACACCAAAAGGTCAGAAGTCGGAAGGAAAGAGCGCAAATCACTCTCTGTCCTGATAAGACGACAGGGGGTTTGTCGCCTTCTTAAGGCGACAGAAACCCCGTCGCTTTCCTGGTTTCTCATTGCGACAGGTACCCTGTCGCCTTCAATAAGGCGACATGGGGGCGTCACCTTCGCTCTGGTAATACGACAGGGGGTCTGTCGCATTACCAGGGCCGAACCGAGACGGAATTTCCTTTTTCGGCCGTTCCCTCGGCAAATCGCCCTACAAATGGGTGCTCCACACCCCCACATCCCACATTCAAAGCTTAGAGTTCGGAGACCTACCTTTTGGGCCCGACCGGCTCGTCCTCATCTCCCATCGCAGGTGCGGGCTCCTCCTCCATTGGCAAGACCGGGGGAGGATCCGGGGCCGCCGTCGACGTCCCCTCACCCAGTTGCCGACGCCAGATGGACTTCTTGCGCCACGACCGCCGCCCTCACCTCCTTGCCCACCACCGTCCACCCTCCATCGCCGGTTGTCAAAGGAGATGAAGAAGGAAGGAGGAGAGAAAGAAGAGGAGGAAGAAGGGGGGGGGGGGTTGACGGAGAGAGAGAGAGAGGGTTGAAGGGGAAGGCCGGAAGGAAGGAAATCGCCGGAAGGAAGAGAAGGTTTGAAAGAAGGGAAAGGAGGAGAAGGGCGCTCGGCCCGAATTCAAATTGCCCCGGGACCTGTGAACGCGATAGGGTCTGTGTCGCCTTCTGGCCAGGTAGCGACAGTGCCTATGTCGCCTTCACTTTTTATGGTAGCGATCGTTGACCGGTCGCCTTCTTGAAAGCGACACATCCTATGTCGCCTTCTGAAACCAGTGCACAAAAACTCCTAAAAATCAATGCTCATTGCAATAAACCAATGCTTACATCAATAACATGTCTCACTCCCCTTACATCAAGCATCAATCTCACCACACCAAGTCCCATCAAAACATCAAAAGTGCAATCAAGTCTATCTCTCTAGCTCACGGTCCCCTCAGTGGCCGAATCTTCTCATGCTCCAAGAGGTACGCCTGGTACGTTTCCCGGTCCTCGTCAAGTCTCGGCGGGAGTGCATGGGTAGCGCACGCCCTCCACAAGGCCAGCGCGCTCCGCACGGCCTGCTCATCCTCCGGGTTCCCCAAGCATCACTTCTTCACGGGAGGCAAGTGTGATGGCGGAAGCACTCTCGTCCTCGGCTTCCCTACCTGTAGATAACACCGCTGCGGGTTGTAGAGCACGGTCGCCATATTCTCTATCAATTGCAAGTCCAAGCCGCGTCCGAGTGGTAGCCGGATCTCCGCTCCGCGAAGTGCCGCTACGCCCAAAGCAAAGTGTTCCACTGGTAGGGTACTGAAGTAGAGGCGCCATGCACTCCTTGTCTTCTTGTCCGCCGTCCTGCATAAAACCTTGTCAGAGAACTTGGCCGCCCCGCCAATAAAGTTCAAAGGATGGCACCCGAAGATCCGACTGTCGGTGGTGGGGTTGTCTACCGGTTTGAATTTAATCCTCACACCCAACCAACACTCTAGAAGGATCATAGAGCCATAAAGGAAACCTCCCGTGGAAGCCGAGGTGAGACCTGAGTAAGGATATGCCAAGACGGCGTGAGAGAGTGAAAGTCCTCGCCATACCCCACTAATCGCACTAAGGCTAGCATAGTCTATGAGGTGATCCCCGGACGGGAAGAGCACCACCCAACATAAGCATATGGCCACGGCCTTGGCGATCTCCCGGTGGTCTACGCTCTTGTCCTTGCACTTGGATATGACCCACTTAGACAATGGCACTAGATGGATGAATTGTGGGCTAATCATGGTGTAGACATCCCCGGATCGGTCATGAACTCTCCAAGGATAAGTTTCGGGTTAATGGGCTCAACCGTGTAGCTTATGTTTTGCTCGTCCCCGGGTTTGGTCTTGGGAAGAGCAAGGAAGGCCTCGACCTCCTCTAGAAGAACGGTCGCCTCAAACTTGGGAAAAATGAAAGTATGGGTTTGTGGGTGCCACAATTCTATCAAGGTCGTGATACTATGCCAATCAAAGGAAATTTTGTGATAATTGTGAGCCGCTATCAAAACCCCACCCAAACCCCACTCTCTTAAGAACCTAATGACATACACAGGTAAGGATTTGATCATCGGGGCAATCCAAGTGAGCTTAGAGTAGCGGCGAGAGCTGGGGAAGAGCTAGGGAAGAAAAGAAAAAGAGAGAAAAGAGGAAGAACAAGAACACAAAATTAATGAAGAAATTCGGAGCATAAAATCATGAAAATTGAAAACACCAACCAACTTACCTCTCTCACTTCCTCGCTCTGGCTCAAGTGGTTGGGAACATCCGTAATCCTCATGAGAGCTTCAAAGGTCACCCGAGCACGCTTCGGACCCTCATAATCCGCCTCCCCACCCATGGGATCAAGAGGAGCTCTCTTCATGGCCATGGTAGCTTGCAAAGCTTGAAGAAAAGAAGAGAGAGGTGAGAGCTCAGAATTTGGCCTCTCACTCCCCTTATTTATAGAGCTATAATACTCCTAATCCTGCTAGGAAAGGGTAGGGGAGACCCATTGAGAATAGGAGTTTGAGTAGGGAAGCAATAGAGTCCAAGTGGGAGTCAAAACCAAGTCCTATGCTGAAAGTTTTTGAGCTCGGGTTGAGAAACCTGTGAAAGCGACATATCGACCCGTCGCCTTCAAGGTGGCGACAGGACTTTGGTCGCCTTCTTCAGTCAAGGGTCGCGACATGCCCTATGTCGCCTTCTGATCAGTCCATGCTGTCTTGCTTATTCCTCTATGACTGTTCAGGATATTTTCACATATGCTTTGATGACGTTGTTTGGTGCATTGTATCATGTCTATCTTTATTGCTTTGATTATTGAAAACCCATAAAAATCAGAAAATGCAGGAAAATCCATAAAAAATCCAGAAAATTCAGAAAATCAAAAGACGCCCGTCAGGTAAGTCAGGTAAGTATCTCTAACCCTAATCCCTCTGCATTACTATATGATATCTACACTATTATATCGGCTCAAGGACCGGGCTGGTTCCCAGTGTGTTCCAGGATCTGAGTTCCCCTTCATCAAAAACAAGGATGATCTAAGTGCACGCTGCTAATCGCTGGATAGGCCGTTGGGTGATATGACTTGGGGACGATGGATTCTATCGCACGTCGGGGATGCGAAGTGTCTTGACCCTTGCTTATATTGTCTAGCAATATTATCCTTGAATACTTGTTATTTTCTCTCTTTCTTTGCATTCGTTTTATGATTTCTTTTCTCTTTAGCCCAGCATGCATCATGTAGGAATTTTGAGCTTCATGAATCATGATTTGTCAAAGTCAGCTTCTCAATGATGTCCCAACCCAGATCCTCATTTCTAGACAAGGATTCCACTCCGAATTTGAAAGTTTTCCTCGAGCTTGTGCTCGGTCCAGTCTACCAGTGATGGTTCCTATGAAGGATTCCTCTCATCCCCATTCATTACAACAGTCATTCCCTTTATCCCCGATCCGCTCATTAGTCGTGACCCGCTCGAAGGCCAGAGTCGAATCGACCCGCCGGGCAGCACCTATCCCCTAATGAACGAAACCTGCACGCTAAAAATAGCCAGGGTACCTCTTGAATCAGGAGGTTGATCATTCTTTTCTTTTGATTTTCATTCGTCCCAAATAGGAACCATCCTCGCACTCTGTTCCCAGCCATGATCAAGGTTAGCCAGATAATTCTCGCTGCTTATTCATCCAGAATGGGTGTCTCTTTGCCTTGATGCCCGCTTTTCAGCTCATTCCGCTTCATTCCGCTACATCGCCGTTTCACGCCACTTTCGCTCCATCACCGCTCCACTCCCTTGCAAAGCAGGCATCAAGGAGGGGCAATCTGTAGACACCCATTTCTGACCCATAAGTCGAGCAATATCTCTTGTCGTATCATTGACGCCCCACGTTGGCTCATCATCGTCAAGCTGGCTTTCTCCGATCATGACATTATTCCCATTAGTTCATTGCCCTGGAGGACTCTTCCTGGTCAAATCAATCTCTTTCACTATAAGCTCTCTGAGTATAAGATCTGATATTTCATCCTGAAGGCTGTGCATGGCTGATTGGACGCATTACATGCCGAAATGCAGAAAAGACCAGAAGGCGACAGGCCCTAGGTCGCCTTCCTGAAAACGACAGCTACTATGTCGCCATCATAATTCCACATTTTAAATCCTCAGAAAATCGCAAAATGACTCAAGTCAGCCTTCCATATGAGGAAGGCGACATATCGAGCCGTCACATTCAGAAGGCGACACCAAGGCCGTCGCGTTCAGGGCCTTAACAGGAAACTCAATCCGAAGCCAATTTGGACCCATGCTATTGATGGTAATTGCTTCATTTGGACGTCCAAATCACGTCCAAATCCTCTCAAATTCGGAGCAGACCTTCCTAACATGTCCCTTTCCGAGTTCCAATAGCCCTTGCACATCCATACTTACCCAGAGTCGGACTCTTGCCCATTATTCCTCTCAGACCCGAGTTGGGAATAATCACCCATAAGTACCTCGTCTCTGCATCTTTTTGGGCAAGGCCGGATTCTTTAGTTCGCTGAGCAAGAGAGCTTCATCTTCCACGAAGAGAGTTCCCCCTCCAGATGATCAGCAAGAGCCCTCCAGGGCGTTTTCCCATCGGCTACACAATCTCCTCTCCCTTCTTCTCTTTATTTCTTTGATTTCATGCATGCATAGCTTCGTTTTCTTTCTAGTTTAACATTAGATCACGATACACACACCTATTCTTAACACCCACAGGGTTAAAAGCCCCAATCTTGTGAGTTTTCCCCATAATAATTCATGTTCACGTGCTTTTCATTGAATAGATCATCTACACACGAGTTCTAATGGGTGTTTTGTTTATTTGAATCACTTTGGCAGGTGTTTAAAGGTCAGAGCAAGGTGAGGCTCTTGTCCCTCGGCCGGCTGAGGAGCAAGAAAACGAAGAACCCAAGTCTCCATCCACTGAAGAAGAAGGCGACGACCGCTGTGTCGCGATAAAGAAGGCGTCGTTGCCTACGTCGCGTTCACGTTAAAGCATCGCGACGCCCTCTCTGTCGCGTTATCAGGTACGCCTTCCTCTTCATATTTCCTTTCCAAGGTAGTCAGCCCTCCATCTGAACATCAAGAGGCGACTGCATTGGTGGCGATCACGGTCAGTTCCTAATCCCTACACTTTCACAATCAATTTCAAAATGGGATACAAATCCCGTGATTACAGTATGGTCTCACACTAAGTGGGCATATAGTAGGTTGAGATCCACTCATGCAAACACTCAAAACAAGACAAAGTGGAACTATGTAGGTCGACACTACCCTTACATAGTGTCGACATAAGTCTGTGATTTTGGTGGATTGAATAGAACAAGATATCCTAAAGTGCTTAGGAATCAAACCAGATTCTGGTCTCATTCTAAAAATGTTCACAAAAATTTTGGTGGAAAATTCATGAATGCAAGTATTCCAAAACACTGTGAAAACAGCAGGAAAAACAAAAACCAACAGGCTTTTAGGAACAGAAATAATTCCATAGTAAAGAAACAAGTTTGGATTCCAAAGAATTCGCTATCTTATATTTTTATCTAGATGATTTGGAGGGACCCAAATGCACTTGGGTTCCAAAGATTTTTCTTTGATTGTGTGTGCAGGTATGTCTTACAGCCAAGAACAACATGTGGTATCTAGACAGTGACTGCTCAAGGCATATGACGGGAGACAAGGATAAATTTTATCTTTTGTCTGAAAAGAAAGCAGGGCATGTTACTTTTGGAGGAAATAATAAAGGTATGATTGTGGGTTCAGGTAAGGTAGGCAAAAATCATTCCAACTCAATTGATGGTGTGCTTCTGGTGGAAGGACTAGAGTATAACCTTTTAAGTATAAGCCAACTATGTGACAAGGGTCACAAGGTAATTTTTGACTCTCTTGGTTGTACTATTTTTGAACCAAATTCTGATTATGTGAAATTTACTGGAAGAAGAATAAATAATGTGTACATGGTTGATCTTGATGAACCTGAAAACACCAACTTGTGTCTAACTGCAAATAAAAATGATCTTGCATACTTGTGGTATCGTAGACTAGGTCATGCTAGCTATAGCATACTTCATAAGTTGGTAAAATTTGACATGGTTAAGGGTTTACCTGAAATTTCCTTCAAACAAAATCTGAAACTCTGTGAAGCATGCTCACAAGGCAAGCAAACAAGAAAATCCTTTAAAAGTATATCAGAAAGTCAGTCCACCAAACCTTTTGAGCTTATCCACATGGATCTGTTTGGACCCACAAGGTCAAACAGTTTAAATGGAAAAAGGTTTGGATATGTTCTTGTTGATGACTTCTCTAGATTTACTTGGGTTTTCTTTCTTGCTCACAAAAATGATGCTTTCATAGAGTTTCAAGAGTTTTTCAAGAAAATTGCTTAGGAAGGAAAATTCAAAATTATTTCAATCATGTCTGATCATGGTGGTGAGTTTGAAAATACTGATTTTGAGACTTTTTGCAGGGAAGAAGGGATTACCCACAAGTTTTCATCACCAAGAACTCCTGAATAAAATGGAGTTGTAGAGAGAAGAAACATGACTCTTGTAGAAATGGCAAGAACAATGTTGATTGAGAGTGGATTGCCAAGAAAGTTCTGGGCAGAGGCAATAAACACTACTTGTTACATCATAAATCGTGCAATGGTAAGACCTCTTAGCAAAAAGACTCCTTATGAACTTCTGAAAGGTAAGAAACCCTCAATTGTTCATTTTAAAGTGTTTGGTGCCAAGTGTTTTATTCTTATTAACAATAAAATTTGAGCCCAAGAGTGACTTAGGAATCTTCCTTGGTTATTTCGATCATTCAAGAGCTTATAGGTTCTTTAATGTAAAAGATCAAATTGTTGAAGAATCTCCTCATATCATATTTGATGAATTTAATGCTGATCTATGCAGAGAAAAACAAGATGGGGAGTTTCTGGAAGGAGAGAATGCTAAGGAACAAGAGGAAAAGGAAACAACAATCAAGGAGAGTTCTGATAGCAGTAAAGCACAGGAATCAGCCAATGAAGTCAGAGAGAGAGAGAGATCAGATGAATATAAGAATGCTGAGAGATCATCCTCAGGAAAGTATCATTGGTAACCTACTTGACCCTCCTAGGACAAGATCTCATTTTAAAGCAATTTCTGAACTTGATCAAATGGCTCTAGTGTCACAAATTGAACCTATGAACATAGAGGATGCTCTAAAAGATGCTTTCTAGATTAATGCCATGCATGAGGAATTAAATCAGTTCAAAAGAAATGAAGTTTGGCATTTGGTTCCAAGACCTTCTACCCAAGGAGTTATTGGAACTAAATGAGTTTTTAGAAACAAAATAAGTGAAGAAGGCAAGGTAATAAGAAAGAAAGCTAGACTTGTAGCAAAAGGCTATAACCAGGAATTTGGAATAGACTTTGAAGAGTCTTTTGCTCCAGTGGCAAGGCTTGAAGCAATTCGAATTTTGCTTTCTTTTGCTTGTGCTCATGGTATTAAACTGTAGCAAATGGATGTTAAAAGTGCTTTTTTGAATGGTTTGATTAAGGAGGAAGTTTATGTTGAACAACCTTCTGGTTTTGAATGTACTAACCTTCCTGATCATGTATTTAAATTGGACAAAGCTCTATATGGATTGAAGCAAGCTCCCAGAGCATGGTATGATCGTTTGAGCTCATTCCTTACAAGTAAAGGGTATTTAAGAGGTAAGGTAGATCAAACACTCTTTACTAAAGTTCAAGGAAAGGATATCTTGCTGGTCCAAATTTATGTCGATGACATCATCTTTGGATCAACAAAATCCTCATTGTGTAAGGAATTTTCTGAATTAATGACTAACGAATTTGAAATGAGCTTAATGGGAGAACTCAAATTCTTTCTTGGATTGCAGGTGGTTCAAACAAAGGAAGGAACCTTCATTAATCAATCAAAATACATTCAAGATTTGTTGAAGAAATACAAGATGGAGAATACTAAAGCCATGGCAACTCCAACGAGCACCACTGTGAGTTTAGATGCTGATCTGAAAGGTAACCCTGTAGATTCAAAAATTTACAGAGGTATGATCGGATCTTTGCTTTATTTAACAGCATCTAGACCAGACATTCAATTTTCAGTATGCATGTGTGCTAGATTTCAAGCTTGTCCTAAAGAATCCCACATGAGTGCCGCAAAAAGAATTTTCAGATATCTTGCAGGAACTCATGAGTTGGGATTGTGGTATCCTGCATCTAGTGAGTTTAACTTGATATCTTACTCAGATGCGGATTATGCTGGATGTAAGATGGATAGGAAGAGCACTAGTGGCTATTGCCAATTTTTGGGAGGATGTTTAGCTTCTTGGGCTTCCAAGAAACAACACTCAGTTGCTCTCTCTACTGTAGAAGCAGAGTATGTTGCTGTAGAGAGTTGTGGCACTCAAGTGTTATGGATTAAACTTCAACTCCAAGACTACCAAGTAGATCTTGGATGTGTCCCAATTTTGTGTGATAACATGAGTGCAATCAGTTTGGCTAAGAATCCAATCCAGCATTCTAGGACAAAGCATATAGAAATCAGGCATCATTTTTTAAGAGATGAAGTGAGCAAAAATTCTTTTGAATTGCACTTTATTGAAACTTCAAAATAAATTGCTGACATCTTTACTAAACCCTTGTGCAATGAAAGATATTCATGTTTAAGAAGAGAACTTGGCTTATGCTTGTTTGATTCATAATAAATTGTTTGAAAATGGTGTGAATGTTTGGTTGAGCAACTGTTTGTGGTGTGATAAAATTCCTGCTGCTAGTTGTTAAATTCTCTTGGTGATTTTTTCAAGATGATGAGATGGAAACTGGTTGAAATCCTATGGTCAATGATTCTGTTGGCAAAATAATCTAGATAAAATTTGCTCAGTCCTTGAACAGTTGGTGAAGAAGAAGCATCTCAGTCTTTCTATGCTTGTTTGTTCAGACTTAGGTTGACTCTATTGGCAGGAGAGTCGACATTGTTCTTTTTACTCCAAATCTCTCTGTCATTCCTTTCCAATCTATCCACCTTCACCTTCCTTGGTAAATAAACTTCTTCCAGTTTCAGCAAATAAACTCTTGTCTCTTACATTGCATTAGTCTTTTTGGTATATTAAATGGCGACTTGAGAAAAGACAGGTTAAGCTTGTTCGGACTCTCTCACTATGCGTGAGTATATGTCTCCACTAAGTACCAAGGGAGAGTCTTTCTTTTTCGTGCTGTCCTTCTTGTTTCAAAAAGTCAATTTCTGAGGGGGAGTAATTTCATTGTGAAAAGCTAAATTTCTAAGCAAATTTCTCATGGGGAGTTAAAATTCAATTGGCCTGTTTTCTAAAACTCCTTTATTTCAAAAATTAAAAGATTGTGATTTGTGGCTTATTAATTTCTAGTTTAATCTTTAAATTTTTCTTGAAAAATTCAAAAGATTAAAATAACAATGATGAAAACATTTATCATGTGAGAATTGCATCTTTATTAAACTCTGAAAATCTTCATGTATCTTGGTTTCTCTAGTCAGATCTTCAAAGCATCTGAAATATGTTGATATGAAAAGTCTTCCTGATTAAAAAATCTATCATGAACTTCCAATAGTCAAAAGTTTCATTTTTTTTTAATGGCAGAACACTGGCTATGCTATGATAAACTGTAAATCATTGATAAAATCAATGAACATATTGTATGTCATGATGAGCTAGTTAATTCTGTTCAGGGTTGTTAAAATGTTGCTTGCTCATTCTGAGTAATTGGGGATTCTGGTGTTTGATAAACATGTATCCTTACATGAAAAGATGCACATTTTCCCTAAAACAAAATGATTCCATACTTAAGTAATCAGGAGCTCTAGTGTGTAAAAAACATGGGCTCTTGCATGAAAACAAAGAGGAAAATCAGATTGTTCATTTGTGAAAATAAAATTAAAAAAAAATGAATGAAATGATAATGAGAATATTCAAATGTTCTGGAAAGAATTTCAAGTTATATTTTTCTGACTTAATATATCGAAGTTTGCTTTGTGATCTTTCCAAGAATACCTTGCTACATGGTCTGAGTAAGAGGTTAATAGTAATGCTTTTTTTTTTTTGATAATTTTCACATCTGTTATATGTTCTTTTGAAAATTTCATATTTTTTTTTGTTAAACTAGCATTCATAATCTTCAAACCATTAATCGTGAAAAATAATGAAAGAAAAGGAGAGAAAAGTGCATAAATGCAATTTTTAACTTTCTCAGAATTTTTTTTTGCCTAGAGATTCAGTGTATCATGGTGTTTTGTCATCTCCTCAGAAATCTTACAATTTGTGTCATTGTTCTTAATCTCGAGTCGACACTACCTTGCCTTGTGTCATTGGAACCTGATATGCCTTTGTTGTTCCGCTGGAACACTGCAATCCTAAAATAGGTTGACGCACCAAGAGTCACATCCCGTCGGACTCCTCATTTCTTAAAAGCAGTTTTGAATTTTCTGTTTCATCCATCTCAAATCCTTTCAGAAAATCCCCCTTCTCTGTAACCATATTTTCTTTCCTCTCCGGTATTCTGATCGCTTGCCCATGGCTCCTAAGTTGCAATCTCGTCGTGGAGGGAAGAGAAAGGAGATTGCATCCTCAGTTCCTGAACGGCGTAAAAAAGCTCGTAGAGATTCTGCAAAAGGTATTGAGATTCGAGAATAGAAGCTCTCAGTTCCGTCCTTTTCTAGCCGAAGATTTTCACATCCCCGTAGTGCAAAAGAAAGGAATTTTTTTAAGGGCAAGAAAAGGCAGGAGTTTGTGGAGCTAAGTAGTTCCGATGAAGATAATGCTAGCCAGGAGAGTTCACAGAATGTTGGTTCACAAATGTCTCCTGTTAATAGCCCTAATCTCCAGGGCTCTGCTGATGGCTCGAGAAGTCAGACATTTGAAGAGCAGAAGTCTTCAAAGTTTCAAAACCCTAGCGCCAGTGAAGCGAAAAAATCTGAGGAGGATAACCTTGAACAGTTGTTGGAAGAGGATGATGGTAGTAGTGCTGAGAAATATGCGGAGGAAGAGAACAATGATGTATCTGAAGGCAATGTTGTATTGCTATGGCTACAGGTGATGATGTTGTTGACATTAATAATGAAGATGCAGAGGTTAGTAATGCTGATGCTGAGGACAGTGCTAAAGATGAGACCGAGAGTGAAAAGGAAGAAAATCCTGAATTTCTGGAACAACACAATGAACAAGATGAAGAGTCAGAATCAGAAAATCAAGAATCTGATGAATCTCCAATCAAGTCCCAGGCGAAAAGGATAATAACTCGGAACAAGCCTGTTCTTCATCCCAGAATCATCAATATACATGATGAAGGTATGACAAATTCTTTGCCAGAACTTTTGGACATGTTGGAATTCCAGGGTTGGACAAGTTTCGTAAGTGAACATAGGATGCACTATCCTATTTTGGTTCAAGAATTTTTTAGAAATTTGGCTAGTAAAAAGAATCATCTAGTGTCCAGTGTCAGGGGTGTCCCCATTTTGCTCACAAATGACATTGAGAGTCAGCTGTTGAATGTACCTAATGAGGGTCATAATCCTCAGGATTTTCAGTTCTGTGCACATGAAGCTTATTCAGTTTTAACTGGACTGCCACATGATGTACATGATGTTAATCAAGCAAAGGTATCAACCTTGAATGCAAACAGATTTTCTCCTGCGTATCGTTTGTTGCACCATTGGTGTACTACTATATTAACTCCTCAAGGAGGAGGGAGGTAAAGAGTTACTAGCCTGCAGAGATTCATCATGTTTTATATGATAAAGAGAGAAAAGTCAATCTAGCAACCATTATCTTTCAATTACTTCATGAAGTAACCATGCCTAAATTGAGAAGTTTGCCCTATGCAGCTCATTTGTCATCCATTTTTCAGTTGTTGGGGGTCCCAGTGGCAGGTTCAAAGGTTCAAAAGGTTGCCAAATTTCACATTTATGATATGGATCACATTGTTAAATCCATGAAGCTCAACTTGGGTCAACAGGAAAATGTCATTGAAGAATTGGGGGTGGATCAACCTCATCAAGATGAAGAAGATCAAGGAGTCCAAAGGGATGGAGTTCATGAAGATATTAGTTTGGAAGAAAATTTGCCTATTCCCTCTCCTCTTCATGTCCCTACTGTTGATGGTGTAGGATCAGATCTTCCACATCTTTCACCTCCTCACCTTTCCCCTCCTAGATTTTTTTTCCATCTATGCATGATATTCCTTCCTCATCCTCTGCGGCAGCTCCAATTCCCTCAGGTCTTTTGAGTTTTTTCGAAGAACAATTTGCTGTAGTCCATAGCTCCCTTGACACTTTGAATACTAAGATGGAGCAGCAGGCGTTACAGTTTGATAATAGGATGGACACCATTGAGCAGAGACTGTCTGAAAATGTTAAAAGGCAGGAACATATTCACATCTATTCAATCAGATCAGTTAGTGCAAACCATTGGGTTTGTGTTCAATAAAGCTGAGTACACTTAGGCAGCAATCTATGATAAGATACATTGAGGAAGTTCTTCAGAAAGGTGTTGACAAAGTTGATGACATTCCTAATCTGATTCAGTCTGTTCAGCAAATTTCTCAAAGGATGAACACTTTGCGGAGTTATAATGAGGATATCTCTCACAAACTTCAATTGTTGCGAGATGAGTTCGACCAAGTTTGGAAAATTCATGACATTAATGACTCTGGAGACAGTAATCAGGCTACTTCCTCTGCCGTTGCCCCCACTATGCCTCATGGGGCGGATAATCTGCCAGTTGTCATTGATCACCAGTTTGCTAACTTGAAGAAATTTATGGGTCTCAAGATTAATCTCATTGATCACTTTATTCGAGATCATTACAGTGATATCCACTATCGTTTATCCAGGATTGAGAATCAATTGTTCCCTCGGCAGCCTCCTTCACCTGCTCCCTAATTTTCTCTTTTTGATTATGTCAAAGGGGGAGAAGAAGTGCTCATCATAGATGTTTGCTGTTAATATCTTGTCTTAGTTCCTGACTTCTCATAGTTGATGTTTTTGTAAAAACTACAGTTTCATGGAATGAAATCTTCGAAAAATGTTTACTTGCAATGAAGTTGTGTGAATGTATGTCTCATCTATGTGGATGGATTACTTACTTGTTTTAATGGTTTGGATGTACTCATGTTTATCTTAAAAGTTCAAACCTCTATGAGTAAATGTTGCCATCATCAAAAATGGGGAGATTGTTGTGTCCCTGGTTTTGATGATGTCTCAAATTAAGTAAAAAGCTATAAATATTCTGACATGTGATATTTGTATTTCAAGAACAACTCATTTGCATTGAGTAAAATTGATTTTGTCCATAAGGTCGACACTATTCAAGGGTAAGGTCGACACTAGTGGCTATTTTGTGTTATGCTGAGGGGAAGTAACAAGACAAGGTCGACACTATTCAGAAAACAGGTCAACACTAGTGGATTTCCTGTGCTGCCCTCGAAAGAAGCAAGTTGATAAGGTCGACACCAAGCTTGGTAAGGTCAACACTAGTCAGGGTTCAAAATGTTTTGTGAAGAGAAGTGAAAATAAGGTCGACACTCTTTGTAAGTAAGGTCGACTCTATCTAACAATCAGAATGATTCAGAAGAAAGATCATGTCGACACTATGAAATAATCAGGTAAACATTGTGGCTTAGAGTACTGGGGCTTATGTTGTACTTAAAGTTTATGTGTGTTGACACTATGTCTTGGAAGTGTCAACACTACCACACTTAGAATCTTTCAACAGTTTAGTCGCCAGCACATAAGTAATGGGCACGTGATCCTAGGCCCATTGATTGGGACCTGTGTACATGTCATCGTTTCTGGAAGATACCACCTCTTGGCGGAAAAATGATTCCTCTACCTTTGGGAATCTGTAGAGGGGCCCACTGCAGAAGATCCCGCGTAATCAGAACTAAAGAGGTGAAGTATTCCATTTCGTTAGAGGAGTGCACACAGTTTTGAAGCAGTAGAATTAGTGAGCGTGAAAAGTGCAGAGAGCAGAACTCTATGTTCGCAAGAGCAGACTGCTTCAGCTCGGAGCTTAGATCTGAAGAAGGTGTTGCTGGATCAAGCCAAAATGTGTTTGATGAATATTTTAATTATGTATGTCTCATCTTGTCAGAATATATTTAAATAATGATAGTTTGATAGATAGAGAAAGAAATATTCAGTCAATGTAGGTTCTGACAGAAATCATATTAAGAAAGACTACTTCAGCTCGGAGCTTAGATATGAAGAAGGTGTTGCTGGATCAAGCCAAAATGTGTTTTCGAAGAACTGCTGCTGAACATTAAGAACAGGGGATCAGAATGTGTCTTCAATTCTGATACGTGAGATCCTTGTGCTGTAATTAGAAGAGGAATTTGTCTGTGGAGAAGTCAGAGTTGAAGCCAAGGAACTCCTCAAGACCATATTGAGATCTTGTGCATTGAGTTTGAATAATCCTAAACTCGTCCTGGCATCTGTCTACTTAAGTCTTTTTTTTTATTTCTTCTAAATTCTACTCTGGGTAATTGTCTGCTTCTTTGAGAGGTAGGCTGTGATGATCCTTCACGTGTTGTGAATGGATTGTTTCATCTAAAGCCGTGAATCAGCGATTTATTCAAGCTGTGAGTCAGAGGTTGTAGAGAAGCTGTGAATCAGCTGAAGTGTGAGAGTCTGACACGGTTTTCGTCTTAGTAGAGCCTCACTGGTTGGTGAGGGGTGGATGTAGTTCTCCTCATTGGAGCCAAACTACCTAAAAATCCTGCTAGCACTTATGTGGTTTGCCTTTCGTTGCTTAGCGATTTCGTTAGTCTTACTTGATTAATTGCATAGATTCTAAGTTTTAAATTTGGCATATATCTTTAGGGATTCTCTATTCAACCCCCCCCCCCTCTAGATAATCCTACTTCACTTAACAGGTTCTGGTGGCCTTCTCTGCAAAAGGACTATATGTCCTACGCAAAGAAGTGCTCGGAGTGCCCAGAAGTTCGGGCAGCTTATTTGACAGCCTGCCGAACAACTTCACACTCTGTTCGAACCACGACCCTTCGCTCGTTGGGGGATCGATATAATGGGACCATTCCCGGAGGCTCAAGGTCGGAAGAAATTCCTGTTCGTCGCCATCGACTACTTCACCAAATGGATCGAGGCAGATCCTATTGCCACAATCACCGACCAGGCCGCATGGAAATTCTTTTGGAAGAATGTCCTTTGCTGGTTTGGCGTCCCGAAGGTGATCACCTATGACAACGGAAAGCAGTTTGACAGTGCATTCTTCAAACGGAAGTGTTCAGAGCTCGGCATCTACAACCACTTCACCTCAGCCGCGCATCCCCATAATATGCACAAGGGTGAAGGCCGCTGGAAGTTCATGGATCGAAGAGCTCCCCAATGTGCTATGGTGCCACCGAACAACCGCTTGGGTGGCCACCGAAGAGACTCCCTTCTACTTGGCCTACGGCACAAAAGCTGTTGTGCCTCTGGAAGTTGCTCTCCCTACAATCCAAACAACTCACTTCGACGAAGAAGTCAACAATCGTGCACTAAGGTAGAACCTGGACATGCTCGGCGTACGCCAAAGCGACGCCAGCATCAGACTAGTCTCCTAACAACAGCATTTACACAATATTACAACTCCCGAGTTCGGGAACGGTGTTTCTTCGAAGGGGACCTTGTTCTACACTGTTGCTCGGCATCGAATCCCCGAAGAGCAACCGACAAACTCGCCCCAAAATGGGAAGGACCTTATCAGGTCATACAGGTTCTTGGGAAAGGCTCTTACAAGCTGACTACTCATAGCAGCAAGGTCATACCCAGAACCTGGCATGTATCCAATTTAAAGGCTTATTATCTGTAAAATCCTCCTATTAGGCGTCCTACTCTTCCTCTCATTCTTTCACTTCGTAAAAAGGGGTATTCGGGTCATCCCTAGTCGAAGCTTCTCAGCTCGAAAGACTAGCGCGATACGCAAATCCTAAAATAGAGGTGTTTGGTACAAACCCCTGGTCGGAACTTTTTTTAGTTCCAAAGGCCTGCGCGGTACCCATGAGCCTCTAAGCGACCGATGAATTCCGATTTGAATAGAACACGAGAAGAGAAGATGAAAGACGAAGAGCCATTCATATACTCAAAAAAATCTATTCATTTCATTCAAGTACAAAAGCCCGCTAGGGCCAAGTTACAAGCAAAAAAATACATGGGTCAAGGAGCTTGCTTGGAGGGTCCGGTTTCATCTCCCCCGGGGGTCATCCGTCCGGCTCGAAAGTTCGCGAAATGAACTCCGTCCAGGCATGAATCCTTGGTTCATCATCGGCACTCTTGGAGGGCGGCTTCAAACGCTTCGCGGGCGTATTCGTCCGTGGCTAGCCTCCGTCCTCGGTCTTCACCAACCTCGAGCCCCACCTTGTAGCAGGCCGCGCCGTATTGTTCCAAGTCTTCTCGGAACTCTGGCCCGGCCTTATACTCGGAAACTCCCCGAGCCTCGGCCTCGGTAAGGACCACCGAAAAGGCAGTCTTCTCCGCCCGGACGACGGTGGGCTCCAACTCGGAGGCCCTGAGCGCAATTCGGAGATTCTTGTTCTCCTTCAGCAGCTCGCTTGCTGGCGTTGGTGTTGCTCCTCGCGCTCCTTGGAAAACGCGATCTCGGCATCCCACATTTGTTGGTGGTCTTGAGCCTACGACACGAGCCTTATAAGTACCTACAGCGATCGCACGATGCCGCCGACTAGCTCCCCGACGTCAACGTCACCATCGTCTCCTGAGCGGCATTCCCCCGGAACCTCTTCTGATCGCTCGAGAGTTTCCTCCGAGCTCAATCCTTGGCACCGTGCCAGCACTTCGAGCTGGAGGCGGTCAGGCAGGGGGGCAGGTTCCTTAAGGAGCCTTCTTGGAAGCACTCCAGTGTGGCCTCCAAAGTTCCTCTGAGGGCCGAATGGGGACCTCACCTTCAGCACCATCGACAGAGGTGCCGGTCTTCCTCGGACCCAGTGTGGCATCGGCAGCAATGGCGGAATCCACAGCAGGGGGTGTAAGGCCTTCAAGTTTTGTCCTTTATTTTGTCGTGTGTGTGGATTCGTGCTTGTGTGCAAATATTATGTATGTATATGTAGATATCTACGTACATATTAGCTAGGTGTACTTATGTATGCATGTGTATGTTTAGACGTAATTATTGTTTGTTTGCATAGTGTAGTAGTGTGTACACTATACTATATATATTGCATGTATATATATATAGCATATATATAAGGTTTCCTGCATGGTTTAATGCTCTGGCCGAAGAGCAAATTGGCGTCAACATGGATGGACGTCCATGTTGAGTAAACGTCCATGTCGATGGACGCCAGCTATGAGGTAAACGGCCATGGATGTGGACATCTACTTCTCTGCCCCTAAAATTCTGGGTTGGGCTTGCTCACCGATTGGGGAGATGTCCCCAACGGCTCTCACCTCTCCCATCATGCCCTGCGTGAGATCCCAAGCCCCACCTTATAAAAACATTACCCCTTGCAACCTGAAAGAGTTCTCTTGGCTCTTTGCAAAGAGAGAAAACCCTAGCTAAGAGAACAGAGAAAACCTGAACTTTGAGAGCTCAGATCTGGTGATTTGAGGCTTCTTTCGGCGAGCTTGTTCAACTGGGAGGAAGATTGGACGTAGGGGAAGGCTTCCCCAACGCTGGACTGAAGACTACCTCATCCTAGAGACCGGAGGAAGGAGATTGTGGAGGCTCTTGGCACTGCCCAAGGAGAGCTTCATCAGCCATTTCGATCCCTTGGAGGTTTTTAAAGGCAAGTAACCCATCCCTGTGGTGCATGTACATGTCCAGTAGGTCTTAGGTATTTTATGAGATTTTATTCGTGTCCTAGAACCCCACATTTCCCCCATCTTTGGAGTTCGGTCTGTGTTTCTGCACAGACAGGAACTTAACGGCAAGATCCCTTGCCGTTAAGATCTCCAGTTGGCGGTAGACGATGCTACCGTTAACCTCTGTGAATGGTCAGCCTTTGCCGTTTAGTTCTTTAGGACAGAACATGGAACTGTTCTTCCTTATATATTATTATTTTCCAGATTTCTTCGCATGAGGATATATTGTAAATGTTATATGCTATGTAATATAGATAATGGAATGCATTGTGAGATTTTTTTAAATTCTGTAATTTGTATAAATTGTTAGGTTTATGTGGAATGCATGTTAGATAAAGATCTTGGATAGGATAGCTTGTGTTCACCTTGTGAAGAATTTGAATGCCATAATTTTTCTAGATCATGCGTATGTATGTCAGTCTCTGTCCCAAAAATTGGGAATTTTCCCATGATCATGTGATTTATTACAATTTTTGCACTGAAAATAGAAACCATGTGTAGGTTCTTGTAAAACTCACAGTAAATTGTATGATGTGAAATAATTCGGGGAAAACTTCTGTGGTTATATGAATGATAGATGCAGGTTAGTGCACTGTCAAAACAGACCATGATATTATGCTTCCATGATAACTGATTTATGAATGCCATGTGGTTGAATGTTTTATTTCTGTAAATTTAATATAGTTCAGAAAATATGAAAATTTTGCATGTGTGGTTTGAAACCTGCAAATAGCTTGTGGTTAAAATCTCATATGATTTGGGCAACAGCAGAGTACATTGTGGAATTTCCATGTGAAAATGAGCTATTAATGCGTGCTTAACATGATTATGGTTGGATAATGTGTTTTCAGCATGATTAGAGTAAGTTGCTGAGTGTTTAAATTTTTTCAACAGTAGTATCATGTTAGGAAAAAATTGACTATGTGCATGAGTGTGAAAATGAATGGTGTGTAATTGGTAAAATGTGCGTGTGTTAAATGGAAATGGTAAATTGTGCCTGTGTGACACTGCTTCCATAGAGGGCTGTGGAACTATACCGTGGAAAAGTCCCCACGGAAGGTTCAATGTGTTAAAATCCTAAGGGCATTAGGATGAAATCCTGGAGGTGGACAAGTACCACTGGTTAGGGTGGAGAGTACTTCTCCCGGTCTGCGCAGTACCAAGAGCCGTCACTGTGTTGCCTAGGTGGCGTCTATGTGTTATGTGATGTGAATGTGTCCTTCTAGTGGTGGTTTGGACTATGTGTCACGGCATTTAAATGTGAAAATGTGAATGTGTATATGTGCAAATTGTGTAGTGGAACATGTGAATGTGAAATGTGTAAATGTGAACAATGCAACGTGTAAATGTGTAAACATGTGAATCCAATGTGTTAAAATGCGAACTTGTGATTTATGTTATGAAAATGTTAGATTCATGTCAAAACAGCAACCTTAATGTGTTTATAATGGTGTTTTATATGTGCAAAAGTGTGTAGAATCCATGTTAGGGTATTTCCTTCTTATGTGTGAAAATCCCATGCTAAATTTGCTATCATGTTGTAGTTAAATGTAAGTGTAGTTCTCATGTGAATGAATGAGTAGAAAGCATGCGGTAGGTATTCATTTTGGATTGATATAAACCATGTATCATGCATAGTGAAATTAGTAGAAATATCATGATAGGTGTTTTCTATTATTGTACAACCATGCTACATGTTTGATTATAAAATTGAATGAATGGCCTATGTGTGATGTATGCATGTATGATGTGTATGGAGTTTACTTGCTGAGTCTTTTAGACTCACTCTTGCTTCGGCGTACAGGTTTAGCAGGTGACCCTACTTCCTTGGAGGAGACCGTTGAGAGCGACTCCGAGCGAGGAGAATAGAGTGTTGTGGAGTCACCGTTGTTGTACCTTACTTTCATAGTATGTAATTGAGACTTATGAAATTGAAGCTTATGTAAATTTGTGGACGAACAATGTAATTTGAATTTTGTATTTCATTATGTGGACTTAGTTCCTTAAATTGCTATATGGATCATGTATGTTTAATGTGGATGATGAAATGAAAAGACAGTAGTTCTTTTACTTCCGCTACTCTGTATTCATATTTGTGTACATCTCAATCATGTGTGTTAGTGCTTGGGTAAATGTCCCACTGTGACGAGACTCACTATACCGACGTGGATTGGTATAATCGTACCGGTATAAGGAGGGTCGTCGCAGAGATTGGTATCAGAGCAACTGGTTGAGATTGTACATAAATATACATAAGTCATCATCTCCATTACATGCTAAGTCCTTATATAGTTGTCCACATGTGTAGAAATGATTAATAATCAATGAAAGATAGATAAGAAAGTGGTTAGGGACTAAATAACGTAGTTTTAATAGTGATTAAATTAATTGCAGCTTATGGCTTCACGCGGTAGACGTGGTGGTGTACCTACTCGCGATGGCGAGCAGAGGAGAGATGAGCCTAGCGTGAGGAGCAGACTGAGCAGCAGGCCCCGCACCTCAGGGTCCTGTACTTCCCCCACCGCCACCAGTGGACTATGGAGTGTTCATGCAGGGTCTAGTGCAGGCCATGCAGACGCAGGCCCACACCCAGGCTGCACTCCAGGCTCAGATGGAGGCTCAGGTTGGAATAATAAAATAAAGAGTAGTCTGTTTTATTTAATTGCATGATGTTGTGTTAAATATGCATTGCTTGTTGTTTGTTGTAGCAGGCCCAGGTTCCAGTTCCCCAGGCTCAGGACCATGGTGGACCCTCCATCATGGAAAGATTCAAGAGGATGTTGCCACCCTCTTTTAAGGGGGAGAGCGACCCTTACTAGCTGAGAGCTGGATGAGGGAGATCGAGAAGATCTTCCGGGCTGTTAGGTGTGCGGACGAGGACAAGGTCACTTTAGCCACCTATATGCTACAGGTATGTGTTAGTTTTATATGTTTGCTTATCCTGTTAAACTAGAGCTGTTAGTTGGTGCTTATGAAGGTTGTGTTGCAGGAGAGAGCTGATGTGTGGTGGGCTTCCTTACTGCGTACCCGATTGAGGACGGTGCTATTGACGTTGCTTGGGACGAGTTCGTGAGGCTCTTTCGGGCCAAGTTCGTCCCGAGCATATCCAGGACAGGATGGAGCAGGAGTTCCTTTCTTGACTCAGGGCTCCAAGACTGTACTCGAGTACGAGGCCAGGTTTGCTGAGTTATCTAAGTATGCACCTCACATAGTAACTGATGAGCGCAGGAAGGCAAAGAATTGTGATGGGCCTTAAGCCATCACTGAGGACGACTAGTGGCGTTCGATCATCGTACCTTGGACGAGGCCCTTAGCGCTGCTTGTAGGCAGGAGGGTGAAATGGAGCAGTACCTCGAGGAGAAGAAAGCTTTGCAAAAGAGACCTGCGGCCCCTTTCCAGCGACAGGATAAGAAGAAGGCAGTGTACCAGACACTGCAGTGTCCAGTGGCAGCCAGCAGTACTCAGGTACCTTCTCAATGTTCCCCTAGTGTGAAGAAGGAGTGTCCCCATTGCGATAAGACACACGGTGGTACGGAGTGTTGGATGGTAGCGGGAAAATGCTTGAAGTGCGGGAGCAGTGACCACAAGATCAAGGATTGTCCGAGACTTCAGCAAGGAGTTCAGTGCGGAGCGCCAACCCCAGCAGTGGTAGCAACAGCAGCGCCAGCTACAGGAAGACCAAGAAGGCCTCGAGCCCAAGCTCGAGTGTTTTCCCTAGCACGAGAGGATGCCGAGCAGGCGGAGCATGTTACCGAAGGTACGGTTTTACTTCTAGGTGTGCACGCTCGGGTTTTGTTCGATACGGGTGCCACTCACTCGTTCATCTTCGAGTGTTTCGCTAGGCAGTTAGCTCTAGAGTCAGGCATAGAGTCTGAGGATTTAGAAGTCCCGTTGTCTGTACACACACCGGGTACGGTATCGACTGGGAAGTGTATTCCGTCGTTATCTGTGTGCATTGAGGATAGAGTCCTAGAAGGGTGTTTCTTCTTGCTAAAGATGAAGGACTTTAATGCTATTCTTGGTCTGGATTGGCTAGAGGAGCACTATGCGTTAGTATATTGTCGTCGGAAGAGGATTGTTTTCCACATTCCTGGTGAGGACGAGTTCTCTCATCCCTTGCCAAGAAACTTGGCAGGAAAGTTGGTCATCTCTGCCATGAAGGCGATGCGCATGGTAAACAAGGGTTGTGACGCTTTTCTTGCCAGCGTAGTAGTTAGTACCCGAGGCTGGTGAGTCACCTACTCTTGCAGAGATCGAGGTAGTGAGGATTTTCCAGACGTCTTTCCCGATGATTTGTCTGGATTGCCACCGGATAGAGAGATAGAGTTCACCATAGAGTTGCTTTCGGGCACCTCTCCTATCTCGAAGGCTCCATATCGGATGGCACCTGCGGAGTTAGCCGAGTTAAGAAGGCAGTTGCAGGAGTTGCTAGTTAAGGGATTTATTCACCCTAGTGTTTCCCCTTGGGGCGCACCTATCTTATTTGTAAAGAAGAAGGATGGATCACTTAGGTTATGCATCGATTATAGGAAGCTAAACCAAGTGACAGTGAAGAACATGTATCCCTTACCTCGTATTGATGATTTGTTTGACCAGCTGCAAAATGCATCAGTCTTTTCTAAGATCGATTTGCGATCTGGTTATCATCAGTTGAGGATTAGGAGTGAGGATGTGTCCAAGACGCGTTTAGAACCCGTTATGGACATTATGAGTTTTTGGTCCTCCTTTCGGATTGACCAATGCCCCTGCAGCGTTCATGGATCTCATGAACAGGGTTTTAGGCCGTACTTAGATAGCTTTGTTGTGGTTTTATCGATGATGTGTTGGTCTACTCTCCGGATGAGGCCACACACCGTCAGCATTTGAGGGTAGTGTTAGAGGTTCTCCGTGAGCACAAGCTGTATGCAAAATTCAGCAAGTGCGATTTTGGTTGCGCGAGGTTCATTTTCTTGGGCATGTTATCTCCGGTGCTGGTGTAGCAGTTGATCCAGCAAAGGTCCAGGCAGTTATGGATTGGGAGACCCCCAAGACCCCTTCGGAGATTCGTAGTTTTCTTGGTTTGGCTGGTTACTATCGGCGATTCATTGAGGGATTTTCATCCATCGCCGCCCCATTGACTCAGCTTACCAGAAAAGGGGTGAAGTTTGTGTGGTCCGAGACATGTGAGAGTAGCTTTCAATTATTGAAGGCTAAACTTACTTCCGCTCCGGTATTGGTATTACCTAGTGGTGCTGAAGGTTTTGCCATTTATACGGATGCATCTCGGATTGGCTTAGGTTGTGTGCTAATGCAGCAAGGAAGGGTAGTGGCGTATGCTTCTCGCCAATTGAAGGAGCATGAGCGTAACTATCTGACTCATGATTTGGAGCTTGCGGCAGTGGTTCATGCACTAAAGATCTGGAGGCACTATCTTTATGGTGTCAGATTTGAGGTGTTCACTGACCATAAGAGCTTGAAGTATCTCTTCTCCCAGAAGGAACTAAACCTATGGCAGAGGAGATGGATTGAGTTCCTCAAGGACTATGACTTCGACCTTCAATATCATCCAGGGAAGGCGAATGTCGTAGCGGATGCTCTTAGCAGGAGGAGGTCTTCGCTCCAGCAGGATTGGAAGATGTTGGAGGATGCGGCGTGTTCGATGACTGAGTTAGAGCCCTTATGTCAGGCTTTTGTGGCTCAGTTGTCCCTTAGGTCTTCGGTGTTGGACGAGGTGATCGAGCAACAGAAAGCCGACCCTAGACTCCAAGAGTTAGTGGGCAAGGCAGGCATTGCTCGTGATGAGGATGGCGTGATTAGATTCCATCACCGAGTATGTGTTCCTGACATTGTAGATGTCTGTGAGCATGTTTTAGCAGAAGCTCATAGGTCGAGATTCTCTATTCATCCGGGTAACACCAAGATGTACCAGGATTTGAAGAGGTCTTTTTGGTGGTCTGGCATGAAGAGGGATGTAGCGGATTATGTATCTAGGTGTCTAGTATGTCAGCAAGTGAAAGCCAAGTGGCAGCGACCATCTGGTCTTATGCAGAAGATGAAGATTCCAGTATGGAAGTGGGAAGCTATCATTATGGATTTTGTTTCGAGTTTGCCTCGATCCAGATGGGGTAATGACTCGATTTGGGTAGTCGTAGATAGATTCTCGAATACTACGCATTTCTTGCCTATGAAGAAGAAGCAGTCAGTAGAGAGCTTGGCTAGATTGTATGTCAGTAACGTTATTAGATTGCATGGTGTGACGAAGTCGATCATTTCGGATCGAGATCCGAGATTTACTTCGAGGTTGTGGAAGGGTCTTCAGGATGCTTTAGGTTCGGAACTAAGCTCAGTTCGGCGTTTCATCCCCAGACAGATGGACAGTCTGAGAGGACTATCCAGACGCTCGAGGATATGTTGAGGGGTGTGTGCTGGATTGGAAGGATGATTGGGAGCGCCATTTACCTCTAGTGGAGTTCGCATATAACAACAGCTTTCATGCGAGCATTGGTATGGCTCCATTTGAGGTGTTGTATGGAAGGCCTTGCAGATCTCCTTTATGTTGGGAGGAGACCGGCGATAGGCAGTGATCGATCCGGAGTTAGTTCAGGAGACTTCTGATAAGATTCAACTTATCAGGAAGAGGCTTGTTGCGGCACAGGATAGGCAGAAGAGTTACGCCGACAACAGGAGGAAGGATTTGGAGTTCGAGGTGGGTGAGCATGTCTTTTTGAAGATTTCACCTACTCGAGGTGTCGTCAGGTTTGGCAGGCATAGCAAATTAAGTCCCAGATTCATTGGCCCGTATGAGATTCTCAGGCATTTAGGTAGCGTGGCTTACGAGCTAGCTTTGCCTCCAGCTTTAGCTAGTGTTCATCCCGTTTTCCACGTATCTATTCTCAAGAAGTATGTTCGAGATCCGTCTCATGTTATTAGTCACGAGCCAGTGGAGATCCAGCCAGATCTGTCGTATGTGGAGCAGCCAGTAGCTATTCTTGACCGGAAGGTCCAGCATCTCCGAAACAAGAGTATTACGTCGGTGAAGGTTCTATGGCGGAACTTCTCGTGGGAGGAGGCTACTTGGGAGCTTGAGGATGCGATGAGGAAGAAGTATCCTCATTTGTTCGAGTAGTGTTGTTTAAACTTCGAGGACGAAGTTTCCTTAAGGGGGAGAGGGTGTAAGGCCCTCAAGTTTTGTCCTTTTATTTTGTCGTGTGTGTAGATTCGTGCTTGTGTGCAAATATTATGTATATGTAGATCTACGTACATATTAGCTAGGTGTACTTATGTATGCATGTGTATGTTTAGACGTAATTATTGTTTGTTTGCATAGTGTAGTAGTGTGTACACTATACTATATATATTGCATGTATATATATAGCGTATATATAAGGTTTCCTGCATGGTTTAATGCTCTGGCCGAAGAGCAAATTGGCATCAACATGGATGGACGTCGATGTTGAGTAAACGTCCACGTCGATGGACGCCAGCTATGAGGTAAACTGCCATGGATGTGGACGTCTACTTCTTTGATTTTCTGTGCGCAGTAGACCCCGAAATTCTGGGTTGGGCTTGCTCACCGATTGGGGAGATGTCCCCAACGACTCTCACCTCTCCATCATGCCCTGCGTGAGATCCCAAGCCCCACCTTATAAAAACATTACCCCTTGCAACCTGAAAGAGCTCTCTTGGCTCTTTGCAAAGAGAGAAAACCCTAGCTGAGAGAACAGAGAAAACCTGAACTTTGAGAGCTCACATCCGGCAATTTGAGGCTTCTTCTGGAGAGCTTGTTCAACTGGGAGGAAGATTGGACGTAGGGGAAGGCTTCCCCAACGCTGGACTGAAGACTACCTCATCCTAGAGCCTGGAGGAAGGAGATTGTGGAGGCTTCTTGGCACTACCCAAGGAGAGCTTCATCAACCATTTCGATCCCTTTGGAGGTTTTTCTAAAGGCAAGTAACCCATCCCTGTGGTGCATGTACATGTCCAGTAGGTCTTAGGTATTTTATGGGATTTTATTCGTGTCCTGGAACCCCACATTTCCCCCATCTTTGGAGTTCGGTCTGTGTTTCTGCACAGACAGGAACTTAACGACAAGATCCCTTGCTGTTAAGATCTCCAGTTGGCGGCAGACGATGCTGCCGTTAACCTCTGTGAACGGTCAGCCTTTGCCGTTTAGTTCTTTAGGACAGAACAGGGAACTGTTCTTCCTTATATATGTTTATTTTCTGGATTTCTTCGCATGAGGATATATTGTAAATGTTATATGCTATGTAATATAGATAATGGAATGCATTGTGAGATTTTTGTAAATTTCTGTAATTTGTATAAATTGTTAGGTTTATGTGGAATGCATGTTAGATAAAGATCTTGGATAGGACAACTTGATGTTCACCTGATTCATGAAGAATTTGAATGCCATAATTTTTCTAGATCATGCGTATGTATGTCAGTCTCTGTCCCGAAAATTTGGGAATTTTCTCATGATCATGTGATTTATTACAATTTTTGCACTGAAAATAGAAACCATGTGTAGGTTCTTGTAAAACTCACAGTAAATTGTATGATGTGAAATAAAATCGGGGAAAACTTCTGTGGTAATATGAATGATAGATGCAGGTTAGTGCACTGTCAAAATAGACCATGATATTATGCTTCCATGATAACTGATTTATGAATGCCATGTGGTTGAATGTTTTATTTCTGTAAATTTACTATAGTTCAGAAAAATATGAAAATTTGATGTGTGGTTTGAAACCTGCAAATAGCCTGTGGTTAAAATCTCATATGATTTGGGCAACAGCAGAGTACATTGTGGAATTTCCATGTGAAAATGAGCTATTAATGCGTGCTTAACATGATTATGGTTGGATAATGTGTTTCAGCATGATTAGAGTAAGTTGCTGAGTGTTTAAATTTTGTCAACAGTAGTATCATGTTAGGAAAAAATTTGACTATGTGCATGAGTGTGAAAATAGAAATGGTGTGTTAATTGTGTAAAATTGTGCGTGTGTTAAATCGGAAAATGTTTAAATTGTGCCGTGTGTGACACTACTTCCATAGAGGGCTGTGGAACTGTACTTTGGAAAAGTCCCCACGGGAAGGTTCAATGTGTTAAAATCCTAAGGGCATTAGGATGAAATCCTGGAGGTGGACAAGTACCACTGGTTAGGGTGGAGAGTACTTCTCCCGGTCTGCGCAGTACCAAGAGCCGTCACTGTGTTGCCTAGGTGGCGTCTATGTGTTATGTGATGTGAATGTGTCCTTCTAGTGGTGGTTTGGACTATGTGTCACGGTATTTAAATGTGAAAATGTGAATGTGTATATGTGCAAATTGTGTAGTGTGAACATGTGAATGTGAAATGTGTAAATGTGAACAATGTGAACGTGTAAATGTGTAAACATGTGAATCCAATGTGTTAAAAATGCAAACTTGTGATTTATGTTATGAAAATGTTAGATTCATGTCAAAACAGCAACCTTAATGTGTTTATAATGGTGTTTTATATGTGCAAAAGTGTGTAGAATCCATGTTAGGGATATTTCTTTCTTATGTGTGAAAATCCCATGCTAAATTTGCTATCATATTGCAGTTAAATGTAAGTGTACTTCTCATGTGAATGAATGAGTAGAAAGCATGCGGTAGGTATTTCATTTTGGATTGATATAAACCATGTATCATGCATAGTGAAATTAGTAGAAATATCATGATAGGTGCTTTTCTATTATTGTACAACCATGCTACATGTTTTGATTAATAAAATTGAATGAATGGCCTATTTGTGATGTATGCATGTATGATGTGTATGGAGTTTACTTGCTGAGTCTTTTAGACTCACTCTTGCTTCGGCATACAGGTTTAGCAGGTGACCCTACTTCCTTGGAGGAGACCGTTGAGAGCGACTCCGAGCGAGGAGAATAGAGTGTTGTGGAGTCACCGTTGTTGTACCTTACTTTCATAGTATGTAATTGAGACTTATGAAATTGAAGCTTATGTAAATTTGTGGACGAACAATGTAATTTGAAATTGAAGCTTCGAGATCACGCCCTCGACTGTCAAGGGCCCCGTCTCGACCTCGAGCCGCGGCCTCGCCTACTCAGCCGCCTTCACCAGCTTCCTCTTCTTTCGAAGTTGGAGCTGGGGCGCTGCGTCTTCCTCCTCCTCGACCTCCTGCATGGCCGCCCCCTTTAGAGATGCAGACTACTTTCAGAGGCTGATCTTTAGGGGCCACTTCTCGACAAGCAGCCCGCTGGTAGGACTTCACGCACTGGACGAACTAGGGGAACGCCCTCGCCCAGATACGTCAAATATGATGTGATGAGTATCTATTCAGTGTAGTGGGCCATGTCCTCCTGGTCCCTACCAGCGGCCAGTTCGGCGACATTTGCACATAAGGAGAAAGGAGTCAGGAGACTGTCCCCTAATGAAGCAAAAGGGCAAAAATGAAGCGTGGTACTTACCCCATGCTCGGCTGAGCCCGTATTCGACCAGTTGGGCCTCCGTCAGATAGCCCTCTGTGCACTCCGCCAGTACGTTGTTGAGGCTGTCGGAGATCTTCGCCGCCTCTCGGATCAGGAGGGGAACCAGGTCCTTCTTCTGAGGGTCCCCAACTCGAATAGGGAACCCCCACTCTTCTGCCCCGGCTCCTTGACGGCGGCCAACGAAAAAGACTCTATGCGTCCAGCCTTTGTTGTTCCAATACTTCGGCAAAAAGAAAATCCGCATCTTGTTCGGCCGGTGCTTGATGTAGTAGACACCGTTGCCGGACTGCGGTGATGCCGCGAGGCTGAAGTGCCCTCGGAAGATGTCCACGGTGGGCACTACATCCCGCAGCTTGCACAGGATGCAGAAGACACTTATCATTCTCCACGAATTCGGCGTCAGTTGGATGGGGGCGATCCTCCAAGCGTTCAGGACCCCCTTCGCCACCTCCGGCAGTGGCAACCGGAACCTGCCTCTAGGAGGTCCAGAGACAGGGCGAAACATCCGGGCTTGTTCAGCAAATACGACTCATTCTTGTTGCCAAGAATGATGTCATATTCGTCGCCAATGCGAAAACACTCATGGAGGCCGTCGAAGTATCTGTACTTCGGCCCCTTTGTCGCTCCCGGCGCCGCTCCGCTCGCCCCGACGGTAGCAACTTATTTGCATGCTCTCCGCGACATCTCTGCTCATGAGCGAAGGAGAAGGGGAGGAGTGGCAAAGGCACGAGGAAGACGATGCACAGTGGCAAGAGGGATGGCTTCTGAATGAGGAAAGCACGAGCCCCCTCCTTCTCCCCTCCTCTTCCTTATAAGGAAGGGAGGCACGAAATTCGAAGGTGAAAGTGGCGGTTTTCCAACTTCTAACGGACCGTTTGAACATGCCGCCCCGAGAAGGCTTGAGAGGGTGGGGGGCAAGTGTGGAGGCCATTTCTGGCCTCTAGGCATGCAGGCCCATCATGACCTAGTAGGGCACCTGGGCTCCGGTCATCGAGCCGCGTGTCCCCGAGTTCAGCTAAAGGCTTCCGAACACGCTCTGACCACCATGCGTCCAAGGATTCCCAAGGGCCGTCTCCGGACACCCTACAACCTGTTGAGCAAGGCACGGTCTACCGAACAGACTGTACGCCTCTTGCTTGAACCTCCCACGGTCTATCACTGAGCACCACACACCACTTTTGAGCACCCGGCACCGCGCAGCCTGCCTGGTAACCAAACAGGCCCTTGCTCGGCACCTCTTGGCCAGAGGACCCAGAGCAGCTCTTCGCCTCCCAAAGGCAGTTATAACGACGGTGCGACACGCGCCCCATGGTTAAAGGGCGTTAACCACAAAGGAGCCCAAAGGTGCCTTCAACGGACGACTCCCCGCCTAGGGACTCCAACCGATGCGTCCCTTCAAACATCATTGAAGGAGATTGCGTTCGGACCTTTCATCTCCTTTGCCTGTAAAAGGCGTGGGTAATCCCCATGCAAAGGTATGGAACACAACCTTGCCCATACACACTCGCCCACGCGCGAACACACACCGGAGAACCTTCCTGTCCTGCCTCCTTTTCAATCTGATCTGACTTGGGCGTCGGAGGGTTCCCCCCGGTTCTTCAACCAGGTCCCCCCCCTGACCTCTTCTGGGTTTTGTAGGCTATTGTCTGCACCGGCGACCGTTTCTTCTTTTTACTCTTAGTGGAGGGCCGTTCGGCCCAAACCCGAACAGGATTATAAGTCCATAGTATTATAAAAAAGTAGAGTACATTTTACTAATGTTGGAGATGGATTTTATAACTTTGGGAATAACTCCATCGGCATCGTTTATAAGAAAATTATTTACAAGTAAAGATAGTTATAAATAGATATAAAAAAGTAGGTATTAATCCTACATATTTAACTTATAGTAAATTTTTTTATTTTATTCTATAACAATCCATTCTAATCTAGAATGGTAAAAGAAAAATACTATAATTTTATATTTAACCTGTTGTCAGAGATTAAAAGCATCATAGATATCCGAATTCCTCAAACGAAATGGAGATTTTTTTTTTGGTGTGACGTGGCTCCTCTCTGCTGGTGGGGTAATCACGTGGATGACGACATTTCTGTTGCGTACTAGTGGGAGCAGTGTTTCGCAAGGCCGCTATTTTCCCGCCATTTTTTTTTTGTAAAAAGAGAGGAGCACTCCGGCTTCAGTTGCTTTTGAAGTCCTCGTAAGTATTGGTATTGTCGTCGTAGGTCCTCCCCTCCCCTCCGAGGAGCAAGTTCCAAGGTCGAACAAGGTCGACGAGCGCTGTCGCGGCAGCAAACCTAGGCAACTCTCTCTCTCTCTCTGTTTGCATGCACGGGCGTTCGTGATTGCCCGCATCTCTTTCTCTCGAACGATCGAGTTTTTTGCTGCTTCGATTTTATTGTTATGTTCGAGCTGGAGTTTAGATGTCTCTTCCAGTGTGTTGTTGGTGGATTGCGTGAGCATCTGGACATATACTGAATGCACCCTGGGCTTTATATTTCGAGATTCTTTTCATCGATTTGGGAAACCATTTGATCACGATGAAGTGAAGACGAAGATTGTGTTCGAGGATTCTTGCGAGTTCCTCCCAGGAAAGTAACGGCCTGCTTTTCGGTTTCCAACCCCACACGTTCACTCGTTTAGAAATTATGGTGCTGCGCGAATTCCTGCCTACTAAAGATACTGCCGAATGAGCCGTCGCCTCCAGGAGATTTAGGACGGAAACTTTATCTGACTTTCTCTTTTTCTGTATTTGGATGGTAGTTTACTGGTGGAAATTTGAATCAAATAGAGACATGAGTAGCAATAATTTGAAACGTTGCATCTTGTATCTTTCGAGTGGTGTAGTATACATACATGCTTAACTTTTGATTGATCGGGTGATTCCTTCTGATTGGGATGCTGATGCTCTCCATCTGATCCATAAATGTCATATCAAGATAAAACGCAATTCCATAATCTTATTTTGCATATCTTTCATTTCAGGAGCTATTGTAGAATGGTATTGCATGTAGCGGCTTTTGGCTGAAAGGCTAGAAACATTCGACGTCGTTAACTTCAGTTTCTAGACTCCAGTGCAGAGGTGAACCTCATTATCTACAAATGGCTGAACCACAGAAAGGAGCTCCGGGTATCGCTGATTCAAAAATGAAAAGTCCTTTATCTGGTATTTTGTGGCTCTAACCCTTTTTAGTTCGCTACTATTTGGAAATTGTAACAACTACATGATTCTCCGAAGATGGATGAATAACTAGTAAAACAGAGCACATGACACAAAATTGTTTTGCATCTATAGCTCAAAAATTCATTTTAGCTGCTTGATTCTTTTATCTGAGTTATAGATGGCTCTCAACAAGTAAAGGAATCTTTTTTTTTGATATACAGCTTTGGCAATAGTGATATGAAAACTACCTTTAGCTGCATAGCTTTCATTAAAGTGAAGAATATGGTGCTCACTTGAACCCTGAACAGAGCATGGCAATGAACCAGACTCATGGAGATCCACAGTTAGAGGGAATGATGCATTGGACTTCATTGCTGAAGCAGTTCCTTATGAGAGGAAAAAAGTCTTTGATTTCGGAAAACTGTGAGAGCATCGCTCTTAGTATTCTTAAATCTGCTCATTTTGTTTCTGCTATTGCACCATTCACAAATGTATCACTTCGTTGGAGATGGAACTAACAAACAATTTCTCATCAGTGATGATTTTGAGCTCGATGTTGAATTTGGTAATATGTCATCCTTCAAGATGGATATGTCTGATCTGGATTTCTCCAGCCCTCTGAAAAAGACAGAAAATCCAAACTGGGAAAAGATGCTACACCAGGAAAGCTGGAAGAAAAAAAGGATAAATTTTCCTTCTCTTTTGATTTCAACGAGTAAGTACTGAACAGATATTTGCATCTGAAATGCTGACTTAAGTATCTCAATATCATAGGTTGTTTTTTCATCTTATAAACATATCATTTAAGAAGCAAGTAGAATAATTGGCACAACTGCTGGTATTCTGGGTGTGTTTTTGGTTAATGTCAGGTTGGATGCATTTGATCTCGACGTGAACCTGCTTAAAGGGAAAAGAACCTAAGAATTGTTCAGAGTGTGATGTGCTTGGTTATTATGAGAATGATGCCAGTAAATTACCAAAATTAGGGGTTACAAATAGTTCAAATTCCAAGGATCTAGTCAGCAGCAAAGAGGATCTTGATACTACAAATGTCAGTACCACTGCTCCAGCAGACGTCGAGCAATGCAACACATCTCAGGAGGATGCACAAACTTTACCAGAGAAGCAAATAACTAGTACTCAAGGAGAAGACAAAACTAATCATTCTGAGGGGGAAAGAGACTTTCAGATTGAATATCCCTTGACTACAGGCTCTGAGAAACCAAATGCTCAAAATTCTGGGCAGGAATTTTCTATGCAAACTTGTGATTCTTCACCAAAAGGACCAATTCAGCAATCTCAAAATGCTGGTCCATCCTTAGCTACAGTTCATGCTTATTCAGGGGAAGAAAAACATAGCACTTGCATGATATCAGAGAATAATTCTCAATCTGGGATAAATAGCCCTGCTCATGATTCAAAAGGCTTATCAGCACCTTCCACAGAAGAAACAATGAGTGCTGTTAGCACACCTGAGAAAAACCAGAGTGACCAGAAAACTATTGGTCAGAGTTGTGTTATCATGCACCAGATTGACCAGAAAAATGTTGGTCATAATAGGATTATATTCCGTGAATCACCTGAGATGCACAAAGATGTTGAGAATAATTCTGAAGGACCCGTCTTGAATGAAACATTAACCAGCAAGAGTAATGAAGATAAACAGAGGTCACGTTCAAAGGTTCTCAAATCATCACTCCACAGGTAAATTAATTCATGGTCAAATGGGTAAGAACTGCCACTGTATTTCATCACTTCTTTTAGCAACACCTTTGATATTGAATTTCATCTCTTACACTGCCATTGTTTTATTTTCTCCCTTTGAATACAAACGGGAAATAACTATAATATTGACACCCATTTCTTGTTTGTTCTTAGGTACAAATGATTCTAGTTCTCTTATTTGTAGTTTAGTCTTAGCATTGGTGCTATTGTCGTTGAAAGGTTATGAGCAAGATAGCAAATAGCTTCACCTGTCCCAGCTTAAATGGCAGTAAGATTAAGAAATTATCAGAGTGATATCTGTCAATTGAATTGGATACACAATGCTAGTGTACTGTGAGCAATAAATGTACGGACCAATACTACATTGCAACAGTTAATATCCTTATATTTGGTTTTGTTTCAGATATTCCAAATCTGAACAGCTAATAGCAACGAAAGAAGAAAACAATGGCTTAAAATTGTTATCCCTTCATAAATCACTAGCCAGTGGGTCTAGGCCCAGTTCAGCAACAACTCTGAAGCAGCCCTGTGCCGATTTACATCCAGCCAAGGAGAAAAGGTGCTAATCAGTTCATTTCATGTAATCTCAGTCGTCACTAACATTGATCCACGTGTCTCAACAGATCATGCCATTTCACTGCAGGGAACATAGTGGAGATAATAAGCAGAACGGGATTCATAACAGTCATGTCTTCAAGTCACTTAACCGGGCTCTGAAAATTGGTCGAAATGCTGTGGGTGGTGATTCAAATCACGAAGATATTAATTCTTCACAGTAAGAGACCTTTATCTTGATTTAATATCTTTCAGCACATTTTGGTCCATTATGCTATTATTGATTTATTTAGGGAATCTTAGATGTTTGGATGCTTGATAAAGCTCAAAGCACACACTAATGTTTTTGTTGGGGCTGTGCTTAGGTACTTCAAATCTGTTTATAGATTAAGAAACCTTCTTAATGATAAGCCATATTGTGAACTAAGGGAAGGAAAAAAACTGGACTACTGGAGTTTGTCTTGGAATGTTGGTTACATGGCTTATGGTCAATCAAGAGGACCCTTTTTTGCCGAGAAAAATGAATGGAAGAATTCAGTGAATCAGCAGCTTTCAGTTGCTGGATGACATAGAATGGTGTCGATTCTCTATATTTAGTTTATCCTTCTGTTGTCTGCACTGTTTCAACCACGAAGTAAAGGTCCTAGATTTCTTTCAGGAGTTTACCCTCTGAAGGTGAAGCATGCTGATCTCTTGATATGGAATCATCTTGAGGGTATTTAAAGCTCAAAATATTCACAAAGAATACCTCCACGTAACTTCAATTATGCTTTGTTTGTGAAACATGATATCCAAATAGGCAGAATAGTAGTATTCAGTGAGTACTACAAAGACTTGGTAATGGTCATAATGATACTCAGAACGCAACAAAGTCACTGACTATGTACCAAACTTGCTTTATGTCTTTTCACAATCTCTGTGCATCTGTTTTCGGGCAACAATTTCTTCTTCAAAGAATTACTTGAAGCTTTAAAATTTATTACAGTACTGGAGAGGAAATTAACTAAAATTTCTTGTGGTAATGGAAGTCAACAAGTGATTCTTACACACCAACACATTAATTAAACTAAGTAGAATCCACCAGTCTGCAACTCTGTCCATAAAATCATGAAATTGCAGTTCTTTTTTGGAAGGTAGTTGTTGAATGGTTTTTTTTTTTTTTTTTAAAGAGCTTTGGGTAGTCTACCCGGAGGTCCCGACCTCCGGGTGCTCTACCAGAGGTTCCCCAGCTCCAGGTAAGAACACCCGTAGGACCTCCATGGGCCTCCTCTTCCCCTATAAAAAGCCCCCAAAGGGCTCAGAGGAGGGGGTTCTTTTCACTCTCTCCCAGTGGCGCTCCCCAGAAAGGCCCTCCGGCCTGAAGACCCCTTTTTAGTTCTTGGGGATTTGAAGACTCACTTCTGGGGGATCTGAAAGCCCCTTCTACGAGGTGTTGTTATTGTGTTTTTGTGTATTTTAAATGCCCCAAGTTCAAGGGGACATGCTGCCAAAATATTAAAAAAACACTCGAAGTTCAAAATAATTCAACTACTTCAAATACTCAAAGCTTAAGTGGGTATGCTGTCAAACTTCTCAAGCAGCTCTCGTGAAGACCCCTTAAAGAGGTAGTTTATGCGCATGTAAAATTACATAAATCCACCCTGAAGGTGGTGGAGGCGTGAAGCCCATGTGCATACAAAAAACCTCTGAAAGGTGGAAAATCATATGAAGGCCCAATTCTTGGTGAGAATTACACCAAAGCCCCCACTTTGTGGGAAATTGCAGAAATACCCCATCTTGTGGGGAAATGGCAGAAGTACCTCCAATCTGTAAGAAATTGCAGATGTGCCCATGGTGTATGGGAAAATTGTAAGAAGCCCCTGAGAGGATAAGAATTGCAGAAGAGTCTTCGAAAAGACAAAAATTGCAGAAATATCCTCAGAATGCAGAAATTATAAAGAAGTCTTGGTAAAGGCACGAATTCAATGTTGTCCAAATCTTCTCCAAAGACAACATTGGCCAAGTTTTCAGTTCACCGATCATATCTATGCTGTCTGCACGACTTGGTGGAGCGGGACCCACATCACTTCCCTGAAGTGGCATGCACTCTCTTGAGTTCGGCTTATGGCTAGAAAGTCGGAGAATGACGGAAAAGTCAGGAACGCCAAAAAATGGTACAAATATCAGATAATGTCAAGAAATGGCAGAAGTATCCGGGGAAAGTCAAGAAATGGCATACATGCTCAGGAATGCCAAGAAGTGGTGATAATGTCCAAGAAGGTCAAGAAATTATAGAAATATTCACAAATGCTAAGAAATGGCGGAAACACCTGGACAGGTCAAGAATGGCAGAAAGATTCAAAGAAGCTAGGAATGGCAAAAGTATATAAAGATGTCAAGAAATGGCAGGAACACCAGGAAAGTCAAAGAAATGACAGTTGTAATACCCATTAAGGGTCAAAATTGCAATAAAACCCCTAAAAAGGGTACAAAATGACTGAAAGACCCATAAAGGGTATGAAATTGCAAAATACCCAGAAAGGGTTGAAAGTTGCAGAAAAAACAAAAAAAAGGGATCAAAAGATATATGAATACCCCACCTAGCGCGGAAATGCCCTTTACGGACACCAAGTCCACCCTAAAGGTATGATCACCATCAAAAGGGTGATCATGACCATGAAGTAAAGTCAACCGTCCGATCGTGACAGAAGCAAAGTCAACTGTCTGATCGTGACAGGAACAAAGCAAATATAATGCAGGCAGAAGCAAATTCAAAGAGTTTGACTGTGATGGAACGTAATCCTAAAGACCGATTATGTAATCGGGACCAATATTAAAAGGTCTTAAAAGACCATAGTGTAATCCAAATTACACATGCATAGAGAAATAAAAATGATATTTTGTAAATTCTTTAGACTTTGTGCCAAAATGAATCTCAACATTATTATCAAAGGTGTTCGGATTCAATCCGATGTAAATTAATAGTTGGTGGGGAAAGGGTCCAGTACACAAAATCCTAAATGTCTGATAAAATAATGCGCGGAATAAATACGCCAAGATATAGGTGCACTTGTCCAATAAATGGACATGTAAATTCCCTACATCAAGCGAATTTCAAATCATTTGTCTGTAAAACAGACTGGCATGCCCACGCACACAAAAAGAAAACATCCTTATCATATTACTTATTTTATTTTAAGAGAGGAAATTCCGCGTGCTCCACAGTGGTCAAGAAAACAAAATTCTTTAACAAAGGGGGGAAAAAGTCACGACACAAAGCTTCATCACTAGGAAAATGGTGGACAGACCCTACCAGAAAACAAGAAAGAGATATGCCTGAGCCGGTCAATGGCTACCCTTACAGATTAAACTACTGCTACAGGATGAAAAGTTTTCCATTTATACAATCACCTTAGGAGAATGGATTCATCCGTCCTCCCCCCACATAAGAGAAAACCCAGTCCCAAACAAATTGAATGCGGTTTTTGTCGATCTCTGCTGGTTGCCTAAACTCATCCCTGAAAATACTGTTGTTTTCTCTTTCCAAATTGCCCACAGCAGGGTCAGAAGGCTGATTGTATGTACATCCTTATCTTGCATAGTTGTTTTAAGCTTCTTCAGATACAGATTAAGACTTTATAAGATCATTGTACCCTATCAATCTAGCTTTGGTTAACAAGCAAAACAGCTTCCATATGGATTGGATGATACCACATGTAAGGAATAAGTGCTCCTGTGTTTTTTCTTCAGACATTCCACAGATATGCATCCCCTTCTACTGTCTTTTTTAGGATTTCAGGTGGTCCCCTGTAGGAAGTTTTGCCTGTGCAAAGGGTTACTTGTATTCTTAGGAATAAGTCCTCTCTTTTCCTAACCGAAACTTATATTGCCTGTTACACTGAACAGTGTTGTGCAAAGACCTGTCTCAAGCACTGAAACAATAGATACTATAAAGGTTGCATCCATTGAAAATCATGGAATTTCTCTTCAAAGGACTGACAACAGACACAATCTTTCTAATATGAACATATCAAGGTACAATTGCTCGATGCTCATTTTGCTACTAGACTGACTTGGTGCTGATCCTTTCCCTATATCATGATGTTTTTTTATTGTAGGATTACAAGATTGAACAAATACCTGTCCAACTCCTTAGTAAAAGAAACAAAATCAGTAGGCATTTTGAAAGAAAGTATGGTAAAGCACCTAAAAATATCACCAGTTGCAGCCCGCTCTGTCAACAAAGAGAAAAGTGTCCATAGCCAACCTCTGAAACGGAAACTGATTGAGGTCAAAAGTTATCTTTCCTCCAATTTGCTTCTTTATATCAATTATGCTTGTTTTTCCTTCCAAGTGATTATGATGTACTTGTTCGTGCAAGTTTCGGTTTCTCTCCAGATTCATTTAGAATGGGAACTGCAAGATTTCTTTAGCCACTAAGATACAGCTACTTAAACAAACAATTCATATGGAGCTTATGAAGAAACTTTATTCTGAACTTCATAATGACCATCAATGATTGAGTCAAAAGAATCCTTTCTGAAAGCAGTGTACTTGTATGCTCACCATCTAGAGCAAGGACATTACATTTTAAGTATACTGCAGAGTATTGTCACATTCTTCTATGGAGTGGTGGAGTAGGTGTTTCAGCTCTAGAAAAAGAAAACAATATTCTTGAGTCTTGTCCCACAACAGGTTCTTTGATTGAAGAGCAAGGAAATCTATCTTTCCACAAACATTTCATGTTCATGCGCTTATGAAAAGGCATGTCCTGCAGCAAACACTCTGAATAGATGGTTGATTATTGTGTACATGATATTATTCATCGATAGTGATTCTGTCTGACTATAAAATATTGTCTTATAACTATAGCTCAAGTGATAGTATCTATCTTTAGCAATCAATTACCTTTGATGCCCATATCCATTCACAGAGGACTTCTTTTACAATTTCAAATTTCAGGGTTCACACATGGATCTCTTAACTTCAAATTCCTCAAGGCGTATCCTGGAGTCACCCAGAGAAAGGTTTCTGACCCTTACAAATGACTAACCTGGAAGCAAATTAGTATCTTTAAACCACTTGACATTGCATGATGGTGTTCCTGCTGTTGGATTTTGCAGGAAGTCCTTACAAATTTCTCCAAGAATTGATGGACAAGTGGTATTTAGAAGGAAACCATGCTCTTGTTGTGATAGGCCCTGGAAATATAGCTTAACACTGATGGATGTTACGGAATCAGTTTCTGATTTTATGTTCTCAATGTGAATAGGGCTCAGAAAGTGAAGCTGTGGGAGGTCTTGACAGTGACATGTACCTTGACTGTTGGAACTCTGTGCTTGATGAGTATACGGACGGCAAAGCAATGAGCCTGGGAGTTCCTCTGACAATAGAAAATGATGGGAATGTAGAGAAGGCAGAAGCATGTGCAAAGGAGCTTGAAAATGTATGTCTGCACTTTTCTTATTATCTCATTTATTCTTTTCTTTGAACTAGAGTACGACATTCTGGACATGAATTTCCTTACCAGCATATTATATTTTTGAGAACATTATTTCCCACTTATTATCTGCTTGAAATGTTGTTGCACCCTTTCTTTTTTTCGATTTAATCGAGACCTATGTTCCTCAAATATGTCGTGGTAATCTATATTTGAAGATAGATGAAACACAACACAAAGAATTGAGTGTCTCCACACTTTGGGGTCTACAAATCCAACACCATCTCAATTTAAATCCCTCGCAACAAACGAGGTGATTTAGATGTACGCAATATCCACAACGAGCATTAAATGGCTTATAGCCAACTATCTTGTGGTTCTAAATGAATCCTGGATTTTGGCAAGTCCTAGTCGACATCCTAGGTGAACAAAATTTTTGTCATGACAAAGATAGGGGAGAAGTTACATTTACGCACTTGTGAATAGTTAGGGAATGTGTATCACGTGGCCCAGACAAGTGCAAAACTACTCCCCACTAACTAATAGCACAGAAGAAATGATAGGCAGACCCACAGGCGTGTTGTGCAATTATTTTTTTACAAATACTTGCTTATTGTTTTTGCTTATGACAAAATCATTATCTTATCAAATTCATGAGAATGCATATAAAACTCCTTGCATTGATAAAGGCTCATGTATATTATAATATACAAATTCTAGTAAACAATGTATCAACACTCGTCTGAGCAAATTTTCTAAGTACACAACGTATACATATATCATACTGACTCTGACTTTTGAGAAGTCGAAGTGTGATATCGACTGATGAACAAATCGGTCCTACTCCGACTCCCGTAAAGTCGAAGTCACACTACGACTCCCGTGAAGTTGAAGTGAGACAGTCAAAGTCTCACTGTGATTTTTGTAAAGTCGAAGTGAGATACCGATTGATGAATAAAGATCATCATTTGAAGTCTCACTGCGACTCCCGTGAAGTCGAAGTGAGATACCGATTGATGAATAAAAATCATCAATCAAAGTCTCACTGCGACTCCCATGAAGTCGAAGTGAGGTACCGATTGATGAATAAAGATCATCAATCGAAGTCTCATTACGACTCCCGTAAAGTCAAAGTTAGATATCGATTGGAGAATAAAGACCATCAGTCGAAGTCTCACTGCGACTTCTCTATAGTCGAAGTCTCATATCAATTGCTATTATATTGATTGTTGATCTTACTGCGACTCCTCGAAAGTCGAAGTATGATATTGATTGTTAAACTGTTTTTACTTTAACTCCTCAAAAGTCGAATTATGATATCGGTTGTTGAACAACTAGAGACCTACTCTGACTCCTGGAAAGTTCACGTGAGGTATCGACTTTTGTAATCAATTGTACTTGATTTCTGTAATGACTGATGTTCTCTTTGCATAGCGATTAATGTATTATTATTCCAATTAAATTTTAATCCTTTATGAAATCGTTTAATGAACAAAATCAATATATGTATACAAGTTTTACACTTTGATATTCTCTCTGTTATCTAAATGATAATCTATCTAATGTAGATCGTACTTCTCTATTCTCTTTCATTTAATATTTCTTGTTATGAACATATCTGGAGTTCAATTTCATAGTATGTTTTCAAGACAACTATGTGTCTTACAAAGACATCTGTAAGCGTCCTTCAAAGTGACAAGTTTCTAGATTTTAAGGAAAATCTTTTTGCAGATGTACTGCATACTAGTTTTTAAGGAGTCCATTCCTCAAATGCACACCTACCTCTGTACTCCTTAAGGACATAACTTTTCTCTAAACAGATAGATATCTCTTCCAAACGATTTGTCTTTTGCTTTCTATTATTATTATATCTCTTACAAGTCTAACTACGAGATAAAGAAAAGGCTTTGCATGGGTATGGTGCTTGCAGATATCTATTGAAGCTGTCTAAATAGAACCACGTAGCTATCTATGTAGCCTGGAAGCTGTTGAGACTCGAAGATCTGATGATGGACTTCTCAAGCCGTCTCAAGACTTAACGTTCAAATTCAAACGGCTATTTCCTAACGAGAAAAAAGAACTATGAAGGTTATATAAACTATAAAGAGCTGAAATTTGAAATACAAGAGGACATGTGTGGGTGATACAACCACAAAAACAAGGAGAAGTACACAGAGAGATCACCACATACCACACTCAGAAAGAAAGAGAAGAGCGCACAAGATCTTAAGAGCGCCATCTGTTCAAGCTGCAACTTCCATGCTCTTTTGCAAGAAGTCTTTGGGTGGTGTTTAATTGTTCTAGATTTTCTCTTATTCACCCACATAGTCAAAAAGAGCTAAAACATTCAATCATATTTGTAATCTCTTTCTGATCTTCTGTGTTTGCTTATTTTCTAAGCAAACACACTTGTTTCATTCTGTTTAGAAACCAACATGGGGTTTGTTCCCCTAGTTCCCCTTTTATTGAAGGGAGGGCCTACTGCGGTAGGAGGTTGTAATACCCCTCTCTGAAGGGAAGACTTGTTTGGGGGCAAGTGGGTGTAATACCTCTTAGTGGAGAGAAGACCAAGTGTTCTTAGCAGATAGTGGAAATCTCAAGGGGTGCTTGGGGTCTGGAAGTAGGACTTCTGATTGAAAGGAGGTCCGAACCAGGATAAATTCTTTGTGCATTTTGTGTGATTGTTTCCACCAAGTTTTCACTTATTTCACATACACCACACTAAGTACTAACGATACTATCTAGTGTTGTCTTAATTTCAGATAAGTTTTTTAATAGTGCGAGAAGTCCTATTCACCTCCCTCTAGGACATCTAAAGCTCCATCTCGATCCAACAAGGCGATCTTCCCTCAACCTTGGACATGTGTTTTAATCGTTGTGATGGAAAAGGAGTCCTGAAAGGGAATTTATTGGGAGCCGCCTCCCTGTTCTGGCCTAGAGTGTCAACCTGTTGTCCGAATAGGGGGGGTCCTAGGTTTAAAAGGCTTTGTAAGGGCTTAATTGACCCTAATGGGCCCTACCCAGGGACAATTGGGCCCTGTCGGGGTTGTTTGACCCTAGTGGGGCCCAACTGAGGTCAAAAAGGCCCTTACGGGAGTCCATTTGACCTCGGTGGGCCCAACCAGGGTCAAAAAGACCCTTGCGGGGGTCAGTTTCACCCTAGTGGGCCATCGGGGGTAGGGGGAGGTTGAACCCTGCGGAGTCAACTTATCTCGGTGGATACCACTGGGGTCAAAAAAAATCCCCACGGGGTTCTTTTGACCCTTGTGGGCCTACCGGGGGTAACTTGACCGTTAGGGTCAAAAGGTTTTTTTTAGCCTTTGTTTCACCTTGATGGATCTGTCGAGGGTAACCTCGCGCCCCCTAGGGATTAAAAGGTCATTTTCAGCCCCATTTCGCCTCGATAGGACTCTACTGGGGTCAATTGCCCATTTTTGTCACCCAGGTTGTCAACTTGGGGTCCAATTTTTTTGACTTTTGTCAAAGTAGGGTCTGACCACCTCTATAAATATACCCCCCGAGTAAAAGAATTGGCTAGTTGATAAGAATTGAAGAAAGTTGAAGTTGGTGCCTATTCATTCGCTCAATTGCTTGTTCGTTTATTCGTTTATGTTAACCCATTAAGGGTATGAATTATATAAATATCCTTAGGTTTTTACACTTATGCTTCTGTGGTCTAGATAATGTGCATTATGTAATTTCCTCGTACCTCTTGGACGATAGAAGTATGTAACTCTCAGAAGTTACGAAAATGCCTCTCTTAGGTCGAGAATATCCAAGTCTTATAAATTGCAGTTTTACACTACAACTTTCCAAAACTATGGCTATACCCTCATAGCTCGTGTTAGTGCGTAGCTCTGTCTTGTAAAGTCAACTATTGTCGACAATCTCTCGTATTTATACAAATAATGAATGCAAATGAGATTTTTCTACGTTTTGTGGCTACTTGCGAAATTACGCATTGTTGCACCTGAAAAATTTCTTTGTGAATTATACAATATTCAGAATGCTTGTTTTAGATATTTTGAACAAGTACACGGGGAAGAAAAATTTATTCGAAATCCCGGATAAAGATAACCCCTGAACCTATCTATTCTGAATCTTCACGATGAATAAATAAAAAGAAAAATATTTATTCTGATTTTGCGGAATATATGTGCAGCAGAAAATGAAATATCACTGTGCAGTCTCAGAATTTTGAGAAAAGATGTCCTGGACCAAACCAGTATTGAAACGAATCTATTTTCAACAATTTTGGGTTAGAAAATCCCCCCGAGGAACATTTTAATACCTTGGGATCCCTCGATGGAAGCCGTCCCGTGGGATGCACAATGTTCAATTGTGTGAGGGCTCCGTCCATACCCATGTCGACCAAAAAAAAATGATGTGTATCGACGTAGAACCCCGCACAAGCGAATGAACAATATTCCCCTTTTCGAAGCGAGCCACGTGGAAAAGGACATGCATATGGGGGGAGGTTTTTATAGAAGAGAGACCCTGGGGGGCCCATGGGAGCCTCTACCAGTAGGGACAGCCACCGGTGGGTGCCCCCACTGTGCGGTGAGGGAGGTCGGTGGGTTCCCCACTGGTGCCCACCCACAGTGGGGGCCTCCACTGGTGGGTAACCCCCACCGGTGGGACCCCCCACCGTACGGTGGGGGGGAGATTGGTGGGGTTCCCCACCGGTCCCACCCACTGTGGGAATCCCACCGGTGAGTCTTCCCACGACACGGTGGGGAGACTGGTGGGGCTCCCCACCGGTCCCACCCGCGGTGGGAACCCCACCGGTGGGATGGCCCATGGGTGGGGCTCCCGGCGCCTCCAACCTAAAAAAATAAAAAAACGTACAGAAATTAAATGACATACCTTGGTGGAGATCTCCCCCGGTGGGATGATTCGAAGATGACTGGTGGGGTGTCTACCTCCCCATCCAATCCCCTATATAAGGAAGCCAACACCAAGGAAGGAAAAAAAGGAAATTGGCCAAGTCTTGGAGCTTCCTTGCTGCAACTTTGAAGTGTTGTGTGTTGTTTCAGGCAAGGCATATAACAAGCCATGTACTTTTTATAAATAAGCCCCTTTGGATTTACAAATCACCCCAGTGGACTATTCTTTGTCAAGTTCATGTTTATATCAAAGAAATGAACGAAAAAAAATGTACCAAATGTTCTCACCTGGTGTAGATATGATGGGGGATATTATTTTTGCATATTAACATCAAAAAATTACAAATGAACCTTGTCCTTTGTTTATTTCTGTAAACGACCAAGAGATATAAAGAACTTAACATTTTTAGATGGAATAATTGTTAAAGAATAATTCTAAAAATTAAAAAATGATGTTTTATGGGGTAGCATAAAAAAATTATAAAACAGCCCCCCATTCAAAAAAATTTACGAATTAATCCCCTCATGACAAGAAAATGTCAAAACAATCCCAACAAGGGGGAAGAATTTACAAATCAGTCCTTACCTCATTGGGGGGGATTTGTGGGTTATCTATCCTTTTCCATTCGAACGGTGTTTTCACAAATTACTTGTTTGCATCTACAGGGTCTAAGCACGTATCAAAGGTCTTCGAGTTCTCCTCAATGTAAAAGAAGCGTCGATTTTGATCGTCGAAGTATGGTCCAGCGCACGAACTCATAATCATTTGAACATCATGTGTGGAAGACGATGATGAACCCCTAAAAATAATGCACTTCTATATGCATGGGGGTCTCAGGTCCATATCTTCCACCATTGATATACCCATATCAAAAAGAACAGAACGATATATTTATTATTCTTTTAAACACACATATACCTCTATGATCTAGAAAATTGCCAAATGTCACTTAAACCTTCTAGAAATTGCCTTAGTGCCCTTGGAAGTCAGGGATTGCACCAAAACCCTTCTCTGGCCCAAAACTTGTATCAAGTCCCTCTGGCTTGGCCAAATTATCAAAATATCCTTCAAATCTAGAAGTAGTCAAATGACTCTTGAACCTTCCAAAAATTGCCTCAATGCCCTCGGAAGTTAGGGACATGGATGTTAGTAGTGACTAAAATCGATATGTTTTGGCTCATAAGTCAAGGACATGGATGTCAGTATCGGCCAAAACTAATATGTTTTGGCCAAAACGTATCGGTTTCAGCCATGACCGATATGAAACCAGCTGAAAATATTGTAGTAATTTTGATACTGAAAAAATAATATTGTAATTAGTTTTGGCCAGTTTCGGTCGAAACCAGACCGAAATAGCCAAAACTCTCTCCTTAAGGCCACCCGAAACTGGCCGAAACCAAGCGAAACAGTACTGAAATGGTTTCAATTTCGGAGCTGGGTGATCCTAACACCGACACTGACACTGTCGTTGCACCAAACCCCTTTTCAGCCCAAAACGTGTATCAAGTTCCTCTGGTTTGGCCAAAATACCAAAATATCTCTAGAACTAAAAAATACAAAAACACCCTGAAGTCCAGAAATCATCATAACTCCTTAAAATGCCTCCAACCTTTTGCATACTGCACATATACCCTCAGATTATAGGGTTTCGCCCAATTGATGTGGCCTTCGATGAAATCCTAATTCCATCAATCCTATGGTGGTAAGTGAGAAATAAGAGTGAGTTATGCAAGTGAGTCTACCCTTAACGTCGAAACTCATGTAGAAGGATCCTAAAGTTTCTTTGACAGTTAATCAAGAGTGTTCGGATTTTATGCCGATGTAAATTAACATTGACCATTGTCAGTGAGGAAAGGTCCGCACTCGAACCTTAATCGTCTGAATTAAAACCAAGCACATGGGATAAACCATGCATAGGCTATCCACACAGCCCATATGTGCATCAATATAAATTTCTCCTTTCAAAAGGCTAGAAAAGAAATTTATATTTTTCATTTTTAAAATTTCGTGTCCTACAATTGCAATTAATGGACAATACTTGGCATGCATGGTGAATTTGATCGTGAGAAAAATGAGCAGGTAAAAGAACATATTAATAGGATGTTTGGAAGTAGTTTTTTTTTTTAAACTATTTCTATCTAAAAATTAATGACGTCTCTACTTTCTACTAAAATTTCAAAATTATAAAAAAGTGGTCTTCTCTGTTTGGTAAGAAGTGTTTTTTTTTTTAAATTTGTTTGGAGTGGGGGAGGAGGGGATGATGTTGACCGACGGGGGTGGGTGGAGGTGCTACGGGAAGGAGGGGGGGGGGGGACGCGGCGGGCACCGAGTGGGGGGGGGGGGGGGCGAGTGAGCGGGGGGTGGGGGGACGCGGTGGGCCGGCAGGGGGGGGGGGGGACACCGGGAAGGAGGAGGGGAGGGGAGTGGACGCCGACGGGCCCGGGGGGGGGGACGCGGGAAGGAGGGGGTGGTTGCCGGGGGGGGGGGGACGTCGGGAAGGAGGAGGGGAGGGGGATGGACGCTGGCGGGGGGGGGGGGGGAGGGGGGGCGCGATGCTGCGGGGGGGGGGGGGGGGGGGGGGGGGGACGCCGGGAAGGAGGGGGTGGTTGCCGGGGGGGGGGGGAGGAGGGGGCCGCAGGGGGGGTGGGGTGGACGTCGGCGGGGGGTGGCCGGCGGGGGAGGGGAGGGGAGGCCGCGGGGTAGGGGGGGGTGACGAGCTGGGTTTGGGGGGAGGAGGGGGGCCGCAGGGGGGGTGGGGTGGACGCCGGCGGGGGGTGGCCGGCGGGGGAGGGGAGGGGAGGCCGCGGGGTGGGGGGGGGTTTGGGAGAGAAATTATGTTTTTAAAATAAAAACAAGTTAGTACTTGTTTTTTTTTTAAGAGAGATTTACACATGACAAAAGTTCTTCCCTAAAAAAAAATTACTTACCAAACATGTCTCAGTATTTGATCTCTCTTTTTTAATTTTAGAGAAAAAAGAGGTAAAAAACTACAACCAAAACACCCCATAAGTGTTGTTCATCCATGGACAAAGATTTGAATGCTTGATGTGATTGGACTAGCTAGTTGTCCACTTTCAGAAAAACAATCTAATTGTCATATCTTCATGGAGCATTGTTTTCTTTGGCAGCATTAGGCTGTCATCCAAAGGCGCAGTACATGCTTTCTTATTTATTTATTTGGAACATAATAACTATGACATCTACATTTGCATATAAACTCTCTTTTTTGTCATTTGTTTTCCTTTGTTAATATATTGTAAAATCCTTGCCAGGACTAGGATGCTTTTCTAAACATGCACTTGTGCAGCTTGTGGCTAGCAGTGATATACGCCTCTTGTATAATCACTCAAAATAATTATATGCAAGATTCTGGAAAGACAAAATATCGGCTGAAGAAAAAGGTATTTAACCACAATCAAATGTTGTCGATGTTTTAATTATATATATATATTTTTTATGTAGATATGCAACATGCTGAAAAAGAAGCACGAGGAAGCAAAGGAGCTATTGATTCGAGCTCTCGTTAACAACAACTCTCTATTGATGCTTGATCATCCGATTTGTGAAGAGAAGATATCCTTTCGTAACTATCCTGTCTGGCTTCTATTATGTTATTTACCTTACCTTGTTGTCATTGAAACTTGTCCTTCCTTCACGAGTCAAACATCCGGGCACTTCAGAATTTTGCTGCTGCTTTGCTTTTGAAGAAATAAGATGCCTGATCCGTCAACCTTCCTTTTGGAATGCGCAGAAAGTGTCTTCACTCAACATGCAGTTGGCGCACCATCGCAGAACACTGTCTGAATAACTAATGTTTTCACTAAATTTCATCTCCATCCCTCACACTTTCAGATCATTCTGTCTTCACACAGTGACAGACATCCAAGTACTTGCTTTCCTTGTTTCTTTGATTCCGAACGATGTCATTTTTTCCTTCTTCTCCCAAGTTATAATACGGCAATCACTTGGCAACTGGGTCTGGGTTGAATGCTAGTGCTGTGGCGGCCATTTGTGGAGGTGCAATGTATCCTGCACCATAAGATTGGAATGGATCCCTAGTTAATTCCTCAAATTGGTTTACATGGTTGATGTCAATGGAAGGCTCTTCGATGTCCTGCATGGCAAGAGACAAAAAAAAGGTCGTAATCGGGTCTATTCCTGTCCAGTTATGAAGATTGCAAATGATAGCTATGCATTTTCCTGTCTCCGCAGCCAAAATCACCAATTGATGATGCATTGCGCTGGCTACTTGTCTATTAAACACAGTCTACAATATTCCTTCGGGCAGACGTGACCTTGTTTCTTTTCGCTAGCGGTATGACTCTAGTTTTTCCATTCTTTGTTCTTGAGCATTCTCCGGTGGGTCTGCTCGGAAGGGCGAATGTGTGTCAATCTATTGATGGGATTGACATAACAATTTTATTTTTAGCAGCTTTTTAACACTTCGGGCTTAGTTGAGTGCTAGTGTATTTCCATACGCATCATACAGAATGCGAGTTAAACAGAGGAATCCTACAAAGAGGATGCGGGCATCTCAGATTGCAGTGCTTCGTGCAATTTTGGGTGCATATGGCGGACTTCACGGTTTTGGAAAATGAATAGGTATCAAGGTGTGCATATGAGAAGTGACTCAGTTGATTGGGTATTCCGCCATCGTATCCGGAGGTTAGAAGTTCAACTTCCAATGATAACAAATTTGAAAGGAATTGCCAAAGATTTATCCCGCAAAATGTAATAGGTTAGTATTTCAATAAATAAAATAAAAAAGATATCAAGTAGATGCCCAACTAGGAAGGAGTTGTAAGGAAGATATGAGAAATTGTTGATCGTATCTAGTTGGTTCGCAACCGCCTTTTGTCATATTACACTTGTAAATCCCTTGACAAGAGTGTTTTTCCCATTTGTAGGCACAAAATAAAATAGCACCTTGGGGATGACTCATCGGATGTCGATGGGAGTGTTGGTGGATGAGATGTGCACTTTCACCAACGATTGGTAGGAGTATAGAAGGAGAGAGAGAGGCTAGAAGGAGAGAGAGAGGCTAGGGAATAACCCTCCGACGATTGGTAGGAGTATAGAAGGAGAGAGAGAGGCTAGGTGCACGAGATCACCCTTCACTAGAGTGGGTGTCTTAGAATACCTCACCAGCATCAGGGGTTCCTAGGTTTATATAGTGGTCGACCTTTTGAAGATAAGACCAAAGAGTCGAGGTTGGAGGTAGATCAGGAGATATTATCTAAAGATAGGCATTGCCTGAGAGTCCAAATGCTCGTTACCCAAGACTCCTTCAGCTATATAAATGAAATATCAAGAATTTAAAATAATGTGGTAAACTATTAAATAATGGGTTAACTAGAGCTATTGGGCCAAATGTAGTACAAATAAAGAGAAATAATGTTGGAAAATTCATGTTAGTCCCATACCCAATAGTAATGTGGGTTTTTTTAGTATAAACATGAAAGATTTGGGCCATAATAATTGTCTAACCCTAAGCCCATGGTGAGAGCACGAATTGACTCTTTATTACCTTCCCACTAGAGTGGGTATTAATGAAGAAATAGCCTAATTGGGAGTTCTATGCATCGAAGGACTCTTGCATAACCTAACAACCTTAGCTCTATAAAACCATCTTAAGACCTTTGTGGCCGATCCTAAACACCCATACTTCGTTATTGGTCATGGGAGGAACACCCAGGAGCGAGGAGGACGATCATGGAGCTTAGATTCATGAAGAGTTTCTTCCGCAAGCCTCTGCATTGACTTTTAGGAACCAAAAAGTTCTAAGCGATCAAAGATAGGTAATCTCAGGCACAAGTAAACATAGCACATACCATCTTGTAGTTTGTTGAGTCTACTTTCACATGATTCTATTTTCCCCAATTTTCATGGACTATGTTGCATGTATTAAGCGTTTTCCAAACATCGTGCAGAGTTAGGACTTTCCATGTTCATCTTGTAAATCACACATCTCTAGGTCATTTTGATTTGAACCAAAGCCATAGTGTCATTCTACTTCACGTTTCTAACAATTTTCATATTGTAGGTTTTGTCTAAAACCTCTAGAACCCCATGTATAAGCCAAAGCATGATCGTAGGATGTTTTTGCGTGTTTTCGAATGGGTATCTCTAATTCGTGTCCAGACCAGATGACGCAAATAAGAGTTGCCTTAATGCGTCCGTACGACTGGACGTGACTTCTTTGCAACGCGTCCATCTATGCTGATGCAATTTTGTTTCGATTGATGAAGCCCCAGTTTCCTTGTACACACCAATCGGTACGCCATATCGATTCTCATATATGCGTCCATTTGTGTTGACGCGATTCTGTTCCGATTGATGAAGCCCTGGTTTCCCTTGTACATACCAATCGGTACACCATATCGATTCCTGGATATGCGTCCATCCTTCATGACACTATTTTTAACCCGTTTCCTGCCTCTTGGTTTTTGTGCTCATTTTGAATTTAAAGGAGTCGCAAGAACGTGTCAAACCCTTATGACGCGATTTTGCAACCCATATGAACGCGTCGTACTTCCCCAATGTGATTCACATGTTAATGCATCGCTAAACCTTGACGCAATTTAAACGCTTCTACATACCCTGACGCGATTTAAACCAGAGTCTAGTCTTACATCGCGAAGCCTATTTTGCATGATTTTAACATGATATAAAAGTGTTGATTGTGTATGACGCGATACCAGCCTTCTAGAGACTATTTTCTGTCATGTCATTCATGTTTAGTGTCTTGTTCCAGTCAGTTATAGTTTGCATAACACTCTAAAAGATTTCAACCCATGTAAAAGTTTTAATAATCTAAAAGTTATTCTAATCACTCTTAATTGTCTTGATTGATCTCTTCATTATATGATTGTTAAATTCTATCATGATGATCTAACTTGTTATTAAATAGAAATATCATGTTTTTAATATGTACAAACTCATGTTGTTATCATCATGCTTGTTGTTCTATCACATGCTATCATGTTAATGCTTTCTGTCTTATTTTAAACCGATGGTTATTGTGAATAGCATGAGGCACACCTTTCACTTGCACATTTTATTGACAAATTAGAACCTCTCTAACCAGATATTCTTTTTGGTAGACTAGGGACCTTTTTGTTAAGACCTCCGTAAATCTTCGTACTCCATAGATTCTCTAATGGAGGTCGAGTTGGTTGTACCATTGAAGTTCTATGAAGATAGTGTGCACTCCCCTTCTCGTCTAATTTCTCATAGAGTGTGACTCTATACACATGCAAACAAATCATTAAAGTAAAGATTGAACTAAATAAAATTAAGTCGTTATGCTGCAATATTTCTCTCTTGACATATTGCTCTCTTGTAATCACGTTCATTAGACTTTACTCTTAAAATCTATTCATATGACATGATATTATACTATTGACATTCTTGAAATTCATGAAATTGGCCATGCTTGACTGTGGGGTCTAGATTTAAAATAGTGAGATGTTGGATCAAACACGACGTGTCACGCCCTGATATTTAGCAGCAGAAAATAAACGTCGAGAGCGTGAACGATAGAAGTATGAGTAATTCAGAGCGACAACTAAGTACCACAAAAGACTGGAGACAACAATATTGCCAGCCAAATACTCTTTGTTTCATTTCCATCAAACTAATTTAAAACCTTACATAACTAGAGCCAAACATGGGGCCCATTATTGTATTTCAAGTACATATGACATCCAAGGAAATAAACCTATCTATTACAGACTCTTTTAACTCTAATCATCATGATTGACTTGCTATATAGACGGGTTCACTTGAGAAGCTTGTCACTCTTCCCCGGTCCCATCATTCTCCAGCTCCTCATAATCATTACCTGAAAATATTAAGGAAAGCAGGTGTGAGCACACTAGCGTCTAGTCAGATTTATATCTCATGGTGCGGGCATGCTTTACGTAATTAATCATGTTAACAGGTAAGATGCTATCATGCAAAACTCATGACAATATCGATAATGACAAATCCAAGCTATCACATGTAGAAGGATGGTTCAGTGACAAATTCCATGACAATTCTCATGTGAGACGAAACGATTAACAATGAAAAGGATGATAGTACGATCATTTATCAATGGAAGAGATTCAATAACATGTAGCATGTACAATAGATATCTCAAGTTGAATTCTATAGAATTCCAGTGGACAATGACATATTGAATTCAATAATGATGACATGTACGATAGATTTGGCCATTTCACATATAACAATTCAATCAATCATTCAATAGTGTGGAAATTACCCAGATCAATCTTGCATTCAATTAGGTGATTTCCAGACACCTCAATGGATTATATACTCTCACGATTTATAAGTATTTCGGGTGCTCCTCCCAGGACCAGACTGGGCCCTATTTGCACATGCATGGTTGTGAACTGAAGTTCCAATAATTTTTGGTAATTCCATTCATTCATTTATGGCCAATACGAATTCCAATCATTAGACAATATGCACTAGAGATCATGTCAATGATTATAGAGAACAAGGTAAGTGGACATGATCCTGAGTAAATCTCGGCAGCATAACGGCTTAATTACTTTAGTTCAATCTTTACACTTAATGGCTTAGTTTCAATGTGTCAAATCACTCTCACAAGAAAGTAGATAAGAAATAGAGGTGCATTCTATCTTGGGGCACTTCATTAGTACAACCAACTTGGTCTCCATGAGGGAATCCATGGAGTACGAAAAAATACAGAGGTCTTAAGACAAAAGGTCACTAGACTGCCGATACGGAATGACCGGCCGTGAGTTTCAATCCCCCAAGAAAAGGCTGCCTATATGTGCAATGTGACGTGTAGAGTGTGTCTCAATCCACAATCCATCAGTTTGAAACAAGACGGAAAGCTTATAACACTTAAACATGACATGTATGCAATTCAATCTATCACATGGTTGCTATAATTTAGCATATAACACTTTTCAGTTATGAACAAGACAGAGTATGATCATAGCTCATATCAATCACATGGTAGATGGAATCAATCAATAATTAACACTTAGAATAGGAGTTCATATTCTTATGGCTTTCATGTTGGTTGATCTTTTTGTTAAGTCATTGAGTAACTATATGACATGATATAACAAAAGGACATGCATATGGTTGACTGTATAACTCAATAAAACAGTCTCGGGTTGGCCTTTAAATCGTAACGGACACAGTCATCACACTTCAAAGGACCGTACACAGTCAACTCATGGCTCTGTGCAAAGTGACTAAATCACGATGGACCCACCCATCGCGTTCAAATCGCGACGGGTCAGATCGTCGCCTTTCAGGTCAGGAATCAATTGTCAGATCGATTCTCCAAATAGGAACGCGACGGTCCCATCTGTCGCGTTAATAACACGACAGATTGATATGTCGCGATGACCTTGAATCGTGATGTTTCGTTACATCGCGTTCAAGAGTCGACTTCAAAATCCGAATATAAAAATAGACCAAAAACTTGGACGGGAAAAATGGTCAAATCACGACGGCATGTGCTGTTGCGTTCAAGAGGGGTGCTGCAACCCATGCGGTGCACAGTTTCAAGTGTTAGGGTTGACTGGTCAAACATCAAAATGTGACGGAACGGTCTGTGACCTTTATCAAAATCTCGACGTACATGTACGTCACGTTCATGCAAAGAGAAACACGACGTCTAGAGTGGTCACGTTCTTGGATCTTGCCTGAAACCCAGAAAAACGTTACAATCCTTCATGATAGACTTATAACTTGAAATCTACGGATCTTTAGACAAAACTCTAAACATGAAAAATGTCGAGGACAACAAGTAGAAGAGAACCATGGTTTTGGTTTGACCTAATTCGGCCTCGGGTTGCGTGAAACCTAGTAAGAACACATAAAGCCCTAAACTTGTGCGGCTCTTGAAAAACGCTTAATACGACTCACATGGTTCATAAAAATTGGGGAAAATACATGCAGATTAAACTAGACCCGATGCTATTTCCATTGGTATGTGCAATGTTTACTTTAAGCCCGAGAACACCTACCTTTGAGTGGATCTAAGAGAGGTCAATGCACAGGTCGCAGCAGAGAAAGGCTGGGGAAGAAGCTCCGGTTCTTGGCCATTCTCCTCCTCTCCTGGTGCCCTAGCTCGCCTCCACACAACCCCAACACAATGGTGAACCTTCCCAACAAGTCTTATGATGATTATTTATATGTTTAGGGTTAATATCAAGTCCTAACAAGACTAGGAAGGGTGGGTTGCGGTTTGGCTTGGCCCCTTCTATGTTTTGGGGATTCTTCACCCAATTGAAGTAGGAATGCCATTAGGAAACCTCCTAACATGGCTGGGTACTAATTTGATTGCTATGAATGGCTAATTACCCTAGTTTAGCCCTAATTTGCCCTTTCCTATTTTCTACATAATTATGGTTACAAATTTTGGGGTTTAATGTTATTGGGTTTTGTTCTTTAGCCCAAATAGAGTTGTCTTGACCCAATATAATTTTAATGGTTGTTTCCACTCTTTGGGAGTTTAACCATGCTTTTATTTTATTTTGATTCAGTATTTTATTTAATTTATATTTTTCTAAAAATTTAGATCAATAAGTTTCTGGGGTATTACATCCTCCCCCACTTAAGAAAATTTGGTCCCCAAATTTATACATGGTAGTATAGTATCATACCTGAGAATATTTCTGGGTGGTCTTTCTTCATTCTTTCCTCCGATTCCTAGGTAGCATTGGTAACTCTTTCCCGACTCCATTGGACCTTCACTATAGGTGTGGTACGATTCCTGAGTCGTTGTAGCTTCTAATCTAATATCTTGATCGGTTTCTCCTTATAAGTTAAGTCTTCTCGAATCTCCAAGTCTTCATGGTGAATCACATGGTCGGCGTCGAACATGTACTTCCTCAGCATGGATATGTGGAAGATGTTGTGCACATTTGCTAGTTGTGGAGGTAGTGCAAGTCTGTAAGCTACCTGACCAACCCTTTCAAGAATTTCGAAAGGGCCGATAAATCTAGGACTCAACTTTCCTTTGATCCCAAACCTTTGGATTCCCAGTGAAGGTGAGACCTTCAGAAAAACATGATCACCAACTTGGAATTCCAACTCTCTCCTCCGTTTATCTGTATAACTTTTCTGCCTTGACTGTGCTATCTTTAGACGTTCCCTAACAATTTGAACCTTCCTGATAGTTGCTTCTACTAGGTCGGGTCCAACCCATTGGTTTTCTCCAACCTCCTCCTAGCATAGAGGTGATCTACAACCCTTGCCATATAAGGCTTCAAACGGTGTCATTTTGATGCTTGCCTGATAGCTATTGTTATATGCAAACTCAATTAGAAACAACTGGTCATTCCATCGTCCCCTAAAATCAAGCACAAGGGCATGAAGCATGTCTTCCACTATCTGATTGGTTCTTTTAGTTTGTCTGTCCGTCTGAGGATGAAAGGTAGTGCTAAAGTTTAGTTTGGCGCCCATTGCTGCTTGTAGCCCTTTCCAGAAGTGTGAGGTGAATCTAGGGTCCCGATCGGATATTATGGTGGATGGAACCCCATGCAATCTAACCACTTCCTTGACATATAGTGCAGCCAACACATCTACTGTCCATGTGCTCTTAATTGGTAAGAAATGAGCTGACTTAGTCAATCTTTCTACTATCACCCATATTGCGTCTAAACCTCTTCTAGATCTGGGTAGTCCCATGATAAAATCCATGCCAATACTATCTCACTTCCATTATGGGATTTCCAATTGTTATAATCCTCCTGCAAGCCTAAAATGTTCAACCTTGACTTGCTAACAGGTTAAACAATGTGCCACATAGTCGGCCACATCCCTCTTCATATTTGGCCACCAATAAGATCTTTTAGATTCTGATACATCTTCGTTGATCCAGGATGAATGGTGTACTTTGACTGGTGAGCTTCTTTCAACACTTCTTTTTGAGGTCATCCAGGACTGGTACACATGTTCTACCTTGGAATAACATCCTTCCATCATGTGCTAGAGAGAAATCCGGTCTATGTTCCAGCTTTTCTTTAATATCAACTAGGAAAGGATCTGCTGCTTGCTTCTCTTTGATTTCAGTTAGTAGATCAGACTGTACTTTGATATTAGAAATCATCACTAGTTTCTCCTTCTCTCCCATGTCTAAATTCAAACTTGAAAACTGTTCCAACAACTTCCATTTGCCCAACATCATACTAGCTAGCATAGCTCTTGGTTGTCTACTTAGAGCGTCTACTACCACATTGGCTTTTTCAGGGTGATATTGAATAGAAAAGTCAAAGTCTTTGAGGTACTCTAACCACCTTCTTTGCCGCATGTTGAGTTCCTTCTGTGAGAATAGATATTTCAGGCTCTTGTGGTCAGAAAAGACTTTAAATTGTTCACCATAAATGTAGTGCCTCCAAATTTTCAAGGCGAATACTACGACTACTAATTCTAGGTCATGTATGAGATAATTTGCTTCATGGGTTTTTAATTGTCTTGAGGCATATGCTATCACCCTTTATTGTTGCATTAAGACACATCCTAACCCTGTTCCAAAAGCATCTGAATAGATTTCAAATCCTCCCTCTTCCGTGGGTAAGGTGAGGACAGGAGCAGAAGTCAGACACTTCTTCAAGCTATTAAAGCTCTCTTCACACTTATCAGTCCACACATACGGGTTCTCCTTTCTGGTCAGCTTGGTTAATGGCACTGCGATCTTTGAGAAATCCTTTATGAATCTTCTATAATACCCTGCTAATCCTAGAAAACTTCTAATCTCTGTGACACTTGTTGGTCTTTCCCACTTCAATACAGCCTCTACCTTCGATGGATCAATAGCGATACCATCCTTGGTTACTACATGCCCCAAAAAGGATACCTCCTCTAGCCAAAATTCACACTTACTCAGCTTGGCATACAATTTGTTATCCCTCAAGATTTGTAATGCAATCCTCAAATATTCTTCATGCTCTTCTTTTGTTTTGGAATAGATCAATATGTCATCAATAAACACCACAACAAATTTGTCGAGGTATGATCGATAAATACTATTAATCAGCTGTATGAAAACTGCAGAAGCATTTGTTAGTCCAAAAGGCATAACAATGAATTCATAATGCCCGCACCTACTTTAGAAGGTTGTCTTGTGTATATCTTCTCCTTTGATCCTCAATTGATGATAGCCGGATCTGAGATCTATCTTAGAGAAATATTTAGCTCCAGACAGTTGATCAAATAATTCATCAATCCTCGGCAAGGGATATTTGTTCTTGATTGTTAATTGATTCATTTGCTTGTAGTACCCATCCTTCTTCTTGACAAAGAGAACCGGTGCACCCCATGGTGATGTGCTTAGTCGAATAAATCCTTTCTCCAATAGTTCCATCAATTGCTCCTTTAATTCCTTCAGTTCCGCGGGGGACATTCTATAAGGTGTCCTAAATACTGGTGCTGCTCCAGGGATCAACTCGATGGTAAAATTGACCTCTCGCTCAGGGGGAATACCTGGCAAGTCTTTGGGGAATACATCAGCGTACTCGCTGACAATAGGGATGTTTCAATCTGGACTTCCTTCTTTGTGGTGATAGCAGCAGCTACAAAGGCTATACAATCTTTCCTCATCATCTTCTTGGCTTTGTTAGGATCAGATTTTCTGTAATGACAAATCTAGAAGGGGGGTTGAATAGATTTGCAGCGAAAACTTAAGCAATTTAAAATTACTTCAAAATAAAGAATCTACTTAATTAAAACCCCTCTGATTTGATTCAATGTGTATTATTAAAATGTGAAAAACACTTTATGAAACAGTGTAAGTGTCAAATATGTGATTAACGTGTGTGAGCAAATTAATTAGTGTGTAGGCAAAATCCCTATGCATGCATCAAGCGCAATACAATGCAAACCATAAATCAAACCACAATGCACAAGGGATTTTTAGGTGGTTCAGAGATCACATCTAGTGACTGCTCCATCCACCCATCACACAATGAGGCACACACTACTTAAAGAACTGAGTACAACACACACACAAGCACTTAGGCTCAGACACACACACACACACGCTAGATCAAGTTCACAGAAGATCATATCCTCTAGCCTCGATCTGATCTACACACCACACATAATTCAGATCTGTGCACAAACTGACACAAATCACAACACACACACACTATGATCTGTACTGAGCACTTGTACAGATCAGAAAACAAACATCCACACAGAATCCACGTACTGATCTCAGTTCAGTACACACACACACAAATACATGAATTGAGTTGAGAAAAGGTATGAGTGAGGAAAGACATATCCCTTCAAATATTGATCTGATCACCACGATCACATATCCATAATGTTTCTTCCTCAATTCTGCTGCTGCTCCTCTTCTTCTTCTTTTCCTCCTTCTTCTTCTTCTTCTTGATCGGCACTGCTCTGCTTTAATAGCTTCTGGATTGCGATTTCTTCTTCTTCTGCTGCTGCACTTCTTCCATATCTACCCCTTCTTGAGCACACCACTTCTTTCTCTAGAGCTTGACCTTGATTTCCACGTCCTCTATGTTGAAAGGCTGGTCTGCAACATCTGGAGATTGAGCAAGGCACTGGAGAAACCCCTTTTTGCCGCCAAAAACCTTTTATGGGAGTTGTATGGGCTGGCTTGCCTTTGGAGTACGAGGATCATGGGTATTTATAGCCCCATATGTCCATGAGGTGCCTTGGGGTGCATGCACACAAAAATCTAGGTCAAATCCCTTAATTCCTAAGCAGCCACGTGTCTAAAAAAATTCTCGTTTTTGAGCTTCAGTCAAAGTGTGTCGACACACAGGCAGACTGTGTTGACACCACTGGCTACTGGCTTCAGAACATGCTTCTGGGAGGGAAAGTGTGTGTCGACACATAGGCAGACTGTGTCGACACCATTGGCTACTGCTTCAGAACAGGCTTCAGAACAGGCTTTTGGGAGGGACAGTGAGTGTCGACACATAGGCAGACTGTGTCGATACCACTGGCTATTGCTTCCTTCACTATTTGCTGAATTCATACACTGTGTTGACACAACATCCACATGTGTCGACACCACTGACTCTTTTATGCTCTGAATGTAGAGGGTGTGTCGACACACTTGACATCTTGTGTCGACACAACTTTGACAGAATTATGTGAAACTGTATATATGAAGTGTGAACTATCAAAACATGTCATTATCATCAAAATATGGAATATTAAGTATTAAAAACATGTTGTTCACTCATCATTGTAATATGTACAATGTGTCATCATCAAGATCAAATCAAAATCAAAGTATAAATGTTTGGACATCATACACAACCAAATGTTGCAGTCATCATTAAAATCAAAGTATGAGTGTGTAGATATCATCAACATGAAGGTTTTTAGTCATCATCCAAATGAATACACAACTCAACAATCTTCCACATATTTACAACATGACATCAGATTGTGTACAAAATGTCATCATCAAAACACAAATGTCATCATCAAAACACAATATGTTTGAAGTTGTGTGCTTAACATGATTGACCAGAATTATGTCATCATCAAAAACAGATTAAAGCAATGATCAAGTCAGTGAGTATGGTTATTTAAATAACCATAACTCAACATTCTCCCCCTTTTTGATGATGACAAAATATACATTCATATTTCTCCCCCTTTTTGACAACATAAAAAAGATGAAGAGAAACATATAAAAGTCAAGAAAGCACAATGGTTATGTACAACATTTGTTGAGATGAATAATCATGAAGTTTGCAATCATGGACAACAAGGATAGCATGGATTGTTTTCATTCAAAAATTGCAATCATTACAGAAGCTTGCCGTTGCAATCATATTGTCCCCTCAAATTCTCCCCCTTTTTTGATAACAACAAAAAGACTCTCTCCCCCCCTTAATCATCAACAAGTATAGTCACCCCCTTGGTATAACACTCTCCCCTTATGATGGTGTCAATGAAATAAGTAGGAAAAAGTGATACCAAAGAACATCAATGGATGGAGATCAAAGTATGATTGACATGTAAGCAAGGGGTGGAATTGAGAGATGAATGATCAGAATCAATAAAATCTTTGATATTAAAATATGAGAGAAAAATTATTGTGTCTTTGGATTGTGAAACAAAGTTTAATAAAAGACACATTCAATCACAACATATGCCAAAGTTTTAATAACCTGAATGCATTTAAAAAGATGAAGCAAATGTGATGAAAGTGACCTATATGAGTTCACAAAAGTGTTTATCACATGAGTTTAGTAGCTAAACATTTAACACAATGTAGAATAATAACTCTAACCCAATTAACATGAACTTCATCTAGGTCAATGTACATACTGTTCTTTTTCTGCTTTTTATATTTTTCTTTCATTTTGAGAGAGAATACAAGAGTAAACTGGTCAAATCACACCTTTTAGTGCAAGATGTCACATTTACCCAATGCAAGACCTCCTGATTACTCAGTGGTTTAACCTTCATTACCTTATATAGAGTTGAAACAATTTGTTTGTCACCTTTTGACGCGCTTGATTAGGTGAAATGAACCCGATTACTTAGTGATAAAATGAAGTTTTCATTGCTCTGTTTGTATCTCTCTATTTTTCTGAACACTTTCTATTTGAAATTTTAAGAACAGAATTACATTAATTAGAGTAGACATGATCATGATTGTAGAGAGATTATTCTTAACATGTGTTAAGGATAAAGCTTCAAAATATACACATGCTAAACACTAAAGCTACTCATGTGCCTACAAGTGTTTTGCAACTCAGTTTAAATAAGTTCAGCTTAAAAACTTGGCATAACCTTGTTCTTAGATTGTATCTTTAAGACTAAACTAAGTGTACAATTATTTTAGTCTTTATGTATGAAATCTCTCATATAGGAATATCATAAAGACTCATTTATCTTGATGCAATACTTGAATAAATGGTATGAAATGTCAAGAAGATAGAATCAAGAAATAAATGGAACTGTTTTTCAAGCATGAGTTTGAGTGGATGTTATCATGTTGATTTATGAAAGAATCAGCTCTCCCTGAATATGTGAAGATTTCAAAAAGATAGATGATGATGTGTCAAGACAAAATCCTTGGTGTGTCGACACAAGAGCTAGAAATCTCAACAACAGAGTAGTAGTGAACAACTAGTGTCGACACATGAGCAACTATGTGTCAACCTGTGGCTGCAGTCAGAAGGTTGATTTTTGCAAGAACGTTAAGCAAAATTACATCTTGTGCCATCCTTGCTCTGCTAGGGTTTGGCGCCGCCGGCCTTCTGCTGGCGTTGATCGCCACCGACCATGGGGTCGTCGGGGGAGACCCCGACTTGCCCCCGTCCTCAGCCCGCATGGGGAGGTCCCACTGTCCCTGCTCATTCGCTGGTGGACGCGAGCATCTCCATCGATCGCCATGTAGATAAGACCGCTCATGGGCACGTTGTGGGTACGTGCATGCCGTCCATTAATGCAGAGGATCCACATTCGTCCAACCATGTTCCTGATGCAGCGACTCCTTCTCAAAGATCTTTTGCCCAGATCCTTATGGCGTCCATCCTTCCCCCCGCTCCTCCCATCAAGGTCCACAGCCCTGCTTGTACTGACTCTGGCGAACCAGCGGCGTTCTTCTCCCTGGAAGAGGTTCGTATATCTTGTGTCCCCTTCAAGCATGCTATTATCGCCTATACCCCCGTGGGTAGGCCTTCCTTCCAGGAGATTCGTATGCACTTTGCCCAGCGGTTTAACTTTGTCAAGGACTTCATCATAAGTGCTTTGGATGGTCGGCATCTTCTTCTTCGATTCCAAGATCAAGAGGACTATCTCAAGGTACTATTGAAGGATACGTTATTTGTTAAGGGATATTTATTTCGGTTCTTTCAATGGTCGATGGAATTCTCCCCGAACGAAGACTCTTCTGTTGTTCTTGTGTGGGTGGAGATGCCAGGCCTCCCCACTAATTTCTACAATGAACCCATGCTGAGATCCATCGCTGGTAGTATTGGACAAGTTCTGCAGGTAGACAGAGACACGACTACGTTAACTCATACCCATGCAGCGCGAATATGTGTTCAAATGGATATCTCAAAAAACCTCCCTGAGCGTGTGTGGATAGGCATCGGTGCTGGTGGTCTTTGGCAGCCCATCTTTTATCCAAATCCTCCGGTGTTCTGCAAAATCTGTAAGCGGCTAGGACATATCGACTCCAAGTGTAAGAAATCTACTTCTGATGATGAGCCATCTATTCCGGTTGGCAGTATTTCTGATCATCATGATCCACCGGCTAAGCGGATTTGGCGTCCTGTCCCGATGTCTCGTGCTCTGGAGAATCGTGGGAAGGCTCCTGTGGTTGTGAACAATGATGGTACAAGGTCTTTGCCAGGGCCGTTTGACAGGATGGTGGTGAGATCCGACCAAGATGACATATGTCCTACTTTGGAGACTCTTATTGCACCTAGTCTGGGTGAGGATGGTGTTCTGGGTGGTGCTGTAAAGCAATCTGATGGTTGTGTTCATAACAAAGTTAACATAATTGTTGCCAACACGGTTAATGGGTTGGGAGATGGTGCTGCTAATGATTCTGATAACAATCTCATCCCAGATCCAGGGGACTCTAGCACTCTGCATGATTTATCTGTGGAGCGCAATTCTACTGTTACGGGGGAAAATGATAGTCCTGATTTCCATCTTATCCATCCTCTGGAACCAAATGCTAATTATGAAATTTGCCCACCCATGCATCGCGTGATATCCCTGCCAGGTTCGAGCTCTACTTTGGATAATTCAGATTTTACAACTATTCATGCCAACTTCGTTGGTTCGGATAATGTGGCAGAGAGGGCGGTTGATGGTGTCAAGACCAGGTCTTCCCTGCGCAGGACTGCCTCTGTTAACACAACCTCAAAGTAGTTCTCTATGAAAGGTATTGGTAATGTTTCTTCTGTCCATCGTCTTAAATTTCTTATTCGGCAGCATGGACCTTCCTTCTTGACTATTATTGAGCCCAAGCTAGCTCATGATAAAATTGATAATTATAGACAGAAGCTGGGTATGGACTTTTCGCTTATTAATTCTACTGATAAAGGGCGAATTTGGCTATTCTGGAATCATGATATTTCTGCTCATCTGGTTTCTTGCTCGGATCAATTTATTACTGTGTGCTTATGCTCTTCCTCTCATCGGGATGTCATTATCACTATTGTTCATGCTAGTTGCTTGTTATCAGAGCGGAGAGCTCTCTGGGATCATATTGTTGACTTTTCTGCTACATGTGTTAGTCTGTGGCTTATTGGAGGAGATTTTAATAGTATCCTTGATCCTGATGAGAAAAGAGGTGGTAGGATGGCCTTTGAGCGATCCATGTTAGATTTCCAGGCTTGTGTAGCTGCTGCAGGCCTGGAGGATGCTGGATTCTCTGGTAGTCGCTTTACCTGGTACAATGGTCAGGTTTCTAATGGCATCTGGGCTAGGCTGGATAGGGTGCTTTTAAATGGTGAATGGTTAGTTGCCTATCCGGATATTCAGATTCAACACTTATCTCGTGCCTGCAGTGACCATTGCCCTCTGATAGTTTCTACTTCCCCTCCTTTGCAACGCTTGCTTGCTAGATTTTGCTTTCAACAAATGTGGACTGCTCATGACAGATTTTTGGTGGACGCTCAGCAGAGCTGGCTGGCCGCGCCTCACTCCTCCTATCCTCTGCTCACTTTGGCGATGAAACTCAAGCACATGAAATCCTTCTTCCGTGAATGGAATAAAAATGTTTTTAAGAATATTACAGACAATGTGTTGATTGAGGAAGATGAATTCCAGATTGCCCAATCTATGTTTGATGTAGATGCTTCTCAGATGAACAGTGAGCTCCTTCATGAAGCTCGTCAGACTCTTGTGCGCACTCATTCTCAGGAAGAAACTTTTTGGAGACAAAAATCCAGGTTGAAATGGCTGAAAGAGGGTGATGGAAACACCAAATTCTACCATGCTTATGCAAATTCCCGTAGAAGAAAATCGATGATTACTCAAATCAATAATGATGGTGGTGATCCTGTGGTGAATAAAGATGATATAGCTACTTTATTTGTCTCGCATTTTTCCAAGGCATTCACGTCGGATACTCACAGCATCAATCAGGAATTACTTGGTATTATCCCTTGCATCTTGGACATCAATCAGAATGATATTCTTTGCTCTATTCCCTCCAATGAAGAAATTAAAAGGGTTGTCATGTCTATGTCTCCTGATAGCGCCCCAGGACCTGATGGGTTTACAGGTCATTTCTTTCACTCATGCTGGAGTTTCATTGAGCCTAACGTTTGTTCTGCAGTGCAAGCCTTTTTCTGTGGCCATGCTTTGCCTAGGGGGTTCACTTCTTTATTAATTGCTTTGATTTCGAAGATTGAGATTTCAAAGGTCTGTGCTGATTTTCGGCCTATCAGCCTATGTAACTTTTTCTACAAAATTATATCTCGGATTATCAATGACAGGCTTGCTCAGGTTTTACCCCTATTAATTTCTGAAGAGCAGGGTGCCTTTGTTAAGGGAAGGAATATATCTAAAAATGTTTCTTTGGCTATGGAAATGGTGCAGCATTTGGGCAGGAAGTGCAGAGGTGGTAATGTGATCCTTAAGCTGGATATGGCCAAGGCTTATGACCTATTAGAATGGGATTTTCTCTATGCTGTGTTGCACAAGTTTGGCTTCTCTATCAGATTTATTTCCCTTGTCGAGTCTCTTCTTTCTAACTGCTGGTTCTCAGTGCTATTCAATGGCGAAACTCATGGCTACTTTAAATCTTCTAGAGGTATTCGCCAAGGGGACCCTCTGGCCCTGGCTCTCTTTATTTTGGCTCAAGAAGTCCTCAGTAGGGGTGTGTCAACTTTGTTTTGCGGGAGTTTTGGTGGAGCTTATCAGACCATGAGACGCTGTCCTCTTGTCTCCCATCTCTTATTTGCTGATGATACGTTAATCTTCTCCAATGGCTCGGCCAGGCATATTAAGCGTCTAATGGCTTTTCTGAGGAATTATGAGGCTTCATCGGGTCAGCTGATTAATGTGGCCAAGAGTTCCTTTATTCTACATGAAAGGGCTCCTTTATCTCTTAGCCGATCCATTGGCTATATCACTGGTTTTGCTCGGGGCTTTCTCCCTTTCAAGTACCTTGGTGTTTCTATTTACTCTGGAAGACAAAGATCTCTATACTTCTCTCACATCCTGTCTAAAACGGCTCAAAAATTGCAAGCTTGGAAGTCTAAATTTTTGACATCTGGTGGCAGGCTGGTTCTGTTGAGACATGTGCTATCAGCTATTCCTATCTTCACCATGTCCTCCTTATCCATCCCCAATACGGTTATCAAATCCTTCCACAAGTTGCTTGCTACTTTTTTCTGGGGTTCTTATGAAGGTTCTCCGAAGAAGCATTTGGAAAAATATGGCTCAGCCCAAAGAGTGTGGGGGCCTTGGGATCCTTAATCTCCAAGACATGCAGATTGCTTTAAGGACCAAAATGTTACGGAAGGCGATTTCTGGAGTTTCCATGTGGGGAAAATTTTTCAAGGCCAGATATCTTCATAATAGTCATTTTTCTAAAGCCTCTTATGAGTTGATGTCTGCTGCTAACAGCCGCCTTTGGAGGCATGCGTCCTCCCTTGTTGCTTCCAACCATCAGGTTTTCCTTGCTAATATGGACTCTAATGCTAGCTTCTGGTTTGATGTCTGGACTGGGTCTGTCCTTTACATAACTTCATTCCAGAAAGTATATGGCGGAATTTCCCAGGGAAACACTTATCTGTTAAGCAAGTTGTTCATAAGCCTGGGGGTCATCATCTGATGTTGGCCCATCAGTATTGCCCGACAATGGTCTTAAACAACTCTATTGCGGTTCATGGGGATATGGACAAGTGGATTTGGTGTCCAAATCCAGATGGCATTTTCAGCACTTCCTCTGTGCGGAAAATTTCTCAAGGCGTCATCATAGCTGGATGGGACAAGCTGTGGAGCCCCGCCATCCCTTTGAAATGGTCTATCCTTGCTTGGTGTCTGGTGAAGGGCTGTGTGCCTACTGATGAAGTTCTGGCGGGCTGTGGCATCCCTCTGTGCTCCATGTGTTCTTGTTGCTCTCTCCCTAGTGTTGAATCTGGTACATACTTGTTTTTTCATAGTGATGTGGCTAAGGATGTGTGGGGGTCTCTCTTTGATATTCTCCAATTTTATAATCTGACAGTCCTAAATGCAGCGCATGGAACTATCAACTTCTTGTCTGGTCACTTTGGTTGTACCTCTTTGGGGAAGCTAGCTCGATTTATTTTCCTTTCTGTCATTTGGGAATTATGGTGCAGTCAGAACCGTGCCAGATATGACTCTGTTCCTATGTCCAGCCCTCAGGTGCTGTTTAAAGTTCGGATGAATGTGCAGGATGCTATTAGCGCTTCTTTGTTTGCTCTGAAAGACCTAGCACCAACTCAGCTTAGGTACTTATCTCAGTGGGGGATTCATCTTCACCAGTCTCCTAATCATTCTCCAAAGATTGTCAGATGGTCACTTCCCCCATCGGGGAGGTTCAAGCTCCATGTTGATGGCGCCTTCAAGCATTCTACGGGTATTGAAGCAGGTGGTGGTATTCTCAGGAATGATCGTGGGGATGCTATTTTTTTCCTTTTCCCACCGATATCCCCAGATTCGTTCCAGCCTAGAGACTGAAGCGCTAGCATTAAGGGATGGGCTCACTCTGTGTTGCGCCCGTGGTGTTACTAGTCTTTTGATTGAGTCTGACTCTTTGGTTCTAGTTCAAATCATCAAGGGTCGATTTCTTTGTCCTTGGAGGCTTGCCTTTCCTGTCAATGACATTTTATCTAAGTGTCAGTCTCTCCATGTTTCTATTTGTCATGTCTTTAGGGAGGCCAATCAGGTTGCGGATGCTCTCGCTAACTTTGGTTGTTCCTCTGCAGTTTCTTGTAATTTCTGGTCATCTTGGGCTGATCTTCCCCCTTCTGTAAAGGGACCCTGCCATCTTGATAAGGCAGGGTTTCCCTCCATTAGGCCCTAATGTACTCATGATTATCATTGTTATTAATAAAATTTCCCTGGGAGTTGTGTGGTGGTGGAGTGGTAACCTTATCCCTTCTTTGAGGGGGTGAGCACTCTCCTTCTACCTCTTCTAGGTATTCGCAAAAAAAAAAAAAAAAACTATGTGTCAACCTGATCATGATAAAAAGCAATGGGTGTCGACACAAGAGAAGATGTGTGTCGACCTGAGCATGATCAAAGTCATTTTTATGGGTTTTTCAATGGTTTAACAAATGTTGACTTTTATTAAGTACCTTTGCAAGAACATTTGTCAACAAACTGAATGGGAGTTGTTGATAAATCAGATATGAAATAATATTTCTCCAGCATTTCACTCAAAGATTCTTTTGACTCACTCCCCCATAAGATATGCATGATATGAAATGATCATTTAAGCAATTCAGATATGTTCATTCCAAGCAGTTTGCACAGAAAGAATATGAACATGATCAAGCATATATTAACAGACAATTTATTGAAAGAGAGAAGTTTTTCAAAGACTTAAAATAAAATATTTGAGATTTTCATTTTCCTTGATGACCTTTTATGCAGGAAAAGACTATTGATACTTGGCGGAGAATTTTTCTCACGTATGATGATAGTTTCCAAACAAGCCAAACTTGTTCTTTCACATTTCACCATTTGATATACCACATAGTCACTGTAAAAGGTCAATTATTCTTTAGTTTTAGCATGAAATTCATTGCATTTTCAAGAATATTTTTTGCAATTTTTTTTAAAATTTACTCCCTGTTAATATGTGCATGGAATGAAAAAGCTAGCAAGCAACTCACACATGATCATGCACACAATTAGCTTTAAGCATAACATGACTTCTGGTACTTGGCGGAGTATTTTACTCACGCATAATGATAGCTTCCAAACAAACATAACTTGTTTTTCCATATGTCATCATTTGATATACCAAAAAGTCAAAGCAATTGATATGCACACAGAATCATGGACACAGATAAGCAAGCATGATAATACAAACATGATTCCAATTGTTATGACACAAAGTTATTGTTGGGAGCAACATCAAAACACACTCTTCATTGTTCAGATAAGACTCTAAGAATTTTCTTCAACTTAAGCAGTTCAATCTGGAAATGATATGAGGTTTTACCTGAACAGTCTTCATTTGGATTTTACCTGTGGTTTCCAATTTTTTCTTGCCTTGCATAGCCATTATCTTGATTTCATATGGAAAAGGTATGGCTACAAGGCTCATCAACTTGCTGATCAAGTTGGCCTTAGGACCCATACCTACTTGAGTCCTACAGTGGAGCAAGAGTTAGATTGCAGCAATGAACTTTTTGAATCCAAGAGAATTTTCTTTTTGGTATAGATGCACTTTTGTCATTAATGGAACTATGAGTAGCATTAGTTCCATAACACAATTATTCTTTATTTAATGCACCTATGTTTTACATGAAATGTTCAATTTATGTTCACATGGAGTTTATGAGCTTTTTCAACAAAATCATAATTCTTAGTTACATGTGCATGATGTGACAACTTTTGCAATTAATTCAAGCATGATTATGCACACATTTAGCTTTAAGCAAGGAGTGACTCTTGGTACTCGGCGGAGAAGTTTTCTCACGCATAGTGATAGTTTCCAAACAAGTATGACTTGTCCTTCCACATTTCACTATTTTATATACCAAGAGATCTAGATGTGTAACTCATCATGATTTCACTTTAGCATTCAATTTCACTCATCAAACAATTTATTCAAGAGATTTTTTTTTATTAACCAGAAGTTTTTATTTAGCAGGGAATCTCTTAGAAGTATTTACCTGGTGAGATTTTCATTTTCTTTCATTCTCTCTACTTACTTTCCTTGTAGCCTAAGTCATGAAGCCTTCACCTTGAAATTGACTACAAGGATCCCTGCACCCAGCATTCAAGCAGCACATTTCAGAACCCAAACTTGTTTGGGTCCTAAGGATCTTCCATGAATCTACAACAATGATTTTTGAATCCAAAAATATTTTATATTGGGTGCATTTTTCTGAAGACTAGAAACACTAGAATCTTGGTTTCTAATCTTAGAGTTATTGGTATAGAATGCACCACTGACATACTGAACATTTTGTTTTTTATTTTTTAGATTTTTATCATTGAGATTTTTAACATGGAATTCAGAAGAGATCTTTTGTGCAACAGTTCTTTTTTCATGTACATGAAATTTTTGAGTGTTTTCAGCATGAACATGATCTTTATTCTTATGTACATTAACATGAAACATGGGAGCATGCATAAGATTATCAATTCTATGCCAACATTCCCTAGAAATATGCCCAAATTTATGACATGTGAAGTATTGGACTGATTTGGCATATTTATGGAAATTTTGATCTCTATTTTAGCAAAATTTGGCTAAATGACTAGGTTTATTGTAGTTAAAGCAAATGAAATCATTTCTTACCTGATACTTACCTTGACATGTATGCATTTGCTGGAATCTCCTTTTCCTGTGAGGAGGTTTACCATGAGGAGAAGGAGGTACCTTTTGGTGGCTCTTGGCATGATGTGGAGTTGTAGAATGCCTTGGATCTTTCTAGATGATGGAGGAGGTATGGAGACCTTATAGAATCCTATTTTCTTTTTCATTTTATTTTTCTGATTTTCAATTGAAATATGGTTCTTCCTATTTGCAGCATTTTTATTCAATTTATTATTTTGTTTTTAAAAAAATTTCTGAGCATGAGTCTTAACAAATTTTTCTTTAGGTGTATCAAAATTCTTGTTCATAGAAACATTGACAAATGAGGTCTTTGTTTTGTTTTCAAAATTTTTTGTTCAAGAGGTTAAATCCTAAACCTTCCTTTTGACAATTAACTTTTATTCCAAGAAGATTATCCAAATTCCGAGTTCCTTGAACAAACTTAGACAAAGCGGATTTTAAGCTATCAGCAGTTTTGTTCAATTCAGAAATCTTCTTTTCAGAATTTTGATTTTGTTTAACAACCTCTTCAAGTTCATTTGTCAATTTTTCTTTTTCAGCTTTTAATGCAGTAGTTTCCTTTTCTGAAGTTTAAAGTTTGTTTTGCATGTTATCCAGATCATTTTTCAACTTGTTCTTTTCATTTTCAAATTGAACAATTTGATTTTCCAAGTCAGCAATTTTCTCCTTAGAATTGTTGCATTCATCATTTAATGGTCTGTTATGATACAAGCATTCAATCTTCTTTTTCAGATGACTATTTTCCTCAACCAATTGTTTACATTTTTCTTTTTTCTGATGATCATGAGCCATGTTGGAAATTTGTTTGTTCAATTGATCATTATCAAATTTAAGATTCTCATTATGATCAATCAAATTTTTATTTTCATCTTTCAAATCAAGATTTTCATTTTCCAACTGATCATGATTTTCTTTTAATTTAGACAACTTGTTTCCATAATTTTTGACTTTATTTTTCAAATTCTCTTTCTCAGAATTTAACTTTTCAATTTCATTTTTCAAATCTTCATTCTCAATTTTCAGTTCGTCATTTTCTTCATAGAATGCTTGATGGTTATCAATTTTCATCTCATTTATCTCCAATTGATCCTTCAGCTTCTTGTTTTGATATTTAACCTTTTTAAACTATTTGCACATATGCTCATAGCATTCTATCAATTCATCAAGAGATATATCATTCTTTGAGTCAGTATCAGACATTGATCTATCAAATGGGTCTGAACCAGATTTACCTGAATTTTGAGACTTTCTTGACTTTTCTGACAAATGTGATCCTTTAGATTTATCTGAGCTAGAAGAACCTTTTGAGCTGTCATGAGCCATGAAGCATTTGTTCTTGGATTTCTTTCCAATCATGTTTGTCTTCATATAAAAGTCCTGCAATTTATCAAACTTGATGTTATCATCATTGTCATCAAACCCAACAATTTTGGGTCTATTTATAATACTTGAAAATTCAGCCATGTTACCAAGTTTGATTCAAATGATTAGACTAATTAACAATCACCTAATCTACTCAAGAATGCAAAGTCAAAAAAGATCAAGCGATGAATCTAATCAAACAGATCAAGCAAAATTTCAATATTCAAGCAATCAAGCAATTCAAACAGATCAGATGATGTTTCATTAAGATCAAACAAAGCAATCAAATCAGATCAGATTCAGACATTAACCTGCTATGTTACCAATTGTTAGGATTGGATTTTCTATAATGGCAAATCTAGAAGGGGGGGTTGAATAGATTTGTAGCGGAAACTTAAGCAATTTAAAAATTACTTCGAAATAAAGAATCTACTCAATTAAAACCCCTCTAATCTGATTCAATGTGTGTTATTAAAATGTGAAAAACACTTTATGAAATAGTGTAAGTGTCAAATATGTGATTAACGTGTGTGAACAAATTAATTAGTGTGTAGGCAAAATCCCTATGCATGCATCTAGCGTAATACAATGAAAACCACAAATCAAACCACAGTGCACAAGGGATTTTTAGGTAGTTCAGAGATCACATCCAGTGACTCCTACATCCACCCCTCACACAGTGAGGCACACACTACTCAAAGAACTGAGTACAACACACACACAAGCACTCAGGCTCAGACACACACACATGCTAGATCAAGTTCACAGAAGATCAGATCCTCTATCCTCGATCTGATCTACACACCACACACAATTCAGATCTGTGCACAAATTGACACAGATCACAACACACACACTATGATCTGTAATGAGAACTTGTACATATCAGAAAACAAACATCCATACAGAATCCACGTACTGATCTCAGTTCAGTACACACACACACAAATACATGAATTGAGTTGAGAAAAGGTGTGAGTGAGGAAAGACATATCCCTACAAATATTGATCTGATCACCACGATCACATATCCACAATGTTTCTTCCTCAATTCTGCTACTGCTCTTCTTCTTCTTCTTTTCCTTCTTCTTCTTCTTGATCGGCACTGCTCTGCTTCAATAGCTTCTGGATTGCGATTTCTTCTTCTTCTGCTGCACTTCTTCCAGATCTACTCCTTCTTGAGCACACCACTTCTTTCTCTAGAGCTTGACCTTGATTTCCACGTCCTCTATGTTGAAAGGCTGGTCTGCAACTTTTGGAGATTGAGCAAGGCACTAGAGAAACCCCTTTTTGCCGCCAAAAACATTTCTGGGAGTTGTATGGGCTGGCTTGCCTTAAGAGTACAAGGATCATGGGTATTTATAGCCTCATATGTCCATAAGGTGCCTTGGGGTGCGTGAGCACAAAAATCTAGGTCAAATCCCTTGATTCCTAAGCAGCCACGTGTCCAGAAAAATTCCCATTTTTGAGCTTCAGTTGAAGTGTGTCGACACAGTCTGAGCTTCAGTCGAAGTGTGTCGACACACAGGCAGACTGTGTCGACACCACTGGCTACTGGCTTCGGAACATGCTTTTGGGAGGGACAGTGTGTGTCGACACACATGCAGACTGTGTCGACACCACTGGCTACTACTTCCTTTACTGTTTGATGAATTCATACACTGTGTCTACACAACATCCACATGTGTCGACACCACTGACTCTTTTATGCTCTGAATGTAGAGGGTGTATCGACACACTTGACATCTTGTGTCGACACAACTTTGACAGAATTATGTGAACCTGTATATATGAAGTGTGAACCATCAAAACATGTCATTATCATCAAAATATGAAATATTAAGTATTAAAAACATGTTGTTCACTCATCATTGTAATATGTACAATGTGTCATCATCAAGATCAAATCAAGATCAAAGTATAAGTGTTTAGACATCATACACAACCAAATATTGTAGTCATCATTAAAATCAAAGTATGAGTGTGTATATATCATCAACATGAATGTTTTTAGTCATTATCCAAATGAATACACAACTCAAAATCTACCACATATTTACAATATGACATCAGATTGTATACAAAATGTCATCATCAAAACACAAATGTCATCATCAAAACACAATATGTTTGAAGTTGTGTGCTTAACATGATTGACCAGAATTATGTCATCATAAAAAACAAATTAAAGCAATGATCAAGTCAGTGAGTATGGTTATTTAAATAACCATAACTCAACATTCTCCCCCTTTTTGATGATGACAAAATATACATTCATATTTCCCCCCCTTTTTGACAACATCAAAAAGATGAAGAGAAACATATAAATGTCAAGAAAGCACAATGGTTATGTACAACATTTGTTGAGATGAATAATCATGAAGTTTGCAATCATGGACAACAAGGATAGCATGGATTGTTTTCATTCAAAAATTGCAATCATTACAGAAGCTTGCCGTTGCAATCATATTGTCCCCTCAAATTCTCCCCCTTTTTTGATAACAACAAAAAGACTCTCTCTCCCCCTTAATCATCAACAAGTATAGTCACCCCCTTTGGTATAACACTCTCCCCTTATGATGGTGTCAATGAAATAAGTAGGAAAAAGCGATACCAAAGAACATCAATGGATGGAGATCAACGTATGACTGACATGTAAGCAAGGGGTGGAATTGAGAGATGAATGATCAGAAATAATCAGAATCAATAAGATCTTTGATATTAAAATTTGAGAGAAAAATTATTGTCTTTGGATTGTGCAACAAAGTTTAATAACAAAGACACATTCAATCACAACATATGTCAAAGTTTTAATAACCTGAATGCATTTAAAAAGATGAAGCAAATGTGATGAAAGTGACCTATATGAGTTCACAAAAGTGTTTATCACATGAGTTTAGTAGCTAAACATTTAACACAATGTAGAATAATAACTCTAAGCCCAATTAACATGAACTTCATCTAGGTCAATGTACATACTGTTCTTTTTCTGCTTTATATATTTTTCTTTCATTTTGAGAGAGAATACAAGAGTAAATTGATCAAATCACACCTTTTAGTGCAAGATGTCACATTTACCCAATGCAAGACCTCCTGATTACTCAGTGGTTTAACCTTCATTACCTTATATAGAGTTGAAACAATTTGTTTGTCACCTTTTGACGCGAGCCAAAACACTTGATTAGGTGAAATGAACCCGTTTACTTAGTGATAAAATGAAATTTTCATTGCTCTGTTTGTATCTCTCTATTTTTCTGAACACTTTCTATTTGAAATTTTTAGGAACATAATTACATTAATTAGAGTAGACATGATCATGAGTGTAGAGAGATTATTCTTAACATGTGTTAAGGATAAAGCTTCAAAACATACACATGATCAACACTAAAGCTACTCATGTGCCTACAAGTGTTTTGCAACTCAGTTTAAATGAGTTCAGCTTAAAAACTTGGCATAACCTTTGCAACGACCCGCTTCCACCCGGTACAGTTATACCAACCCACGTCAGATGATAGCAAGCCGCTACAGGGGAGAATACCCCAACAAGTAACAAATGAGCTGAGATATACACAATAGAGTCGAATAAATGCAATGGAATTTAAATGAATCTTATTCCATCAACTTTTAAATCCACATACCACAGTCTGTATAGTTCAACAAGAGATAACATAAGTGCAAAATGTTCCAAATACATAGCCGACTCCAAGTACATTTGAACAAAATCCAAATTTCAATTGTAGCATTACATACTTATGAAATATAAATTACAATTCTTCAATCCCTTAGTCCAACTCCACTTCAATTCTTGCTAGCTCCTCCGCTGCTAATTTCTTGAAATGTTTAGCAAGAGTGAGTCTACGCAATAGACTCAGCAAGTAACTTAAGATTCAATACATACATGCTTTTTACCAATTAACACAATAAAATTTCAGTAGTTAAATCATACATGACCATGCTATAACCTAAACAAATTCCATTGAACAATTATCTAAACAAATGTAAAACTAGAATCTACACATGATCACTAACATCATGGTGTCATTAACATGAGTAAAATACACATTCACACGTTTTCATGCTTTATCCAAGTCATTGTAAAGTTGCACAACTAAGCCATGGAAACATATACAAGATAGGTAGCACTCCTAGCATGATTTCTAACTCACTTCGCATGCAATCATAACAATTTACTTCACATTTAGCTTGCTGATTTATACAAATTTTATCACATTCATATTACCTTTGCATATGGATCACCTTTAACTATACAACATGATACTAAACACATGTGCATCCAATCATTCAAATTCCATGAATATGAAAGCATATACTTACATTTTGGTACTAATGGTAACATCACTTTTAGCAATTGACAATTTATACATAAACACATACACACACATTTGTACACATCCATAAACAATTTATCAATTAACACTATTGTCATTTACACTTATACTATTTTCTCATTACACTCAACCATATGATAAACCTTGGCTTTCACATACACTCACTTTGTTCCATCACACAATACTTATACACATTTCCCATTAATTCTTCTTTCACATTCACACACTTCTTATCATTTCACTTTGCACATAACGTGTGCCACATTTACACATCTCTCGCACATATCTTGTGCTATGAACACATATCACTTTTCACATCACATATGTTTATTTTCACTTAATGCCAAGACACAGCCCAAACCACCATATAGACGATCATATAACACACACATTCACATTCACTTACTTAATCACCGGCATAGTGATAAGTCTTAGTTCCTGCAGAAACCGGGGAAAGCCCTTCCCACCATTACCAGTGGAACTTGTCCACCTCCAGGATTTTACAAGACCCTTTGCCAGGGTATACACTTTATCAAGACCCTTTTCTAGGGTGTCACATGTCACATTAAGCTTTCCCGTAGGGGCATTACTACGGTACAGCTCCAAGCATCTAGGGTGGCAGTGTCCTATGGGCATGTTTGTTTATCTTATCACATTAACCATTTTACACACCTACACCACTTGTTCTCTCACGTCCCATGTACACACTCATACATAATTCATACACATATAAGTCCTCATTTACTGATTTTAACCTCACTGTTGCAACTGCCAATTAATCATAATACAGATATAATCATACTGAAATTTATTGAATCACATCAAGTCACAATTAACATGCTCACATAGTCATTTTTCACATTAAAAATCCATAACAATACTTACTGTCATTAAAATAACATGAGATTTTAACCACAGACAATTTTAAGGTTTATAATCGCACATACAATTTTTCAAATTTTTCTGAATCATATTACATTTACAGAAATTAAAACATCCAGTTTCATGCTATTCATAATTCACTTTAACATGGACCATAACAGGAACATCAGATTTAACCATTCACAACCCTGATCCTAACATAATCATCATCACATAAATTTTCCCTTGATTTATTGCACAGCACACAATTTAATGTAAATTTTACAATTTCTACGCATGTCTTTCATTTCCAAAACAGAAATTCCAGTAAATCCCACAGTCATGGAAAAATTCTCAAAATTCCAGGGCATGGACTGATACATATACACATGGTATAGAAAAATCTAGGGCATTTAATTCCTTAGGAATTTGGTAGACAGTAGATGAACATGCATAATCCATTTTTCCCAACATGTATTTCAATAATCTAAAAATTCATGCCATCCACAGAAAAATGCAGAAATTTCCACACATATCACATTATCTATTATACATAGCATATAAAAGTTACACTATATCCTTATTGCGAAAACATATCGAAAATAATCATCTACCAGGAAGAACAGCTCACTGTTCTATCCTGAAGAACTTGGCGGCAGCCTCTGGCCGTTCAAGGGTTTGGACGGCACGATCGCTGGACGCCGATGGGAGATCTTGGCATCAAGGATATTGACGCCAAGTTCCTGTCTGTGCCAGGGCACAGACCGAACTCCAAATACATAGTGAAAGGGAGGGTCCAGGACACGATTTAAAATCCACAAAATTTGCTGGGACCTAGGACACATGTATGGGATTGAGATCTATGGGTTACTTGCCTTTCTAAAAACCTCCAAAGGGGTGAAAATGGGCGATGAAGCTCTCCTTGGGTAGTCCCAAGAAGCCTCCAAAACTCCTTTACTCCGTCTTCTGTGGTGTTGTAGCTACCAGTTCGAGGCTGGGGAAGCCTCCTCCTTCGTCCAAGCTAGCTTCTAGTCGTAGAAGATCGCCGGAAGAAGCTCCAAGTCGCCGGATCTGAGCTCTGAAAGCTCAGGTTTTCTCACAGGCTTAGGGTTCCTCTTCTCCTTCTTGCAAAGAGTCCAAGGAGGGTTTTGGGGTTGCAAAGAGGGTTTGGTTTAAAGGAGAAAGACCTCTCCTTTCACGTAGAGGTTGATGTGAGGCTTTCACAGCCAGTGGGGACAGCTCCCCAATGGCTGGGGTTGCTTGTCCCCGGAATTCCGGGTCTGCTGTGCATGCAGGTCAGAGAAGTAGACGTCCATCTATATGGACGGCTACTTAAGTCTTGGCGTCCATCGATATGGACGCCGACATCTCATGGGCGTCCACCCATGTTGACGCCAATTGGCCCTCCTGCCAGAACTTAAAATCATGCAGAAATCATGTTCAACTTACACACATATATATACATACAATGTATGTAACATAGTATACACACTATCACACCATGCATTCAAACCATATTTACCATATAATTATTCACATGCATACATAAACACAACTAGCTAATACGTACGTAGATATCTACCTATGCGTACATGATGTTTTACATAGGCATGACTCAACATGCGGCGAAATAAAGTGACAAGAATTGCGAGGGTTTCAGAAATCATTAAGAGGCAATATGAATTAAGTTAGCTAGGAATAATCTATTCAATAAAATAGTTCTTGCTTGCACTCACTGGATTTGGCATATATATATAGCATACATACACGGATGTAACATACTTATGTACATTATGCACGCAACAGCTAGATACCACATGCACACCGGTAATTAGATTAACTTGAACAACATTACTTAAGTACTATATGCATGGGATTCCTTAACATGTACAATATGCACAATTTATCTAATTGCTTATTCTCACCTAAATGTCATAAAAATACATGCATGTTATTCATGAGAAGCATGGAATTACAATATACACTACTAAATACACCTACCATACTTGCGCTCTATATGTACATGCAATGTACGAAATTCAATGTACACATTAACTACACCATGCAATGAACAATGTTTACAACTAAACATACATATGCATACATAAGTATACCAAGGTGTTATGTATGTAGAATTAGGTATACAATTATTACACGCATAAGATAACCTACATACGTACATACACATATGCACTTCATATATTCGCACACAATATCCATGAAATGGGTAATATAAGTTATACTTCAATATTTAGATGGCACCTGCATAGTATTTAAATAGATACTTTATACCCAAAATTGGCCAATTACTCATCTTCACGATAATAGTATACATCCTCGCATATACACATGCAAAATTTATATCTATAATATGCACCATCTTCATGCATGCCATTTATGCAAGAACAAGTAAACATCATATACATAAAATAGAAGCGGGAAAAAGAAATTCGGGGCCTTACAACCTTGTTCTTAGATTGTATCTTTAAGACTAAACTAAGTGCACAATTATTTTAGTCTTTATGTATGAAATCTCTCATATAGGAATATCATAAAGACTCATTTATCCTGATGCAATACTTGAATAAAAGGTATGAAATGTCAAGAAGATAGAATCAGGAAATAAATGGAAACTGTTTTTCAAGCATGAGTTTGAGTGGATGTTATCATGATGATTTATGAAAGAATCAGCTCCCCCTGAATATGTGAAGATTTCAAAAAGATAGATGATGATGTGTCAAGACAAAATCCTTGGTGTGTCGACACAAGAGCAAGAAATCTCAAGAATAGAGCAGTAGTGAACAACTAGTGTCGACACATGAGCAATTATGTGTCGACCTGATCATGATAAAAAGCAACGGGTGTCGACACAAGAGAAGATGTGTGTCGACCTGAGCATGATCAAAGTCATTTTTATGGGTTTTTCAATGGTTTAACAAATGTTGACTTTTATTAAGTAGCTTTGCAAGAACATTTGTCAACAAACTGAATGGGAGTTGTTGATAAATCAAACATGAAAGAATATTTCTCCAGCATTTCACTCAAAGATTCTTTTGACTCACTCCCCCATAAGATATGCATGATATGAAATGATCATTTAAGCAATTCAGATATGTTCATTCCAAGCAGTTTGCACAGAAAGAATATGAACATGATCAAGCATACATCAACGGACAATTTATTGAAAGAGAGAAGTTTTTCAAAGACTTAGATTTTTATTTTGCTTGATGACCTTTATGCAGTAAAAGGCTATTGATACTTGGCGGAGAATTTTTCTCACGCATGATGATAGTTTCCAGATAAGCCTAACTTGTCCTTTCACATTTCACCATTTGATATACCACATAGTCACTGTAAAAAGGTCAATTATTCTTTAGTTTTAGCATGAAATTCATTGCATTTTCAAGAATATTTTTTGCACTTTTTTTTTAAATTTACTCCCCGTTAATATGTACATGGAATGAAAAAGCTAGCAAGTAACTCACACATGATTATGCACACAATTAGCTTTAAGCATAACATGACTTCTGGTGCTTGGCAGAGTATTTTACTCACGCATAATGATATCTTCCAAACAAGCATAACTAGTTTTTCCACATGTCATCATTTGATATACCAAAAAGTCAAAGCAGTTGATATGCACACAGAATCATGGGCACAGTTAAGCAAACATGATAATACAAACATGATTCCAATTGTTATGACACAAAGTTATTGTTGGGAGAAACATCAAAACACACTCTTCATTGTTCAGATAAGACTCTAAGAATTTTCTTTAACTTAAGCAGTTCAATCTGGAAATGATATGAGGTTTTACCTGAACAGTCTTCATTTGGATTTTACCTGTGGTTTCCAATTTTTTCTTGCCTTGCATAGCCATTGTCTTGATTTCATATGGAAAAGGTATGGCTACAAGGCTCATCAACTTACTGATCAAGTTGGCCTTAGGACCCATACCTACTTGAGTCCTACAGTAGAGCAAGAGTTAGATTGCAGCAATGAACTTTTTGAATCCAAGAGAATTTTCTTTTTGGTATAGATGCACTTTTGTCATTAATGAAACTATGAGCAGCATTAGTTCCATAACACAATTATTCTTTGTTTAATGCACCTATGTTTTTCATGAAATGTTCAATTTATGTTCACATGGAGTTTATGAGCTTTTTCAACAAAATCATGATTCTTAGTCAACATGAAGGTTTTTAGTCATTATCCAAATGAATACACAACTCAAAAATCTTCCACATATTTACAATATGACATCAGATTGTGTACAAAATGTCATCATCAAAACACAATATGTTTGAAGTTGTATGCTTAACATCATAAAAAATAGATTAAAGCAATGATAAAGTCAGTGAGTATGGTTATTTAAATAACCATAACACAACAGGCTTGTAGTATAGATATGAGAGATACTCTTCTACAATTTCTATGTCCTGAGAATACGAGCTTTGGATGCTGACTAAATGTCACCCAGCTTTTCTTACAGTTGACACTAGCTCCATATTCAGACAACCAGTCTTCTCCTAGTATCATGTCATAACCCTTCATGTCCATGCATATTAAATTTGCAGGTAGGTTTTGAGTTCCAATTAACACCTCACTAGATGGAAAATGGTTTCTAAGTTTGGTGCTAGGACCAATAGGGTTGACACGACTATTCCAGATTTCATTAGAACGGGTTTTTCAAGTAGGGTATCAGCAAATGTTTGTGATATGAAGGAATGAGTAGCTCCCGTATCAAATAGAATGAATGCAGAATGAGATAGAATAGTAAGTGTACCTTCAACCACACCACCTTCCTCTGATGTAGGTGGTTCTTACAACACCAACATCCTACCTTGGCGCTTTAGACCTCCTTGTGTTGTCGGTGTCTGATTATTCATCATACGCGGACAGTTAGAGATCTTGTGACTCTGGCTTCCATAGCGTAAGCACCTCCCTAGTGCCTTCCAACAGTCCTTGGACTTGTGACTAGCCTTGTCACAGTGTTTACATGGCTCTTTGTTGACGGTGGCTTGTTGATAACCTCCATCCCTGTACTTCTTCACTGGTTGAGTTCCATCTTGGTTCATCGGCCTCTTTATTCCGACCACAGCCGGTGGCCTTTTTGACACTGTCCTCTGTTCCTTCTTCATAATGCTGTTCTTGATATTTTCTGCTATAGGTAGCGAGTCATCTATGAATAAGTCTACAGATCCATCGGTCCCAGTTGTGTAATGTACTGGGGCCTCAGACCGATCATAAACCTCTTGGCCTTCAACCATTTAGTTTGGACCAAGTGTGGGGTATAACGAGCCAGTTTATAAAACTGCACCTCGTATTCAGATACGGATAGACTCCGTTGTTTCAAATTGGCGAACTTTGCCACCTTCCTTTCTTGTACTCTGTCAGAGAAGTACTTGTTGTTGAAGTACTCTTGGAACTGTGCCCAAGTGGCCTGGGCATCACCTAGTGTGGCCTCAATTGACTCCCACCAGACACATGCTTCTCTCTCTAGCTGATAAGTAGCTAGTGTGACTTTGTTCTCATCTGTGCATCCCATCACGTGGAATGCACGCTCCATTTCTTTGAGCCAGTGCTCAGCCTCGTCTGGATCAGTGCTACCCCAAAGCTAGGTGGGTTCATACTCCGGAAGTTTCTGGTGAGATCTCCCTGGTTTTTAGCTCTACCCTGGGTGGCCTATAATAGTGCCCGGGTCAATGTGTTGATCGTCCTTTGCAAGTCTCTTTCACGTGCAGCGGCCATTGCAATCCTTCAAGATAACCACATTATGTTCATTAGATATTAACTTCATCACCACTTAGTTCTAACTAGATGACTTAGCCCGTGTTTCTGCCCAATCTCACCGTTGGTTTTTTTTTTGACAAGTCGACACATGAGATTTTGTCTTGGCTAAGCCTAACAATTTCCTGTTTGCCTAGAACTTAAGGGAAAGCCTAGGCTCTGATACCAACTATCACGCCCCGACATTTAGCAGCAGAACATAAACGTCGAGAGCGTGAACGATACAAGTATGAGTAATTCAAAGCAACAACTAAGTACAACAAAAGACTAGAGACAATAATATTGCCAGCTAAATACTCTTTATTTCATTTCCATCAAACTAATTTAAAACCTTACATAACCAGAGTGAAACATAGGGCCCATTATTGTATTTCAAGTACATATGACATCTAAGGAAATAAACCTATCTATTACAGACTCTTTTAACTCTAATCATCTTGGCTGACTTGCTATATAGATGGGTTCACTTGAGAAACTCATCACTCTTCCCCGGTCCCATCATTCTCCAGCTCCTCATAATCATTACCTGAAAATATTAAGGAAAGCAGGTGTGAGCGCACTAGCGCCCAGTAGGATGTATATCTCATGGTGCGGGCATACTTTACATAATTAATCATGTTAACAAGTAAGATGCTATCATGCAAAACTCATGACAATTTCAATAATGACAAATCCAAGCTATCACATGTAGAAGGACGGTTCAGTGACAAATTCCACGACAGTTCTCATGTGAGACGAAATGATTAACAATGAAAAGGATGACAGTCCGATCATTTATCAATGGAAGAGATTCAATAACATGTAGCATGTACAATAGATATCTCAAGTTGAATTCTATAGAATTCCAGTGGATAATGACATATTGAATTCAATAACGATGACATGTACGATAGATTTGGCCATTTCACATATAACAATTCAATCATTCAATAGCAGTGTGGAAATTACCCAGATCAATCTTGCATTCAATTAGGTGATTGCCATACACCTTAATGGATCATATATTTGGCGATTTATAAGTATTTTGGGTGCTCCTCCCAGGACCAGACTGGGCCCTATTTGCATAGGCATGGTTGTGAACCGAAGTTCCAATAATTTCTGGTAATTCTATTCATTCATTTATGGCCAATACGAATTCCAATCATTAGACAGTATGCACTAGAGATCATGTCAATGATTATAGAGAACAAGGTAAGTGGACATGATCCTGAGTAAATTTCGACAGCATAACGACTTAATTACTTTAGTTCAATCTTTACACTTAATGGCTTAGTTTCACTGTGTCAAATTACTCTCACGAGAAAGTAGATAAGAAATAGAGGTGCATTCTATCTTCGAGGTACTTCATTAGTACAACCAACTCGGTCTCCATGAGGGAATCCACGGAGTACGAAGGTCTTAAGAGAAAGGTCACTAGACTGCTGATACAGAATGACCGGCCGTGAGTTTCCAATCCCCCAAGAAAGGGCTGCCTATATGTGCAATGTGACATGTAGAGCGTGTCTCAATCCACAATCCATCGGTTTGAAACAAGACGGAAAGCTTATAACAATTAAACATGACATGTATACAATTCAATCTATCACATGGTTGTTGTAATTTAGCATATAACACTTTTCAGTTATGAACAAGACAGAGTATGATCATAGCTCATATCAATCACATGGTAGATGGAATCAATCAATAATTAACACTTAGAATAGGAGTTCATATTCTTATGGCTTTCATGTTGGTTGATCTTTTTGTTAAGTCATTGAGTAACTATATGACATGATATAACAAAAGGACATGCATATGGTTCGCGATGGACACAGTCGTCGCACTTCAAAGGACCGTACACAGTCAACTCATGGCTTTGTGCAAAGTGACTAAATCGCGACGAACCTACCCATCACGTTCAAATCGCGACGGGTCAGATCTTCGCCTTTCAGGTCAGGAATCAATTATCAGATCGATTGTCCAAACAGGAATGCAACGGTCCCATCTGTCCCGTTAATAATGCGACAAATCAATATGTCACGATGACCTTTGAATCGTGACGTTTTGTTATGTCGCATTCAAGAGTCGACTTCAAAATCTGAATATAAAAATAGACCAAAAACTTGGGCGAGAAAAATGGTCAAATCGCGACGGCATGTGCTGTCGCGTTCAAGAGGGGTGCTGAAACCCATGCGGCGCATAGTTTTATGTGTCAGAGCTGTCTGGTCAAACATCAAAACATGATGGAATGGTCTGTCACCTTTATCAAAATCGCGACGTACATGTACGTCATGTTCATGCAAAGAGAAACGCGACGTCTGGAGTGGTCGCGTTCTTGGATCTTGCCCGAAACCTAGAAAAACGTTATAATCCTTCATGATAGACTTATAACTTGAAATCTAGCGATCTTTAAACAAAACTCTAAACATGAAAAACGTCAAGGACAATAAGTAGAAGAGAACCACAATTTTTTTGACCCAATTCGGCCTCGGGTTGCGTGAAACTTAGTAAGAACACATAAAGCCCTAAACTTGCGCGACTCTTGGAAAACGCTTAATATGACTCACATGGTTTATAAAAATTGGGGAAAATACATGCAGATGAAACTAGACTCGATTCTCTTTCCATTGGTATGTGCAATGTTTACTTTAAGCCCGAGAACACCTACCTTTAAGTGGATCTAAGAGAGGTCAATGCACAGGTCGCAGTAGTGAAAGGTTGGGGAAGAAGCTCCGATTTTTGGCCATTCTCCTCCTCTCCTGGTGCCCTAGCTCACCTCCACACGACCCCAACACAATGGTGAACCTTCCCAACAAGTCTTATGATGATTATTTATATGTTTACGGTTAATTTCAAGTCCTAACAAGACTAGGAAGGGTGGGTTGCGGTTTTGGCTTGTCCCCTTCTATGTTTTGGGGATTCTTCACCCAATTGAAGTAGGAATGCCATTAGGAAACCTCCTAACATGGTTGGGTACGAATTTGATTGCTATGAATGGCTAATTACCCTAGTTTTAGCTCTAATTTGCCCTTTTCTATTTTCTGCATAATTATGGTTACGAATTTTGGGGTTTAATGTTATTGGGTTTTGTTCTTTAGCCCAAATAAAGTTGTCTTGACCCAATATAATTTTAGTGGTTGATTCCACTCTTTGGGAGTTTAACCATGGATTTTATTCTATTTCTATTCAATATTTTATTTAATTGCTATTTTTCTAAAAATTTAGATCAATAAGTTTCCGGAGCGTTACACGATGAGTGCCTACGGGCTATAATGTAGTCCCCTCGGTAGAGAGCTGAAAATATACTATTAACTATGGGGTATAATGATACTGACATTGCATCTGTGCTTGGAGTATTTGCGTGCGTGAATGCTAGATTCTTAACCATATTACACGTGTTGATGGTGTGCATTCCAAGGTGGCATAGATCCTTAATGCACATTATGACTCGTGCTTGATTATTGTTACATGTTAAAAGTTCTTGTTGGTTACGTGCTTGCTTGCTTGCATGATATGGCCATCCTACGTTCTTGTAAACTATTGCTCTCTTGATCATTCTTGCTCGTAACTCTTGAATGTTCTTACTACTTGATCATATGCTTGTTTTCATGACTCTCTCTCTCTCTCTCTCTGTTAGTTATGTTTTACTAGTTTTATCATGCATGTTTATATATCTAGTTTTACTCATGTCTGCCTAGTTCTTAAAACATTAATCGCTTATATCATTGTCTGCACTTTGAGATGTAAATCCTACTAGGCAAGTGTGCTCATTACTTGCTTTCTCAACATTTTAGGTAACACAGATGTTGAAGAGGAGAACTAGGTTAGTCATGGGAATGCTTCTGAGTGAAGAGCGTGGTTCAACCATAGTATTTTTATTAGCATATTTGAGAGTTAGATTGATGTAAAGGTAACCCGGGCATTTGTGGTGGAGGTGGCTGCTTCAGGAATCAAAATGGTGATTTTATCTGTGGTTTTGCATTCTCTTATGGCATTGGGAACAGTATTATTGCTGAGACGAGGGCCATTCATGATGGTCTTAAATTGGCGCTGGAAAAACACCTTAATGTTTTTGTTGTGTATTCGGATTCGTCTATTCTTGTCAGAGCTATCAATGAAGGCAAGTTACCCCACTGGGCGGTCTTTCCCTGGTGGCGGGGTATATGTCACATGTTGCAGATTCTCAATCCAAAGATAGTGCATACTTTTCGTGAGGGTAATCAGGTGGCTGATGCCCTTGCTTCTCTGACTTGTGTTCTTGATAGGAACTCGGTGTTCCTATCTCCTGGTGACTTACCTCCTGCTGCTAGGGGTGCTTTAATCATTGACAAAGCGGGCCTTCCTAGTTTCAGGCATAGCTATTAGATGATTTCTAGTTGCTTGTTGGAGTTCGGGTGTATATGGTTTTATTTCCTCTGGGTGGTGTATCTGTTTAGCGCTGGGTGTATCTTGCAATTTTTTCTGGAATAAAATTTATGTCCTTTGGTTGATCGCCTGGTGGAGTGAGAACATTCCTTCCTGTTGGGTTGGGGTGCACTCTCCTAGTCGCTGACCCTTTGGACTTTTGATTAAAAAAAAGGTAGTGAGGAAGTGAAATCTTATGTAATTTCCCTTTCTTGAGTCATTATTATTCTAAAGTCTATGGAGTTGTAATGGTTGATTATTAAGTTTAGTGGAATGAAAGCTTAGTTATTTTATGGACACATGAGTGTTTTGTTAGAAATCTAATGCTCGCTAGCTAGAGACTTATTTGCCGACTGTTCATGTCCCGATCTTTTATTCACACAATTTCCGCTGCATATTCTTGAATGTGACAGTTTAGTCGTATCAGAGCTTAGGAAACAAAATAGGACCTATATGTCTCAGGATTAAGTGATACCCATGAAAACTTAGGTCATGGAAGTTACATAGTGCATGGTGAGATTGGGTAGAGACTGGGTATGAGCTAGCTTTAAGACTAAAACATTCATACCCACAATAGATATAGTGATTGGTTGTTGACCTTTTCTCAAGAATTCAAATCGTTCCTTAGTAATGGCAGGCTATGTAGGAGACAATAACAAGATTGACTCAAGCATTAGAGAACATAGTGCAGGTGGGAGCTCAAGTTAGAGCTAGGGTGGGAGCTGCGATTTGCATCGTAGTTTTCGTAGTCTGAATCCCCCTCATTTCTCTAGACCCCTGACCTAGATGAGGCGAAGAATTGGCTGGAAGAAATGGAAAGGATATTCCAAGTAATGCAGTGCACTAACCGAGAGAAGGTCCTATTGGCAACTTTTCAACTAAACAAGGATGCCAGAGTTTGGTGAAGGCCACATCGGCCCACCTACCTAATGTTGCAAAATTGGGCTAGGATGAGTTCTTGGAGTTATTCCATGAGAAGTACTTTTCTGAGAGAGTACAGGAGACGAAGGCGGCCAAGTTCGTCACATTAAAGTAGAGGGGAATGTCTGTGTCTAAATACGAACCCCAGTTTGCACGACTGGCTTAGTATACCCCACACCTGGTGGGCATGAAAAAGTTGAAGGTTCATCGGTTAATGGATGGGCTAAGACCCGTGTTCATTAAGAAGTTGAGACTTTTGAACATCCGTACATACACGAAGATGGTCCAGCGAGCCCAACTGGTTAAGGATACTTTGGAAAAAGTAGAAAGCTTCAAAGGAAAGGAGGCAGTAAAGACAACTTTTATGAAGAAGGTAGCAATAAACACGGCCACGGTTTCAGGCCCAATGACAACCGCAAGAAACCCGTTGTGGGAAAAGACTATGGTTTGGACAAGAAGGTCAAAGTGGAGGAAAGACAGTTGGTTGAGAACTGTCGTTTCTATGATAAGCTAGGACACCGAGCTGAAGAGTGGTGGAAGAATCTTGGAGCATGCCTGAGATGCGGGGGTCGTGATCACTACATATGTGGTTGTCCTATGCTGAAAGATCAGCTCGGAAAGGTTCAGAATGTGCCAAGGCATTAGGGACGTCTGAATGGAGTTGTGGAAGTGGAACTCCCTGAGGAAGGGGGTATGGTGGAAGGTACAATCCTCATTCATTCTCAAATTGCTTTTGTCCTGATTGATACTGGAGCTGCATACTCTTTTATTTCATCTACATTTGCTGCAACTCTGTTTGTTAAACCAGTCCCTGTGAAATCAAAGATCACTGTAGCATCTCCCCTTGGCTCTGAATCTGAACTCACACACTACTTGCCCTCATGTGAAACCATGATTGGAGGGAAGAATCTCTCTGCCAATCTCCATCTGTTTAGATATGAAGGGGTACGATGATATATTGGGCATTGATTGGTTGATTGAATATGATGTAGAAGTCAATTGTCATCATAGGAGGTTTAGCTTTGCAAGACCAAATCTTCCAAAGCTCTCCTTTCTTGGCATTCTTTATCGTATACATCCTATTCTAATCTATTCTCTCAAAGCTTCCAAGCTAATCAACTAGGGTTGTGATGCTTCCCATGTCTCTGTCATTGTGACATAATAGAAGAAAACCAATCTGGAAGATATACCCATAGTCAAGGACTACCCTGATGTGTTTCCAGAGGACTTACCTGGAGTGGCACCCGAACAGGAGGTGAATTTCACGATTGAATTACTTCTAGGGGCAGCTCCTATATCCAAATCACCCTATCACATGTCCCTACAGAATCATAGGAGTTGAAAAGGCAGATACAAGAATTACTGGACAAGGGTTTTATCAGTCTAGCACTTCCCCTTGGACATGATATCACAAATTGATTGGACATCTTCTGATTGCATTGCCAGTTATATTTTTCTTACTGACCGTTACTTGCATATTTTAGTTCATGGAATACAGCTTGAAACTGTTAATTACTTATATTTGCCCATGACAGTGTAAATCCTACTGGACGAGTGTGCTCATATCTGCTCTCTTTAACATTTCAGATAGTGAAGGTAAAGCAAAATGATGGGACTTGTGCGCTGAGCATGGAGTACACTTAGAGAGTCATTCTTATTTTTGGTTAGTCTATAAGAGAATGGTCATTATTGTAATTTTCTCCTTTCTTTAAGAGATAGATAGATTGTGAGCAAGGAGTGTTTCATTTGACATTGAAAGTTGTAATATTTGTTTTAATAAATAAAGGAAGAGAATTTGATTATTCCATTATGGGCCCTATTTGTAGTAGCTATTTGTCTATAGCTTTTGAATGCTTGCTTATTTGTCGCTTCTTCTGATTCATTCCGTTGCTAAAAATCAGGGTCATTACAACAATGGCCAGTAACTGTGCACAATGTCAAGCCATGCAAGAGACAGTAGTGGGACTGACTCAGGCACTTAACAATGTAGTGCAAGTAGGAGCACAGGTTGGTGCAAGTAGAAGCTTCAACCCCCTCGTTTCTCTAGATCCCCTGACCCAGATAAGGCATAGAATTCGCTAGAAGAGATGGAAAGAATTTTCCAAGCAATGCAGTGCACAAAGCGGGAGAAGGTCCTACTGGTGACCTTGCAACTTAACAAGGATGCCAGAACATGGTGGAAGGCCACATTGGCCCATCTACCTAATGTTAATGACCTTGCACGGGAAGAGTTCTTGGAACTATTCTGAGAGAAATATTTCTCGGAGCAAATACAAGAAAAGAAGGTGGTCGAGTTTCCTGCGTTGAAGTAAAGAGGAATGTATGTGGTCGAATATGAGGCCCAATTCTCCAGTTTGGCCCAATATGCCTCACATCTGGCAGGCACAGAGAAGTTGAAAGCACATAGATTCATGGATGGGTTGCATCCTATATTTATTGAGAAATTGGGATCTCTCAACATTGGTACTTACATGGGGATGGTCCAGTGAGCACAGTTGGTGGAAGGCGCTTTGGCAAAGTTGAATAATTTCAAGGGAAAGTAGACCCAAAGACAGATTGTCGATAGAAAGGGAGTACCTCACACTACTGGGACCTTTCACTCCAACCACAGTAGTAACAAGAGATCGAATGGGGGAGTCGATGTCGGCAATAATAAGAAGATCAAAGTGGAAGAGGAACCAATCATGGAAAATTGCAAATTTTGCAATAAGCTTGGACACCAAGCAGACAAGTGTAGGAAAAAGGCCGGTGCCTCCTTGGGATGTGGAAGCCATGATCACTGCATTCCCAACTACCCCATGCTAAAAGATCAGGCTAGAAGGAACCAAGGTGTGCCAACGCATCAAGGGCATTTCAATGTCGTGAACCAGACAAAACTCCCTGAAGAAGGATGTATGGTGAAAGGTGCAATTATTAATAAACTTTTAGACAATTCTTATGACATCCTTCTTACTAGCATGTTTCTAAGTGGGGGAGATGATTGGGGAAAATTTTAAAAATAACCGGGTAGTCTTACCATAGCTCCTCATATGAATTAGGATGGGGTTAGATTAACTGCAGAAGAAGGAAAGAATTGGAATGAATTAGATGGATGGCATTAACGGCTCATAGGTGAAGATAATGGGCAACTATGACAATAGGGGTGAGAGGATGTTTATACAAGCTGGAGTTTATTGGGGATCGAAACTTAAACCAAATTAGGAACCTCAGGTACCAAGTTCACCTGATTACCAGTATGAATTTTGGGACCAAATTCTTTTAGGTGGGGGAAAATGTATGTCACGTCCCGAGAATTACGCAGCCGATATGCACGAAGAGTTAAAGATCGATATTTTAGACATGGACAGTCGATAAATAAGTGTAACGACCCCGAGAACCCGACCCTTGGCCCACGCCGAGAACCCGATTTTCGCGGTCGCCGCCCACGGATCCGGAGACCCAGAAGGGCTATAATATAAATCTAACAGGATATATAACGGAAGTAAATGTAAACTGCTAAACTAGAAGCGCACACGCGGAAACAGAAAAGAGAGCAAGACCGTTGCATACCGCTCTAAGTATAGTCCCAACAAACGCACGCTAGTACAAGTAAAAGGCAGGGGATAACAAATCCCTTAGGGGCATACCCCGAGGGTGACGTACACTGAGAGGGGGAAGACCACTGCTAGCTACGAGGACCACGACTACCTCCCCGTCTCCTCCGCCCGGTGTGCGCCCTGCCACTGCTGAGAAGTCTCACCTGGGAAAAAGGAGGGATGAGCTTCACAGCAGAAGCTCAGTAGGGACTACCAATCTCCTACTGGCTCTAACAGGCAAAAAAAAAAAAAAAAAAAATATATATATATATATATATATATATATATAAGCAATTTAAATAACAACATTTATATCTTCTACCTACGAACGGAAGTGCGGAAGAAAAGCTACAACTAGCACGGTACGGAAGTACAACACGGTCGGAAACACCGTACGACTGCTCGTCATGACCACCACACGGCTAGCAAACATAGATAGGGAAAAACCCCGCCTGGACAAAGAACACTAGCTATGGAAAGCACTACCACCAGTCAACCGGTCAGGTGCATCCATCGACGTCTTATCCTCGACCCAGATCCAAACCTCCACGTCTCTTTAGAGTGGGGCAGGACACAAAGTAACACAACAGTAACCGCCGTAGTCTGGCCAGAATACGGTCCCACACTTGGCCTCTCTAAGCGGTTCCGGGGCCGCAAAGAGCGAGGCAGTGAGAAAAGGACTAGCTGGACTAAGCCGAGAAGAGCTCCTCAAAACGACCTCGGTGTCCCAGACCAACTACGAGAGCTCTACAAACGACTCAACGCCTATCCTAACCACCGTTTTCCCCTATGCTCCAGAGTCCGCCTACTCGGCTGCCAACTCGAGCACGCTCGTAGCCCAGAGTACTCCCTCAACAGGCTCTTGAGGACGGGGTTCCCAGATAACGGTAACAACCTCTCTACGGGACAAGCCCTCAAGTGCCGAGCACCGGGCGACGACTAGTGTAGGACCGTACTAGGGAACTAGCACAGGTGCCACGGGTACAGTAAAAGAAGCGGAAACATGGATTCCCTAGAATCTACACTCGATGGAGAAACTCACTCAACCACGAGCATGGATTCCTCACACTCCCATGCCCCAAACCACGAGGAAAACACCATCTCTAGGGGGAGGGGAGCATGCTGGGGCGAGAGGATCAAGGGGTCCCTACCTCCACAAGTAGAGCCGACCGTTGGGGCTTTCATGTAGGAATGACCACCTCCTCCTTGCTACAAGCAACACAAACACGTCCCCTGCATGAACGAGACGACACCACCTCAGCACGAGCACCACGAGCACGAAGAACGGGCGAGGAACCATAAGGGAGCTCGAGAGGGGGAGAAAGGGAAGAAGAAGAACTGAGAGGGTGAGAGGGGGAGAATGTGGTGCACCTTCGGTTTTAAACTGATGGCCTCCAAGATGCGACGGGTTGGCCCGGCGGGACAACAACCATGTTGCAGCGCCCCTAGGCGTCGCGACCATGTCGCGGCGGCCACCCTCGACACGACCCAAAAGCAGTCAAACCTCGAAGACTGGGAAAAGCAAATGCGACGACTGACCAGGTTGGGTCAACGCTGTACGCACCTGCAACCCGACACGACCATTCTGACAGACGGGACAACAATCATATCTGTCAGAAAAGCAGTCGTGATGCTGCCAGATGCCGTGACGAGAACGCGATGCCCAACCCCGTCGCGACCATGTCGCGATGGCCAGGTGTGTCGCCATAAAACCATGTCACGACGGGCTCCCCTGGTGCGACATCCCACCCACCTGGAGGGCCGGGTCTTACATCCCACCCACCTTAAGAAATTTCATCATCGAAATTAAAGTAAACACGGTCTCAAACCGGAAAGCAGTACAGGGAGAAATAACATACCAATCAATCAAACAAATATGGGAACTGCTCTCGCATCTCATCCTCGCACTCCCAGGTGGCCTCGCCACCAACGCGGTTCTCCCAAACGACCTTAACCAGTGGAATCCGCCTCCGGCGCAACTACTGCACTCTGCGGTCTACAACTCTGATCGGGTACTCTGGCACTGACAAGTCTAGCGCTACCTCAAGCTGCGAGTAGTCTAGCACGTGTGAAGGATCTGCGACGTACCTCCTGAGCTACAAAACGTGGAAGACACTGTGCACACCTGCCAGCTCTGCCGGAAGACTCAACCTGTAATCCACCTCACCGACCCTCTCCATGATAGGGAAGGGCCCAATGTACCTGGGACTGAGCTTTCCCTTCCTGCTAAACCTCATAACACCTTTGGTGGCGAGACCCGCAAGAACACAAGGTCACCTACACTGAACTGCAACGGCCTCCTGCGGATATCTACGTAGCTCTTCTGTCTACTCTGTGCTGCCCAAAGCCTCTACCTGACAAGACTAACCATGTCTGCACACTGCTGCACCAACTCTGGTCTCAAAAGCTGCCTCTCTCTGACCTCGAACTAGTGAAGCGGTGTCTTTCATGGGCGACCATACAAAGCCTCATATGGTGCTATTCCGATGCTCGAGTGATAGCTGTTGTTATACGCAAACTCTACCATCGGAAGGTGCGACTCCCAGGTGCCACTCCAGTCCAAAGAGCATGCTCTCAGCATATCCTCCAAAGTATGAATGGTCCTCTCTGACTGCCTGTCTGATTGCGGATGATATGCTGTGCTCAACCTCAACTTTGTGCTAAGAGCCCTCTACAGACTGCGCCAAAACCCTGGCTGACCGGGTACTCTGTCCACGTATAGCCTGGCTAACCTGTCCACTGACCACGACATTCTGACTGGAAGAAAATGTGCTGCCTTGGTCAAACGATCAACAATCACCCAGATGCCATCATGCCTCTACGGAGTGCGGGGCAAACCAACCACAAAGTCCATGGTGATGTCGTCCCACTTCCACTCGCGAATGGGCAACGACTGCAGCTCACCACCAGGACGCTGATGCTTAGCCTTCACCTGCTGACAGGTAAGGCACTGAGCGACAAACTCTACCACGCCCCTCTTCATCCCTAGCCACCAGAAGAACCTCCTCAAGCAATGGTACATCTTGGTGGAACCAGGATGAACAACATATCTCGATCTGTGAGCCTCTGACAAAAGCGTCTGGCGCGCATCACCGGGAATATACAATTTGCCTCTGAATCTGATCTCGCTGTCCTCACCCAGCTCAACATCTGGCATCAGCATGATATCTGCCAACTTTGAGTCTGCCTGTTGTGCCTACAACACCTGCCTGTACACTGACGGACGAACTGACAAGCTGGTCATCACTGCACGGTCTCTATAACTCGACGAGTAGAACACTCTCTGGGATAGCTCCTTGAATAGCCTCCACTCTCTGACCATCATCGAACTCAAGCGAATGTGCCTGATCAAAGCATCGGCCACGACGTTAGCCCTTCTTGGGTGATAGGAGAGGGTAAGGTCGTAGTCCTTCAAATACTCCATCCATCTGCACTGCCTCGAGTTCAAATCCCTCTGGGTGAAAATGTACGGCAAACTCTGATGGTCGGTGAAGATCTCGAATGCCTCTCCATACAGATAGTGCCTCCACAACTTCAGAGCGAACACCATTGCTGCCAACTCTAAGTCGTGGGTAGGGTAGTTCTCCTCATGCTTCTTGAGCTGCTGAGAAGCATAGGCAATGACCCCACCATGCTGCATTAGCATGGCTCCCAAACTTGATCTCGACAAGTCGGTGTAGACCACAAAACCTCCACTGCCCGATGGCAAGACCAACACTGGCGCTGAAGTCAACCTCATCTTCAACTCCTAGAAACTCTGCTCACAGTCCTCTGACCAAATAAACCTGACGTCCAGCCTCGTCAACCAGGTCAACGACTCTACGATCCTGGAAAAATCCTGGATAAACCTCCAGTAGTAACCTGCCAGAACCAAAAAGCTGTGAACCTCTAACATAGATGTGGGCTGCTCCCACGATAGCACTGCCTCGACCTTGACAGGGTCCACTGCCACACCAGAACCTGAGATCACGTGCTCGAGAAAGTGCACCTCCCTCAGCCAAAATTCGCACTTTCCGAACTTGGAGTATAGTTGGTGACTCCACAGGGTCTCTAGCATGATCCTCAGATGCTCCTCGTGTTCCTCCTCAGAAGCCGAGTAGACCAAAATGTCATCCACAAAGATGTTGACGAATCGATCTAGGTACTCACTGAACACCCTATGCATCAAATCCATGAACGCTGCAGGTGCGTTCGTCAGCCTAAACGACATCACGACGAACTCAAAGTGACCGTACCTGGAACGGAAAGCTGTCAAGCCAACATCTGACTCTCTGATCCTCAACTGATAGTAACCGAACCTCAAGTCAATCTTTGAGAATACTTTGGCTGACTGCAACTGGTCGAACAAATCATTGATCCTCAACAGGTACTTGTTCTTCACTGTAACCTGGTTCAACCGCCGATAATCGATGCACAAACGTAGACCACCATCCTTCTTTCTCATGAACAAAATAGGCGCTCCCCTCGACGAACGACTCAGACGAATAAAGCCCAGCTCAAGCAACTCCTGCAACTGGCACATCAACTCGGGCAACTCCACCGGAGCCATCCGGTAGGGTGCCATAGATAAAGGCATCGTACTGGGCAAAAGCTCAATGGAGAACTCTACCTGGCGCTCAGGCTGCAAACCAGGTAGATCCTTCGGGAAAACATTAGAGAACTCAGAAACGACTGGCACATCAAAAACTGATGATCTGTTAGGCTCCAAGGAACAAACAGAAGCAAGGTATGCTATACAACCATCACGGATCAAACGACGAGCTCTACAAAAAGAGATAAAAGGTCGACGGGTAGACCGGATACCTCGAAAGTAGAGAACGGGTGCTCTAGGTATCCCAAACCGAACGGTCTTCCACTGACAATCAACCACAGCTGAGTGAGCCTCCAACCAGTCCATGCCCAGGATGATGTCAAAGTCACGAAGCTGCAACACGTACAATCTAGCCGGCAACTGGTGTCCCTCAACCTCAACTGTGACGCCCTCCAGGTAACTGAAAGAATGCATATAATCACCCGACGGGAGATCGACCATCACGTCACACTGCCTCTCAGGTGTGTGACGAACCAAAGACTCGTAAAACTCCTCGAAAGCAAAATAGAGAGAAGCATCGGGGTCAACCAAAACACGAGCAGCTCTACCAAGGATAGGCAGGGTACCTATAACCAGGTTCGACACCTCGGCCTACTCCCTGGTGAGTGCCATCACATGACCGCGACCACGCCCACGCTGCGGCGCCTGCTGGGGCTGCTACTGCTGTGGCGGCTGCTGGTGCTGGGGAAACTGCTGTTGCTGCTGGTACGGCTGGAACTGGCTGCTGATGCTGCTGAAACTGCTGAGGCTACAAATGGTAGTGCCCTTGCTGCTGCTGTCGAGGTGCCTGCTGCTGGGGAGGGTACTGGTACTACGGTAGCTGCTGCACGTACTGTACTAGCTGCTGCAGCTGCTAGACTTGCCCCATCGAGCAATCCCTCCTAAAGTGGCCCGACAAGTCACAAGTGTAGCAGACTGCCTCCTGCCTACCCTGCTCAGCTCCCTGCTGGACTGACTGCTCTGTAAACCTCAATTGACGCCTCTGCTGCCAGCTCCGTCCACCCTCGCGAGTAGACAACTGCTTGAACTTCGAGCAAATCCCGGAGCTACCGAAACCGCCCGAGCCCAAAGAAGAAGAAGTCGCGCTACCGCGACTCCCTGCAGAATGTTGGTACGACGAGGACCTGGAAGAGGCTCCTCCCTACTGCTGTTGCTGGTACTTCTGCTGCTGCTGCTGGGGTTGCCAGGTCTCTCTCTCCAAGGCGGTGGCTATAGCCACGACCTGCCCTAAGGTGGTACACGTGTGAGCTATCACACCCCACCTCAAATCTGACCTCAAACTTGCGATGAACCTCTCTGCACAAGCCTGCTCACTACCCGCTACATGAGGAACATGCCTCAACAACCACGAGATCGCCCTACACCAACTCGTGGAACTGGTCTCGTCTCTCACGTCGAGCATAGTCTGGGAAGTACTCGCCATGAAAGACCTCCAAAAACTGCTGCCAAGTAATCTAATCCAACCACTGCCCTTGGAAGTGAGTCTGCCACTGAACTCTCCACCACTCATGGGCTGCTCCCTTGAGTTGGTACACCGCCAGCCTGACCTGGTCCTCCTCGGCGCACTCCATGGTCTCGAACGTGGGCTCCATCTTGTGGGTCTAGCTCTCTGCCTTGTCTGGATAATACTCACTGAAGAACATCGGTGGCCGGAGATGCAAGAACCTCTCCAAGAGGGCGGTCCTGTCCTCCGTGACAGCCGTCCTCCTCCGACCGGCCCGAGTGCTCCCAGTACCCAACACCTGCTGAACTGCTGGCTGCTCCACCTCTGGCTCTGCCTGCTGCTCTGGTACCACTGGGAGAAGTACCAGAGGCTGACCTCCTACTGCCACCTGCCTGGGTTGCCAAGCTCCCTGGTACAAGTTCCTGAACAACTGCTCTGCCAAGGGAAACCAGTCTGCATACTGCTGCAGCTGGGGCTGATACTCCTGCTGCTGTTGCCCCACTGCTGCCGCTGCTGCTACTGTCGATGCACCCTGAGGCGGTGCCACTAACTCCTCTGCAGACACCTCCTCCTGGACCTGCCCCTGCGCGGTCATATCTAACTCATATACTGCTCAATCAGCTCTCTGGCTTGCCTGCGCCTACGCGGAGCCATATCACTGCACGACACACAACCAACAAGGTTAACAATGCCACTCGGGTGTCTAGCAGTGTACTTGTACTACTGCTGGGACTTCCTGTCACAGTTTAGATCCACTACAAGTCCTGTCAGACTCTCGCTCTGATACCAACTGTAATGACCCTGAGAACCCAACCCTTGGCCCACGTCGAGGACCCAATTTTCGCAGTCACCGCCCACGGATCCGGAGACCCGGAAGGGATATAATATAAATATAACAGGATATGTAACGGAAGTAAACGTCAACTGCTAAACTAGAAGCGCACATACGGAAACAGAAAAGAGAGCGAGACCGCTGCGTACCGCTCTAAGTACAGTCCCAACACACGCATGCTAGTACAAGTAAAAGGCAGGGGATAACAAATCCCTTAGGGGCATACCCCGAGGGTGACATACACTGAGAGGGGGAAGACCACTGCTAGCTACGGGGACCACGACTACCTCCCTGTCTCCTCCGCCCTGTGCATGCCCTACCACTGCTGAGAAGTCTCACCTGGGAAAAAGGAGGGATGAGCTTCACAGTAGAAGCTCAGTAGGGACTACCAATATCCTACTGGCTCTAACAGACAGCAGAATATATATATATATATATAGCAATTTAAATAACAACAGTTATATCTTCTACCTATGAACGAAAGTGCGGAAGCAAAGCTACAACTAGCGCGGTACGGAAGTACAACATGGTCGGAAACTCCGTATGACTGCTCGTCATGACCACCACACGGCTAGCAAACACAGATAAGGAAAAACCCCGCCCGGACAAAGAACACTAGCTACGGAAAGCACTACTACTAGTCAACCGGTCAGGTGTGTCCACCGACATCTTATCCTCGACCCAGGTCCAAACCTCCATGTCTCGTCAGAGTGGGGCAGGACACAAAGTAACACAACAGTAACCGCCGTAGTCTAGCCGGGCTACGGTCCCATGTCTAGCCTCTCTAAGCGGTTCCGGGGCTGCAAAGAGCGAGGCAGTGAGAAAAGGACTAGCTGGACTGCGCCGGGAAGAACTCCTCAAAACGACCTCGGCGTCCCAGACCAACTATGAGAGCTCTGCAAACGACTCAACGCCTTTGTCTTAACGACCGTTTTCCCCTCTGCTCCAGAGTCCTCTTACTCGGCTGCCAACTCGAGCACGCACGTAGCCTGGAGTACTACCTCAATAGGCTCCCGAGGACGGGGGTCCCAAGCAACGGTACCAACCTCTCTACGGGACAAGCCCTCAAGTGCCGAGCACCGGACGACGACTAGTGTAGGACCTTACTAGGGAACTAGCACAGGTACCACATGTACAGTAAAAGAAACAAAAATGGTGAAGATTTAACAAGCACGGTACTTCACAAGACCATAACCTGTCCCTGCTGTAGTCGTGAAGCATCGGGCCGTCGCGACCTTATCGCGACACTGTCGCGGCAGCCCAAGCCATCGCGACCTTGTCGCGACACGCAAGAGCGTCGCGATCATGTCGCGACCGGCCAGGCTGTCGCGATAAGATCACAACCTCTATAGTGGTCACATCATCAGCTGAGCGGGGGTTCCGGTGCAGTCCTCTCAAGAACCACCCCAAAATGTCGTACAAACATTCCACAGGGGGAGGGGAGCATGCTCAACATGTAGGAAAGCCATTAAACTATGCAAACCACCCTTAACACCCCACAAATATGGATTAACAAGAATCTACACTCGATGGAGAAACTCACTCAACCACGAGCATGGATTCCTCACACTCCCATGCCCCAAACCACGAGGAAAACCCCATCTCTAAAGGGAGGGGAGCATGCTGGGGTGAGAGGATCAAGGGGTCCCTACCTCCACAAGTAGAGCCAACCCGTTGGGGCCTTCATGTAGGAATGACCACCTCCTCCTCGCTACAAGCAACATGAACACGTCCCCTGCACGAATGGGATGACACCACCTCAGCACGAGCACCACGAGCACAAAGAACGGGTGAGAAACCGCAAAGGAGCACGAGAGGGGGAGAAAGGGAATAAGAAGAAGTGAGAAGGCGAGAGGGGGAGAATGGGGTGCGCCTTTGGTTTTAAATCGACGGCCCCCAAGATGCGACAGGTCATCCCGGCGTGACAACAACCATGTCGTGGTGCCCCTAGGCGTTGCGACCATGTCGCAGCGGCCACCCTCGGTGCGACCCTAAAGGCAGTCAAACCTCGAAGACCGGGAAAAGAAAACACGATGGCTGACCAGGTCGTGTCAACTCTGTACGCACCTGCCACCCGACACAACTGTTCTGACAGATGGGACAACGGTCACGTCTGTCAGAAAAGCAGTCGCGATGCCGCTAAACGCCACGATGAGAACGCGATGCCCACCCCCATCGCGACCATGTCGCGACGGCTAGGTGTGTCGCCACAAAACCATGTCACGACGGGCTCCCCTGGCACGACCATGTTGCGACCAGGGAGCCTGCCGCAACCCTGAGGACAGGGCCAAAGGGCCCAGGAGGGCCGGGTCTTACAATAAGCCTCTAGCTAGCGTACAAGTAAATGTGCCTCAACACAAATATAATAGGGCCCACATGATAAACTCGACTAAACTTGTATTCAAATCTCAACACTTTGTCTTATTTCAAAATAGAACTATTACATATTCTTCAATTGATCTATAGGACTAAGACTCAATAAAAGGAAAAGTACATGTAATCTCACTTCCTACTACATTGTTCTAACACTCAAAATAATCTAATACTATCTCTATGGTTGGAATATGCTCATCACTCGGATGCATTCCCTTCCTCGATTTGATCTTCTTCTTGAACTTCATAATCACCTAGAAGGTTAAAAGTAGGGAATGAGCAAACTAGCCCAGTAGGATTTACATCTCAATGTGCAGGCAATGATATAAGTGATTAACAATTTAGAACTAGGTATGCACAATTATCAAGATATTCATGTGCGAATAAAACTCATTAAGCACGTTACATGAACAAGATTGATTGAACGATAATGATGGAGCAAGATCTAGAATGAGATAACAGGATGGAACTAGCAATAGATCACTTTGCACAAGAACATAAGATATCACTTGATGTCAATAGCTTTCATTAATTGCAATAAATGCATGATGGCCATATCACGCTAGCAAGCAAGCAAGCACGAGCACGATCATGTAACACTAATCAAGCACAAAGACACTAAAGTACTCCAAGGAAAGATCCACCTTGAAATGCACAATAGGACATGTGTATGTGGTTATTGTATCTAGCATTCAACACGCAAGTACTCCCACTGTAGATGCAACGCCGGTAATCATTATACCCCATGGTTAACAGTATATTTATGACTCTCCGTCATTAGGGCTAGACTGGAGCCCTTGGACACTCGCCGTGCCCGATCAGCATCTCACTTAGTTTCAAATTTAGATACCCATAGTCATTAATGGCCAATAACAAGAGTTTCAAGATGTAAGCAATTGTAGTATCACGTTCATGATGATGATGTCAAGAAATAGCAAGTCATGTGAATATGATTTCATGATAACAATAGTCGAGAGATAATTTCGGCAGCATAACGGCGCAATTTACACTTTTAGTTAAATCTTTACATTAATGGCTTAAGTCCAAGATTATAAATCCACACTCACGAGAATGAGACGAGAGAGGAAGTGCACTCTATCTCCAGGGAACTTCAATGGTACAACCAACTCGGTGTTCGTGAGGGAATCCATGGAGTACGGAGATTTACAGAGATCTTAAGAGAAAGGTCACTAGACTATTGATACGGAATGACCGGCCATGAGTTTCCAATCCCCCAAGAAAAGGCTGCCTATAAGTGCAAGTGTGTAGTGTAGTACGTGTCTCAATCCACATTCCACCGGTTTAAAACACGCGGAAAGCAAGTAACATGAAGACATAAGATTGAACATGCACTTAACTAGATATGGTTTGTAGTATTTTAAGATAGCAATTATTCACTTTAACAAGCTAGGAGAGCAAGATGATCAATCAATAGTTTGCAAGAATTGGATTATATCATTAAAGAGTAATTAGAATGAACATTCATGTCGTTATAACTTTTTCTTGGGTTAATAGGTTTTAAGCCACTAGACAACTTGTACACACATGCCATAACCCTAACATGCAACCATTACACTTTGGATAGAGCAAAATAGGTCTCAGGTAGACCTTTAAATCTGCTACGGACATAGTCGTCGCATTTAAGAAGATAGTGTACGGTCTGAACGCGAACATTCTGTAAACGATCAAATCATGATGGTCTATACCGTCGCCTTCATGTTTAAAACGTGATGGTCCTGTTTGTCGTGTTCATGACGCAACAGGCATCGTGTCACAATCATCCTTGAATCGCGACGTATCGACACGTCACATTCAAGAGATGTTTTCAAAATAACAATATAAAAATAACAAAAATCCAAGAGCGGGGTCCAAATCGCAAAGTCATACTACGTCGTGTTCATGAGTGACACAAAAATCCATGCGATGCACAGTTTGATGCGTCAGAATGGTCAAGTCAATGGTTAAATCGCGACATAGGGTATGGTCGCATTTCAGTTGAACGCGATGGTCTTGTATGTCGTGTTCATGCAAAGAAGAACATGACGTCTGGTGTCGTCACGGTTCTTGTTCTTGCCCGAAAATAATGGAAACTGTTCACCTATGCATGCAACGCTTATATCTCATGATCTAGGGCTCTTGGGACAAAAGTGTGAACATGAAACTTGTTGGGTTAGAGGAGAATAAGGGAACTACAGTTTTTGTTTCACATGATTTGGCCTCAGGATATGTGAGAAACAACTTGAACATGAAAAGCCATAAACATGCATGACCTTTGGAAAATGCTTAATACTCCATGTATGCTCGATAAAATTGGGGAAAACACATGCACATGAAAGTAGACTTGATGAACTACACATTGGTATATGGTTTGCTTAGGTTTGGCCCGAGACAACCTACCTTTGGTTTCTTCCTATAGGGTTCTTCTGCAGATCGATGCAGAACGCAAGTGGGGAAGAAGAACTCCGGTTGGGGGCAATTTCCTCCTCCTTTGGTGCTCAAGCTCTACTCCTCACGACCCCAACTAATGGTAAACTCATCCCCAAGGGTTTTGGCAAGAGTATTTAAGCTTCTAGGGTTTTTAGGAGTCCTAATGTGCATAGGAAAGAAGGGTTGGTTTTTCATGCACCCTACCATGTTTTGGTGATTCCCATCCCCAATAGAGTGTATTGGCCATTAGGAAACCCTCTAGTATGGTTAGGCACAAGTTTGAGTTGCTAAGTGTGGCTAATTGCCTTAGGATTTGCGCTAATTGCCTCTTCCTATTTTCAGCTCAATTAGGGTTACGAATTTCCATGTATTTTTCTTGTTTGGTTTTATTCTTAGGCCAAGAGTTGGCCATTAGTCCAAATTCAATAATGGACTATCAATCCATGTTGTTTAAAGTCTACCCATCATTTTTAATTTAGTTTATGATCACATTTTATACACATGATAATGAATTTCCAACTTATTCCCTAATTACGATAATTAGTCACAATAATTCTTAAGCCTAGCCCAAATGTTTTTTATTGACCCAAATTTCTTGATGGGTCATTAGAGGATATTATTTGAAGTCCATCTATGATTTTTATTTAGTTTTCTGAGTCATCTAAGTATGTGTGATAATAATTTTTCGACTTATTTATGAATTACGATAATAAGTCGCAAAATACTTTAAACTTGGCTAATCAGGTTTTGCTTAATCTGAATCTCTTTGTAAGTCATTTAAAAGTATTATTTAGAGTTGAACTATGATTTTTACGGAATTATCCGACGTATTTTCGTACACACGATAGTGGCACGTGCGTTGTTACTATTTCGATAATATTAAAATTATCAATTTTGATTTATTTCTAATTTTCCAATTACTGAATTTCCAGGGTGCTACAATGTACAACCCTGAAAATTTCAGTAATTGAAAATTAGAGATAAATTTAAAATTATCAATTTAATAATTCTAAACTAGCTAAATACATACACCCTATTGTCATATGTATAAAAATGGATCGTAAATTAAGATAAAAATCATGGCTAGACTCTAAATAAGCATACCCAACAGCCCATCATAGGATTTGGACCAATGAACAACCTTTGGCCCATGAATAAATTCAAATAAGAGAAATAATGTTGGAAATTCATAATAGCCCCACACTCAATGTTAGCATGGGTCATTTATGTCCAAATATGAGCAATTTGGGTCATAATAGGTGCCTAACCCTAAGCCTATTATGTGAGCACAAATTTTCTCTCTAAAATCTTCCATTAGAGTTGGGATTAAGAAGGAAATAGCTCTTATAGAAGTTCTAGTCATGGTAGGACTCCCACTATGAGTTTAAGAAACCCCAAACTCGGAATTAAACAACCATAGCATCATAAAACCATCATAAGATCCTCTATGGCCGACTTTAGACATCTCTCTTCATTGATGGACATGGGAGGAACTTCCAGGAGCAATAGGGACGAGGCAGGATCAATGATTTGAGGAGTCTTCATCCCTTTAGCACCTACTTCTACCTGTAGAATCCCAGAGGTTAGAAGCGATCAAAGGTAGGTAATCTCAAACACAAAGTAAACAAGGCCTATACCATCTTGTAGTTTGTTGAGTCTACTTTCATATGAACCTATTTTGCCCAATTTTCACGGAGCATGTTGCAAGTATTAAGCAATTTCTAATTGGAGCATTTTAGGGCTTTTCATGTTCATCTCTAAAATCATGCATCCCTAGGTCATTTTGATCCTAACCAAAGTCATAGGTTGTTCTACTTCATGTTCCAATAACTTTCATGTTGCGAGTTTCATCTAAAAACCTCTAGAACCCTGTGTATAAGTCAAAACATGATCATAGGATGTTTCTGTGAGACTTCGGGTAAGGTTCTCTAACTCGCATCTAGTCCAGATGATGTGATTTAGAGCATCCTTAACGCGTCCTTATGATCGGATGTGACTCTAATGAAACGTGTGGTGATGACCTGACACAATTTAGATAGAGCCATGTTCTTTCGTACGCATCAAACTGTGTGCCATCTGGATTTCAGTGTCAAGCTAATACGCATCCAATATACCTAACGCAGTTCAGTTTTTTTTCCTGCCTCTTGGTTTTCCTATCTATTTTTGAATAGATTGTTAAAGGAGTTACAAGAATGTGTCATACCCTCTTGATGCGATTCTGCAACCAAGATGAACGCGTCGTACTAGCTCGATGCGATTCACATGATAATGCATCGCCGAACCCTGACATGATTTAAACGCGTCTACATACCCTGACGTAATTCAACACAGAGTCTGTCTTACATCCAGAAGCATGTTTTGCATTATTTTAACATTGAATAAAGGTGCCATCTATGTCTAATGCAATTTAACAACCTTTTAGAGACTATTTTGTGTCATGTCAGTCATCTTTAGTGTTCTATCATAGTCAGTCATAGTTTGTATAATGCCCTAAAAGAGTTCAACATATGTAAAAGCTTTAATAACGTGAAAGTGATTCTAATTACTCTTAATTGTCTTGATTGATCTGTTGAACCACTCTTATGTTTTATCCTTATTTTCGTGATAACAAAACTCATGATTAACTTAAATATCATGAATATATTTAATATCATGTTTTCCTCGTAAATACAACATACTATGGCACTATCATTTCATGATTTGCACTGAAAAGATAAATCGATTGTTGTTCAATGCATATCGATTACTGACTAAGTGCCACATCGATTACTGTTTTTAAAGTTCACATCGATTTCATTCAAACATCGACTTCAGTTGAACATCGATTTCACTCAAACATCGACTTCATTCAAACATCGATTTCGGTTCAACATCGATTTCATTTAAAACATCGATTTCACTTGAACATCGATTTCATTCAAACATCGACTTTAGTTGAACATCGATTTCACTCAAACTTCGACTTCATTCAAACATCGATTTCATTTAAAACATCGATTTCGCTTTAACATCGACTCCATTCAAACATCGACTTCAGTACAACATCGATTACATTTAAAACATCATTTCACTTGAACATCAATTGTCCTAAACATCAATTATGTTCAAACATCGATTACATACATGGATTACATTCAACATTGATTGCATCTGAAACATCGGTTGCCTCTACATTTCAAATGTTTCAAAATGTCTTTGGTGCCCAAATAAAAGTTCAAATGTACTTCATAGAGTTAACTTATTATTTCTCTGTCTGAAGATCTTTTTGCCTGTCTCATAGGATCTCTTCCTTCCCGCAACAAAAGAAAAACACCTACATTCTGTTCCTAGCTATCTACAGGAAAACATGGACGGAAGGCAAAAAGAGGTATGAGCCATTTGACAAAAGACTTCACGAGTCTAATCATCTGCCTTGCATTTAATGTATGCAGGTCCACCTCTACACACAGTCAACATCTTGGACCTGCTATAGACATCCTTAGAAGTGCGCACCATCTAGAACATCTTCCTCCATTCCAAGTAGCCAGTCGGCACAAGAAGGAAGCTGTTAGACTCAAGAAAGAGAGTTGAAGAAGAAGAGAGCCAAGAATCTCCAACGGCCATCTATCAACGAATCTCTTCAAGCTGCTCCATAAAAGGGAGAAGAGAAAGCAGAAGAAAAATAAGAAGACAGAGTGAACCTAAAGATCATTAAAATAGTGTACATCTAGTGTAAGGCCCTCAAATTTTGTTGCATTATTTTAATTTCGTGTAAATAATTTATGTTGTGTATGCATAGATGTACATATCTACGTATGTATTAACTATTTATACTTATGAATGCATGTGTATAAGTTAGTTGTAAATAATGTATGAATGGTATGATGGTAGTATGTACGTGATAGTATACATAATGCATGTATATATGTATAAGTTGTGCATGGTTTATGCATGTTTTAGAGTTCTGGCCGAAGGCCATCTTGGCGTCAATATCAATGGATGTTTGTGTTGTGTAGGCGTCAACCATATGGACGCCAACACTAATCCCAGCGTCCAACGATGTGGACGCTAATTTCTCTGGCCTGCATGCGTTGCAGAGCCGGAAATCCTGGGAACAAGCTACCCCAACCATTGGGGAGCTGTCCCCAACGGTCTGAAAGGGTTCACATCAACCCTGTGGGAATGGGAGAGGCCTCTCTCCTATATCTAAACCCCTTTGCAACCAGAAAACCCCTCTTGGCTCTCTTTGCAAGAGGAGACAAAGGAGAAGAAAAACCCTAGAGAAAACTGTGAGAAAACCCCACCTTTGCAAACTTAAATTCGGCGATCTGAAGCTTGTTCCGGCCATCTACCACGACAAGGAGGTAGCTGGAACATCGAGGAAGGCATCCCCGACCTCGACCTGCTGTGGAGATTGGTCAAGAACCCCGAGGAAGGCTTTCTTGGGAGCTTCTTGGGACTGCCCAAGGAGAGCTTCACCGCCACCTTTGATCCTTCTGGAGATGTTTGGAAGGCAAGTAACCTACCCCTATCGTCCATGTAGATGTCAAGTAGGGTTTTATCATTTTTATGTATTTTTCCTCGTGTCCTAGATCCCCCATTCACCTTTTTATTTGGAGTTCGGTCTGTTTTTCTGCACAGACAGGAACTTGGCGTCAATGCCCTTGACGCCGAGATCCCTAATGTGCGTCCAGCGATCTTGCCGTCCACTCTTGGAACGGCCAGAGACCGCCGTTAAGTTCTCCAGGACAGAACAGTGAGCTGTTCTTCCTGGTATATGATTATTTTCGATGTGTTTTCGATGAGGATATATGGTAAACCTATTATGATATGTAATATGGATGTCTGAATGTGTGGTGAGATCTTTGTAATTTCTGTGATTTGGCATAAATGGTTTTATTATGGAGAATGTATGCATGATGAGACCTAGACCATGTTCTTTACCGTTTGTGCAATTCATGTGAAATTGGATGCCCTAAAATTTTCTAAACCGTGAGTGGGTAAATCAGTCCATGCTCTGAATTTTTGGGAATTTTCTCCATGCTCCTCTGATTTATTGAATTTTTTGGAATGGAATTAGAAAAACATGTGTAGGATTGTTAAAATTGCAGTAAATTGTGTGTTGTGTAATAAATCTGAAAAATTTTCCTGTGGTATTGTGTATATCGGGTTCAGGGTTATGATCGGTTAAACTGAACTTTTATGTTATATACCATGATAAATCGAATTTTGAATAATACGAGAATTTATGTTCAATTTTCTGCGATTGCATTTTGGATCAGAAAAATGTGAAAATTTTCATGTGGGATCCTAACCCGAAATCAGCATGTGGTTAAATTCTCAGGTCATTTGGAAAACTATACCATGCAATATGAATTTTCCATGCAAAAATGGGTAATTAATGCATGCCATTGTGAAATGATTTAAATTCTGTGTAACCCAACCTGATTGGCGAAATTTTCTAAATGATGAATTCTGTCATCTGTAGTGGCATGATTAGGAAAACAGAGTCATGTTGCGAATGAGAGAATGGAGATGTGAGTGTCATGTGTAAAATGTGTGTAAAAACCGATATGTGTAATGTGTAAAACTGTGCCAAGTGTGACACTGCTTCCATAGAGGGCAGTGGAACCGTATCAGGGAAAAGTCCCCCTGAGAAGGTTCAATGTGTTGTGATCCTAAGGGCATTAGGATGAAATCCTGGAGGTGGACAAGTACCACTGGTTAGGGTGGAGACTTGTTCTCCCGGTCTGCGTAGTCCAAGAGTCGTCACTGTATTGCCTAGGTGACGTCTATGTGTATGTGATGTGATGTGTCCTTCTTATGGTGGTTTGGACTATGTGTCACGGCACTAAAGTGTAAAATGTGAATGTGATTGTGATCATGTGCAAATTGTGTAGTGTGAACAATGTGTAAATATGAATGTGTAAATGTGCAATGTGTAAAAAGTGAAGTATGTGAATTAGAAATTGTGTAAAAAAATGTGAAACCAAAATGTGAGGATGTGAAATTGAAATCCATGATATGATGATCTGAAATCATATTAAAACAGCAACATAAATGTGGTTATGATCATGTGTTATATGTGTACAATGCGTAGAATCCATGCTAGGGACAATCCTCACTTATGTGTAACCCATTCCATGTGTGTTTACTCTCACGTTGTGGTTTGAATGAGAACATAGCTTTCATGTGTTAGATTGTAAGTGTTTAATCATGTCAAAACAGCAAGCTTAAAGCATGTAAAATGGTTATGTACATGCGTAAGAATGAGAAGTAACCATATTAGCAATGTTTTCTTTCATGTATGTAAACTAGTCATGCTAAACTTGCTTTCATGTTTTAGTTTAATTGAAAGTAAACCTTTCATGTGTTGGAATGATTAGAGAGCATGTGATAGGAGATTTTGATTTAGAAAATATGAAAGCCTGAATCATGTGTTCATTAATAGAATTACCATGATAGGAGTTAATTTCAATGACAAGCATGCTACATGATTGTGTCTTGTAAATGTGTATGTAAAACCTGCTATGACATGTACATGTATGGTATATGTAGTGTTATTTGCTGAGTCTTTTAGACTCATTACTTGCTTCGGCGTACAAGCGTAGTTGGTGACGACACACTTGTGGAGGAGGCAGTGGAGACCGACTCCGAGCGTGGAGATTAGATCGTTGGTGTACTTTGCGATATTTTGATTTCATAAGTATGTAATTGCAACATTGTACTAGCATTATCATGGAAAGAAATGTTTAAGTGTGGACAATTATGTATTTGATTTTCAGCAATTTAATTATGTGGACTTTTAGTTCTTTAAATGTTATTGCAATCATGTATGTTAAATGTGGATGATGAATGAAATGAAGACAGTGGTTCTTTTACTTCCGCTACTCTGTTCTTATATTCACGTGTATCTCAGCTGAATGTTATTGTTGGGTAAATGTCCCACTGTGGCAACGTTCACTATACCGACGTGGGTTGGTATAACCATACCGGTATAATGAGGGTCGCTACAGAGATTGGTATCAGAGCAACCGGTTGAGATTGCACATGAATATACATAAGTCATCATCCCCATTACATGCTAAGTCTACATAGGAATGTCCACATGTGTAGAATTGATTAATAATGAATGAAAAATAGATAAGAAAATGGTTAGAAAACTTAGTAACCTAGCTAATGGTGGCTGAAATTTATTACAGCCATGGCTTCGAGAGGTAGGCGTGGCGGAGCGCCGGCCCGTGAGGACGAGCTGAGACGTGACGAGCGGGCGGAGCAGTAGGCCCCGGCACCGCAAGGTCCTGTACTTCCCCCACCGCCGCCTGTGGATTATGGAGTATTCATGCAAGGTCTGGTGCAAGCCATGCAGATGCAGGCTCATACCCAGGCAGCACTCCAGGCACAGTTGGAGGCTCAGGTTAGACTAATAAAATGATTTATAATCTGTTTTATTTGCTTATGCGATATTATGTTGATTGTGAATTGCTTGCTGTGTACTGTAGCAGGCTCAGGTACCAGCTCAGGACCATGGTGGACCTTCTACCATGGAAAGATTCAAGAGGATGCTGCCACCCTCTTTTAAGGGGGAGAGCGATCCATTGTTGGCTGAAAGCTGGATGAGGGAGATAGAAAAGATCTTCCGAGCCATCAGGTGTGCAGATGAGGATAAGGTCACATTAGCCACCTACATGCTACAGGTATGCTTTAGTTTATATGCTTGTATGTTTTGTTAAGTTAGATTTGTTTAGATGGTGCTTATGAACGGTGTACTGCAGGAAAGAGCTGATGTATGGTGGGCTTCATTGCTGCGTACCCGGTTTGAGGATGGAGCTATTGATGTTGCTTGGGACGAGTTCGTGAGGCTCTTTCGGGCCAAGTTCGTCCCCGAGCATGTTCAAGATCGGATGGAGCAGGAATTCCTCTCTTTGGCTCAAGGCTCCATGACCGTGCTAGAATATGAGGCAAGATTTTCTGAACTCTCTAAATATGCACCTCATATCGTGGCAGACGAGCGCAGGAAGACAAAGAAATTCGTGATGGGCCTAAAGCCATCACTGAGGACGAGGCTCGTGGCGTTCGACCACTGCACTTTGGACGAGGCCCTCAGCGCTGCTTGTAGGCAGGAGGGTGAGATGGAGCAATACCTTGAAGAGAAGAAGGCTTCGCAGAAGAGACTGCAGCTACGTTCCAGCGACAGGACAAGAAGAAAGCGGTGTACCCGACACAGCAGCGATCAGTGGCAGTCGGCAGTTCTCAGGTACCTTCTGTACGTTCCCCTGGTGTGAAGAAAGAGTGTCCCCACTGTGGGAAGACACATGGTGGTACCGAATGTTGGATGATTACGGGAAAGTGCTTGAAGTGCGGAAGCAGCGACCACAAGATCAAGGATTGTCCGAGACTTCAGAAGGGAGTCCAGCGCGGAGCGCCAGCCCCAGCAGTGGTAGCGGCAGCAGCACCAGCTACAGGAAGACCAAGAAGGCCTCGAGCCCCAGCTCGAGTGTTTGCTTTAGCGCGCGAGGACGCCGAGCAGGCGGAGTATGTCACCGAAGGTACGGTTTTGCTTTTAGGTGTGCACGCTCGGGTTTTGTTTGATACGGGTGCTACTCACTCGTTCATTTCCGAGCGGTTCGCTAGGCAGTTAGCCCTAGAGTCAGGTGTAGAGTCTGAGGATTTAGAGGTCCCTTTGTCTGTGCACACCCCTGCGGGTACGGTATCGACTAGGAAGTGCATTCCGTCGCTACCTGTGTGCATTGAGGATAGAGTCCTAGAAGGGTGTTTCTTCTTGCTAAAGATGAAGGACTATGATGCTATTCTTGGTCTGGATTGGCTAGAGGAGCACTATGCGTTAGTGGATTGTCGTCGGAAGAGGATTGTTTTCCGCATTCCTGGTGAGGACGAGTTCTCTCATCCCTTGCCAAGGAACTTGGCGGGAAAGTTAGTCATCTCTGCCATGAAGGCGATGCGCATGGTAAACAAGGGTTGTGACGCTTTTCTTGCCAGCGTGGTGTTAGTGCCAGAGGCTGATGAGTCACCTACTCTTGTGGAGATTGAGGTAGTGCAGGATTTTCCAGATGTCTTTCCTGATGACTTGTCTGGATTGCCACCGGATAGAGAGATAGAGTTTACCATAGAGTTGCTTCCGGGCACCTCTCCTATCTCGAAGGCTCCATATCGGATGGCACCTGCGGAGTTAGCCGAGTTGAGGAGGCAGTTGCAAGAGTTGCTTGATAAGGGATTTATTCGCCCTAGTGTTTCCCCTTGGGGCGCACCTGTATTATTCGTCAAGAAGAAAGACGGGTCACTTAGGTTATGCATTGATTACAGAAAGCTGAACCAAGTGACTGTGAAGAACAGGTATCCCTTACCTCGTATTGATGATTTGTTTGACCAGTTGCAAGATGCATCAGTCTTTTCTAAGATTGATTTGCGATCTGGTTATCATCAGTTGAGGATTCAGAGTGAGGATGTGTCCAAGACGGCGTTTAGAACCCGTTATGGACATTATGAGTTTTTGGTCCTTCCTTTCGGATTGACCAATGCCCCTGCAGCGTTCATGGATCTCATGAACAGGGTGTTTAGGCCTTATTTAGATAGCTTTGTTGTAGTATTTATTGATGATGTGTTGGTCTACTCTCCGGACGAGGCCACACACCGTCAGCATTTGAGGGTAGTGTTAGAGGTTCTTCGTGAGCACAAGTTGTACGCTAAGTTCAGCAAGTGCGATTTTTGGTTGCGCGAGGTTCATTTCCTCGGGCATGTTATCTCCGGTGCTGGTGTTGCAGTGGATCCAGCAAAGGTCCAGGCAGTTATGGATTGGGAGGTTCCCAAGACCCCTTCGGAGATTCGTAGTTTTATTGGTTTAGCTGGTTACTATCGGCGATTTATTGAGGGATTTTCATCCATCGCCGCCCCTTTGACTCAGCTTACCAGAAAGGGAGTGAAGTTTGTTTGGTCCGAGAAGTGTGAGAGTAGTTTTCAATTGTTGAAGACTAAGCTCACGACAGCCCCGGTGTTAGTCTTACCGAGCGGTGTAGAGGGTTTTGCTATCTACACGGATGCGTCTCGGATTGGTTTAGGCTGTGTGCTAATGCAGCAGGAAAGGGTAGTGGCTTATGCTTCTCGTCAGTTGAAGGAGCATGAGAGGAACTATCCGACTCATGACTTGGAGCTCGCAGCAGTGGTTCATGCACTAAAGATCTGGAGGCACTATCTTTATGGTGTCAGATTTGAGGTGTTTACCGACCACAAGAGCTTGAAGTATCTTTTCTCCTAAAAGGAACTAAACCTGAGGCAGAGAAGATGGATTGAGTTCTTGAAGGACTATGACTTCGACCTTCAGTATCACCCTGGGAAGGCGAATGTCGTAGCGGATGCTCTGAGTAGAAAGAGGCCATCTCTCCAGCAGGATTGGAAGATGTTGGAGGATGCGGCTTGCGCGTTGACTGAGTTAGAGCCATCGCTATGCCAGGCTTTTGTAGCTCAGTTATCTCTTAGGTCCTCGGTTTTGGATGAGGTGATCGAGCAACAGAAAGCCGACCCTAGACTCTTAGAGTTAGTGGGCAAGGCAGGCATTGCTCGTGATGAGGACGGTGTGATTAGATTTCATCACCGTGTTTGTGTCCCTGATTTGGTAGATGTCCGTGAGCATGTGTTAGCGGAGGCTCATAGATCGCGATTCTCTATTCATCCGGGTAACACTAAGATGTACCAGGATCTGAAGAGATCATTTTGGTGGTCCGGTATGAAGAAGGATGTAGCGGATTATGTATCCCGGTGTTTGGTGTGTCAGCAAGTGAAGGCCGAGCGACAGCGACCATCCGGCCTTATGCAAAGGATGGAGATCCCAGTGTGGAAGTGGGAAGCTGTCACTATGGACTTTGTTTCGGGTTTGCCTCGATCTAGAAGGGACAATGACTCGATTTTGGTAGTTGTAGATAGATTCTCGAAGACTGCTCATTTCTTGCCTATGAAGAAGAAGCAGTCAGTAGAGAGTTTAGCTAGATTGTATGTTAGCAGTATCATTAGATTGCATGGTGTGCCGAAGTCGATCATTTCAGATCGAGATCCGAGATTCACTTCGAGGTTGTGGAAGGGTCTTCAGGATGCTTTAGGTTCGGAGCTGAAGCTCAGTTCGGCGTTTCATCCCCAGACTGATGGACAGTCCGAGAGGACTATCCAGATGCTCGAGGATATGTTGAGAGCGTGTGTATTAGATTGGAAGGATGATTGGGAGCGTCATTTACCTCTTGTGGAGTTCGCATACAACAACAGCTTTCATGCGAGTATTGGTATGGCTCCATTTGAGGCATTGTATGGTAGGCATTGCAGATCTCCTTTGTGTTGGGAGGAGACCGGTGATAGGCAGCTGATCGGTCCGGAGTTAGTTCAGGAGACTTCGGATAAGATCCAGCTTATCAGGAAGAGGCTTGTTGCGGCTCAAGATAGGCAGAAGAGCTATGCCGACAACAGGAGGAAGGATCTCGAGTTCGAGGTGGGTGATCATGTCTTCTTGAAGATATCGCCTACTCGAGGTGTGGTCAGGTTTGGCAGGCATAGTAAGCTGAGCCCTAGATTCATTTGCCCATATGAGATTCTCAGACGATTGGGCAGCGTGGCATATGAGCTAGCATTACCCGCATCTTTGGCTAGTGTTCATCCCGTCTTCCACGTTTCGATGCTCAGGAAGTATGTACGAGATCCGTCTCATGTGATTAGTCATGAGCCAGTGGAGATTCAGCCAGATCTGTCGTATGTCGAACAACCAGTAGCTATTCTTGACCGGAAGGTTCAGCATCTCCAGAACAAGAGTATTGCGTCGGTGAAAGTTCTATGGCGGAACTTCTCATGAGAGGAGGCTACTTGGGAGCTTGAGGATGCGATGAAGAAGAAGTGTCCCCTTTTGTTTGAGTAGTGTCGTTCTAACTTCGAGGACGAAGTTTCTTTAAGGGGGAGAGGGTGTAAGGCCCTCAAATTTTGTTGCATTATTTTAATTTCATGTAAATAATTTATGTTATGTATGCATAGATGTACATATCTACGTATGTATTAACTATTTATACTTATGAATGCATGTGTATAAGTTAGTTGTAAATAATGTATGAATGGTATGATGGTAGTATGTACGTGATAGTATACATAATGCATGTATATATGTATAAGTTGTGCATGGTTTATGCATGTTTTAGAGTTCTGGCCGAAGGCCATCTTGGCGTCAATATCAATGGACGTTTGTGTTGTGTAGGCATCAACCATATGGACTCCAACACTAATCCCAACGTCCAGCGATGTGGACGCTAATTTCTCTGGCCTGCATGCGTTGCAGAGCCGGAAATCCCGGGAACAAGCTACCCCAACCATTGGGGAGCTGTCCCCAACGGTCTGAAAGGGTTCACATCAACCCTGCGGGAATGGGAGAGGCCTCTCTCCTATATCTGAACCCCTTTGCAACCAGAAAACCCCTCTTGGCTCTCTTTGCAAGAGGAGACAAAGGAGAAGAAAAACCCTAGAGAAAACTGTGAGAAAACCCCACCTTTGCAACCTTAAATCCGGCGATCTGAAACTTGTTCCGGCCATCTACCACGACAAGGAGGTAGCTGGAACATCGAGGAAGGCATCCCCGACCTCGACCTGCTGTGGAGATTGCTCAAGAACCCGGAGGAAGGCTTTCTTGGGAGCTTCTTGGGACTGCCCAAGGAGAGCTTCACCGCCACCTTTGATCCTTTTGGAGATTTTTGGAAGGCAAGTAACCTACCCCTATCGTCCATGTAGATGTCAAGTAGGGTTTTATCATTTTTATGCATTTTTCCTCGTGTCCTAGATCCCCCATTCACCTTTTTATTTGGAGTTCGGTCTGTGTTTCTGCACAGACAGGAACTTGGCGTCAATGCCCTTGACGCCGAGATCCCTAATGTGCGTCCAGCGATCTTGCCGTCCACTCCTGGAACGGCCAGAGACTGCCGTTAAGTTCTTCAGGATAGAACAGTGAGCTGTTCTTCCTGGTATATGATTATTTTCGATGTGTTTTCGATGAGGATATATGGTAAACCTATTATGATATATAATATGGATGTCTGAATGTGTGGTGAGATCTTTGTAATTTCTGTGATTTGGCATAAATGGTTTTATTATGGAGAATGTATACATGATGAGACCTAGACCATGTTCTTTACCGTTTGTGCAATTCATGTGAAATTGGATGCCCTAAAATTTTCTAAACTGTGAGTGGGTAAATCAGTCCATGCTCTGAATTTTTGGGAATTTTCTCCATGCTCCTCTGATTTATTGAATTTTATGGAATGGAATTAGAAAAACATGTGTAGGATTGTTAAAATTCCAGTAAATCGTGTGTTGTGTAATAAATCCGGAAAAAGTTCCTGTGGTATTTGTAGTCGCGAGATTTGGCCCATCTCCCGCAAGGCTCTTTTGGCCCATTAAGCCTCGTTTGACTGTTTGTTGATTTGCCTCGGATGCCATGTAGACGGCAGCATCGATGGCCGCCGACTACTGGTTGGCGGCAAGGCCCCTTGATGCAGACCCAGACAGACGTCCACATCCCTGGACGTCTGCATGCGGTTGGCGGCATGGTCTCTGGACGTCAACATCATTTACCTGGTCTGCACAACTACCCCGAGAATATAGCCCACTAGCGCCTTTCTCTCGCCCATGCACCGCATGGGACCGTTCCCAACGGGCATATGGGCCACCTTGGCACTCCCTTGACCCAGTAAAAATCCTATGTGGCCTCTACCCATTGCTTGGAGCCTTTAGACTTGGATGGCCATGTGTACAAGTGTGTTTCTTCACACTTGAGCATCCAAGGCCTCTAAACTCCGACCCCACTGTCTATATAACAATCCCTAGGGTTCTCTAAGCAAGTGGAGGGAGGCTGGATGTCCACATGCTGCCCCTTTGAAGAAGGAGAGAGAAAATTGCACCCAAGCTTCAACAAGTGATCCTCTTCTTCCTCTCATGAGTTAGGACGTCCAGAGAGCTTCTTCCCGAGCTGGAGGAGCCCCACAAGGAGCTGCATCACCTGCAAACGAGATCCGTCACCTCCTTCCCTCTCTCTTCTCTTACTTACTCTTTAGTTCATTTACATGTTGCACACACCTTCCCACTCACTCTAGGCTCGTAGGTCCTCACCCTACACACCTAGAAAGGGGTTTCCCAACCAAAAACGGAGGGAAGAAGGGTGGTCATAGCATTTGGCCACCCCTCTTCTCAAGTCCGCAACGGGTACGAGACTCTCCTTTTGGGCTGTTTTCCCACGTTTTCGAGCTTTTACTACTCTTCATCAGTCTTATAGAGTTTTGTTTTGTGGCAGGAACAACCCGCAGAAGACTACGAAGCTCTTCTCCTTTGGTCGGCCGAAGGAGGAGAAAACGAGGTCTCGTCTCCATCCACTGCGCGAGGCGACCACTTCAACGCGACCACGTCACTCCTTGGGCACAGGTAAGGCCCTGGCGATCACCAACTCCCCTTCATTTCGCTTGTTTTCCTCATTCTCCTTCTAGTCAACTCAGTCAACCGGAGGGTCAAGGTGGTCAACCGACGACCCCTTCATCGCCAACGAGAGTCCAACGGCGTCCGCGAGCACCCGAGAGATCCGGTGACGGCGCGGAAACGAACCGTCTACAGCTCTTTTCTGGCGATCACGGTGGGACCGCTTCTGCTACTGTGGTCTTACTGCGGCCAGGTCGACGGCCAGAGATCTTGCCGTCTATCCAGGTAAACGTCAACCGTTCCTGCCGTCTATTTACTTTTAGCGTCCATTTCTCTTGTCGTCTACTGTCTGTCTGCATCAGTCGATCATGCCGTTTACCTGTTGATCATGAACTATGCGTCCACCTGCTTGACATTTAGTTTCACAGAGGCATGCTTTTCCCTGTTTTTTTGATTGTTTTGTTGTGATTTTTTTGTTTCTGTTTGCTTATTGTTTGTTACTAACAGTCCTCAGTCACTGGGGGGGTCACTTTTCTCACCTCTTCTAGCCTCCCCTCACATTTTAGGATCACCCTTCCTTGGTTTACAACCTTTTACTCGGGGATTCCCTCTCGGGTAAATCGGGTTGGCTCCAAGGAAAACTCTGTAAGTCCCTAAATTCCGTGGATTCCCTCACGGTACGGGGCAGGAGGACCTTTACCCTCCCTGTCTAGCTCACCTACTCACCGGGATTCAAGTCAAATTTGAGTGGACGACCTTTTTAATCAAGTCAAGTTAAACACACAACTTTGATCTTTAAAAATCTTGGGGACATTGTTTGATAACATTGTTTGGTAGAAATCCATACTTCTACTAAAAACAGTGAAGTTAGTCAACTTTAACCATTTTAAAATCAGTAGGTTGTGTGCTAATGGACACCTGGTTGGACCCTGTCAACATTGCTAATAAACCGGCATTTGAGTATGATGATAATGTCAATGAAATTGTCGGTATGATAAACACTAACATTCAGCCCGAGGAATCAGTCCAATCATCCTCCCAGGCCGACAATGAGGAAGTCAGCTTGAGGGTCAACCCCACTCATGCCCAAAGTGCCCAAGAGGACCCCGAGTTTTCTAAACTCATGTCTCGCTATTCGCCCGATGAAATTATTTCAATGCTTTCCAAGCATACCATCCGGGCAGCGGCGTCTCCTTCCACTCCATCCCCATCCCTTCAATGCCTCTACATCTAGGCCCACTTCTAGGCCGGTCACCTCACCCCAGGTGCCCGTCTCTACCTTCACTCCTTCCCCTACCCCCACTCCGTTCCCTACTCCTATTCTCACTCCTCCTCCTGCCCAGTCGCCACCTGTTCAAATCACACCCCCCGTTCAATTCGAATCTGTCCCCCGTTCGGAGGTGGAGGGACTCATGAGGAAGCTTCTTGCTGAATCACTATCCCTCTCAAAACCTCATTCCCTCCAGAGTTACTGCAAGCTTCCTAATGTATACTTCCCTCCGGGTTTCAAGGCCCCGAAGTATCGCAAGTACGACGGGACCTCTGACCCCCAGTACCATCTTGCCAGATTCACCATGGATTCCCACCGATGGTTATATGATCGGGTTCTTTTAGTGCACCTCTTCCAACAATTATTAGAAGGGGAAGCTTTGAGGTGGTTCACCTCTCTACCCGCGTTGGACCTCGTTAACTTCGACATAGTCTCCGAGCGATTCATCTCCCATTTTTCATATATGGCCACCCAAGTCCCTACACTTCCTGACTTGGTGGCAGAAAAGATGAAGTCGGACGAAGACTTCGTCACATATGCCAATCGGTGGAGATCCATGGCGTCTAGGGCAGACATTCCCATTCCGAACTCCCAAGCCATCACCATGTTGGTCACCAACACCACCCCTGCTCTCCGTTCCATCTTGATGTTCAGTGAGTTCCCCTCATTCGCGCATCTATACAACCGAGCTAGGGTGGTCCAGACCCAAATCAAGGACTCCTCTCTGCCCCACTTCTTCGAAGGGAAGCCCAAGGGACGTAAGGCTCCCGCGGCACCTACCACCGAGGGGGTGACCGTCAACGAGTCCATCAATGCTTGCAGTCAGCCGTTGAGGTCTCCGAACAAATCCTCCAATCCTCCATCCACTTCTTCCAACCCTCACCAATTCCCATCTCATCCCTCCAAGTCTTACTCTGCCGTTCCTCCTCCTGCTGGCTACACCCGACCTGGCCCCAAAAGGTCGCATTACCCTCCTCTTCCTGAGACTCTCGAGGACGTATTCTTCGCCCTCATGTCCTGCGATGCAATTCAACTCCCCCCACAAAGGGAGAACATCAATCCAAGGGTGGACACCTCCAAGTACTTTCCATATCATAGGGCCCATGGTCACTTCATCAACAATTGCTTTACCTTCCATGACTGGGTCTATGATATGAATGACCAAGGTAGAATCAACTGGGATGACGTCAAGGTGGCCATAGCCAAGTCTAGGTACACCAAGGACCTTGGCATTTTCAGTAACCCTCTCCCCAACCACCAAGCCAACAATCCTTCCTCCTCCAAAACCCAAGAGAGTGTGCATACCATAATATACTCAGGACCCCGGGTTGTGAGGAGAGAGCAACAATGGGGGGTAGAAGGTTTCGAAGAATGGTACCCGTGTCCCACTGCCGAGTCTCAGGAGCCTTCCACGTCGGTAGATGCCATCCTAGAGGAAAGACCCTTAATGCTCATTCGACCTCCACAGGATGCCTATCCCACCATCCTCACTTCCCCTACCTATGAGCCATCTACCAGACCCCTCCAGCTCATCCGCCCTCAGTCCCAGGAGGTCGTTCATGTCACCCTCAGGAATCGAATTGTTCCTCCACCTCTGCGGCCATCCCAAGATGAGGAAGATAATAGTCCTCCACCCCCCGGTCGGCACCGAATATGACATTCTCCAACATTTGGATAAGACACCCGCGAGGGTGTCCATTTTAAATTGATTCAGAGGTCGCCGTCGCATCAATCCACTCTCCTCCAGTTTCTTCAAAAAATCATGGTTAATGATGACCTCCCTCCTAGTGGAGTCACCAATGCCATCCTTTCCCTCACCCAAGGACCTTCAATTTCCTTCTCGGACAAGGATCTTGCTACCCCCGAGTGTCGTTCGCTCCCTCTTTGTCTCACCATCAACCTCAATGGGGTTTCAGTGGACTCCACTCTTATCGACACCGGGGCATCTATTAATGTCTGTCCGATGAAGACCCTTAAGCAGTTGGGTTTAGGGGAAGAGAATCTGGAGAAAAGCTGCTCCACCATCACTGCCTATGACAACTCCAAAAGGGTTGCCAAAGGCAAAATTGCTCTTAAGTTAGGAATCAGACCTATCACCATGTCCACTGAGTTCCTAGTTCTTGACGTCGATCCGGCCTACAATGCCATCCTCGGTCGTCCTTGGCTAGAACAGACTCTAGGGGTCCCTTCCACCGCCCACCAGCGCTTCAAATTCCCTCTCAATGGGCGGGTGATCAAGATTAAGAGCATTCCCATCTTGGAGACCCTCAATGCGGTCACCATAGAGCAGATGCCACACCTCTTCATTCCTGATAAGGGGAAGAAACCAGTTATGTCAATCTTTGACTTCCCCTTACCCTGTGACCTTAGCCAACCTCCCCAGCCTGCTGAAGAACCCCATGTCCCCTGTCCTCCGGGAAAAGGTTGGGAAGTGATGGCCAATATCAGCTATGCTCATGGCCGCGGGTTAGGCGCGGACGAACAAGGAGAGGTCCAGAGTGTCCAGGCTATTAGAAGGTTGTTAGCCAAGGCCGGTCTAGGTTTCCGCCCAGACCCTATCCATCCGAACCCGTTTATACCCTATCAACCTCTTACCTAGACTTTAAAGGAGCATTTTGTTTAGGGGCCAACCCAGTTGGGGACCAGGGAGCCCTTAATAGATGAAATACCTTGCTCTGAGAGCGAGGATGAAGAAGAAGAGGATGAGGTGGTAGAAATAGAGGACATTTCTAACGGTTTTGGCCTCCTCTCACTCTTTGGCTCTGATCTCCCCTCTCCCCCATCTTCACCACCATCATCTCCATCTCCCTCTACATCTGTGTGCCCGCCACGCAATTCAGTTCCTCCATCCACCTCTAATCCCCTTCTTTCTCCTCCTGTCCTCTCTCCACCCCTAACCTGGCCAGTCGAGGCCGCCTTGAGCCAACAACTTATGGTTTTAGGCCTTGACTCCAAAAAAAAAAACACCAATTTTGAAAATTGGAAATCCGAGGTCTCCATTGAGCACCCTTCCTCTCTGGAACCTCTTCCACTCGGCCAGGGGGCGACGCTTTCCGGCCTAAATTCTTCTTGCCCCTCTAGGGGCACTTCCCCTATACATAGTTTTGTACATAGCGGTCCTATAAATAGTGGTCTAGATTCTAGCTTAGAGTCGGGTCTAGGTTTAGGAGAGTCTAGTTCCTCTCAGCCATGTGTGCGCAAGGAGAAGGGTAGGCAAGTCCCTGCCCATTTTGTCATGGCCTTGGCTGAGAGATGTGCTAAGTTAAGTCAAGTCCGAGAGTTTCTTGAGGATCCTGCTCTCGTCGAGTCTGACTTTGAGGAAGGTGACTCTGTAGATGATGGTTTAGGAGTTTATTTGTTAGATTTTGATAAGGAGGGTAAGTTGGGAGATCTTGGGTCGGGAGAAGAGGACCCAGTGAGCTCCTATGTGGATGGAACAAAAAGGTTCGACGAGCCAACCATGGCTGCAGACGAGCCCACTAAAGAAGTCAACCTTGGCACTAAAGAATCCCCGAAGACAGTTTTGATTAGTGCCAACTTGAGTGTTGAAGAAGAAGAAGCTTTGGTAGCCATTCTCAAAGAATTTTCCGACGGATTTGCTTGGTCTTATGAGGACATGCCGGGACTCGATACCTCTTTGGTCGAGCATCATTTTGTCCTAAAAGCTGACGCAAAGGCCGTCAAGCAAAAGTTGAGAAGGCTACATCCTAAGCTTGCACTCAAGATCAAAGAGGAGGTTGACAAGTTGCACAAAGCCCAATTTATTAGGGTTGTGCTATATCCACAGTGGGTAGCTAATATCGTTCCTGTAATGAAGAAGGACGGTAAGGTTAGGATCTGTATAGATTTCCGTGACCTTAATCGTGCTTGCCCAAAGGACGATTTCCCTCTCCCACACATAGATGTCCTAGTGGACAATACTGCCAGCTTCGAGCTTTAGTCATTTATGGATGGTTTCTCTGGGTACAACCAGATTCGTTTGGCGGAGGAGGACCAGGAGAAAACTTCGTTTACAACACCCTGGGGGACTTACTGTTATGTCGTCATGCCCTTCGGATTGAAGAATGCGGGAGCAACTTATCAAAGGGCAATGATGGCAATTTTTCATGATATGATGCATGTGCACATGGAGGTCTATGTGGACGATGTCTTAGTAAAATCAAAGACCCGACATGGCCATACTGAGGTCCTCCGGGCAGTTCTCCAAAGGTCTAGAGAGCACAATCTTAAGATGAACCCCAAGAAGTGCGTTTTCGGTATTTGTTCGGGAAAATTGCTTGGGTTCATCGTTAGCAAGCGGGGAATTGAAATTGATCCTAACAAGGCCAAAGCAATAATTGACATGCCTCCTCCTAGGAATATCAGAGAAGTCAGAGGGCTAATTGGCAGACTCCAGTTTATTCGGAGATTTATCTCCCAGCATTCAATCCTCTGTAAGCCCTTCTACGAGATGCTTAGAGGAGAGGTGAAGTTTGATTGGGACGATAAATGTCAAAGGCCTTTGATGAATTGAAGAGCTATCTTTTTAATCCCCCTGTTCTCGCTCCTCCGATCTCGGGTCGGCCTTTACTGCTCTATGTGTCAACCACTGAGGACTCAACTGGAGCGGTTTTGGCCCAATACGACAACGAGAAGAAGGAGAGAGTGGTGTACTATTTATCCAAGTTGTTCAATGAGGCTGAAAAGAAGTACACCGCCATGGAAAGAACGTGCGCGGCCGTCGTCTGGGTTGCCCAGAAGTTAAAGCACTATTTCTTGGCTTATGAAGTGAAACTTCTGGCGCGTATGGACCCTATTCGGTACTTGCTTGAGAAACCCGTCTTGACTGAGCGGTTGATGAGGTGGCAAAGCTTCCTCGACCAATTTGATATCACCTATGTCAACCAAAAGTCAATCAAGGGGCATGCCATAGCCGAGCATTTGGCCCACCACCCCTTACCTTTATACTCTCCCGTTGATGAAAGCTTTCCCGATGAAGAGTTAGGAGCCATTATTGATGGTGAACCTTCATGGGTGCTTTATTTCGATGAGGCTCTTAATTCCAAAGGGTGTGGGATAGGGGCAATCCTCCTCTCACCGGAAGGGGTAGTCATTCCGCACGCCTATCAGTTAACCTTCCGAGCCACGAACAATGTGGCTGAGTACGAGGCTCTCTTACTTGGGCTGAAAATGGCATTATTGCTCGGAGTCAAGGAGTTAAGGATAATTGGAGATTCGTAGTTAATACTCCGGAAATCCCTCAGTAAGTACCAGACCTGGGACCCCAAGCTGAAACCATACCAAGAGTTAGTAGGAAAAGTAGTCCGGCAGTTTAGGAAGCTCACCTTAGTTCACACTCCCAAGACCCAAAATATCCTAGCAGATTCACTCGCTTCCCTCGCGTCATCCATTCCCATTCCTTTGGGGAAGTCTTCGGAAACCGTCTCTGTCCAGAGGTTAAGAGTCCCTTCCCATGTCGATCCGTGGTTCTCTCAGCTCGTACGTCCTTCTCCATCCCTTCGGGTCCATGCGCTTTCCAAAGAGCCAGAAATTGACCTTGAAGATGGCCACCCCTGGTATTTTGACATCGAAAACTTTCTCAAAGATGGATCCTTCCCTGATTATGCCACCTCTGCTGATAGACGGGCAATTCGTCGCGTCTCGGAGCGTTACAAGATCATAGGTGGCATTTGTACAAAAAGTCTCTCAGCGGGGTCTATCTCCGTTGCCTCGATGAATTCGAATCTCAAGATGTTGTTGAAGCCGCTCACTCTAGTGAATGTGGTGGCCATGTTAATGGTAGAGCAATTGCCCAGAAATTGCTAAGACACTATTATTGGCCCACCATGGAAGAGGACTGTCGCCATTTTGTCCGTCACTGTGCTAAATGCCAATTGCACGGTGACAAAATTCATGCTCCTTCTTCCTCTCTTCATCCCCTTATCGCTCCATGGCCTTTCGCCATGTGGGCATTTGACGTGGTCGGTCCTCTTACGGACAGAACAGGAGAGATCCGTAAGAAGTCCTTCATTCTAACCGCCACGGAATATTTCACGAAGTGGGCTGAAGCAGAAGCATTCATAGAAGTCAAAGCTTCAACAGTCGTCAAGTTCATCAAGCGCAACATCCTTGCAAGATTCGGCGTGCCTCGGGACATCCTCACCGACAACGAACCGCAATTCACTTCACAGGAGCTTCGCGACATGTGTGGTAAATATGGCATTAATTTGCATCATTCATCCCCATATTATCCACAAGGTAATGGACAAGCGGAAGCTACTAATAAAACTCTCATTAAAATCATAAAGAAAACATGCAGATCTCATAACAATGCTGACTGGCCAGATCGCTTAGTTGATGCTCTTTGGGCTTATCGCACCTCCGTCCGCACTCCTACGGGGAAAACCCCCTATGCTTTGACATACGGATCGGATGCGATACTCCCATATGAGATCTTTGTCCCTTCGCTTAGAGTTCAATTGGATTCCGAACTTGATCCTGATCAACGTCGGGAAGCCTTGTTGGCACAACTTGAACTTTTAGATGAAAGGCGAATGATAGTGGCTGACCATGCTCAAGTCTATCGTCAGAGAATTGCATGTTTTTATGCTAAAAGAGTTCTTGAGAGAAAATTCGAAGTGGGTGAGTTGGTCCTAAAGCACAAAATCATAAAGGCACCAGGTCCCAGGAGCAAATTGCAAGAAAATTGGGAGGGTCCGTTCGTTGTCAAAGGAGCATACTCAGGGAACGCTTATAGGTTAGTGGATGCCAAGGGAGTTGAGCTAACGCACCCTTGGAATGCAGTCTACCTCAAGAAATTCTACCCTTAGTCAGTCAGTCAGTCCGTCAAGTCGGTCATTCATCACTTGTTAAGGTGTGGGTCTACTTTTCCTACTTTTCCAATTGGTCATTAGTAAGGAAGGGTTTATTCACACACCTCACGATGTTAAGATATTGCCCTCCGGCTGGAAAATCACAAGTACACTCGGACGGTCTCATCCAGTCAATGTGTTTCCCCTATTCTTTTCCCACTCGGTCGTGTCTGGAAACGAAACAAACTACGAGTAGGGGACCACCCACTCTCATTTAAAGGACAAGGTCACCATAAAACAGGGACAACTAATAAAAGCAAGGGGCAAAATGTGAAATCAAGACTCAAAGGGGGAAAAGAAAAGCCAAAAGGTCAAAAAGGGTAGCAAAAAGTACGTACCCGGAAAAAGGCTGACCAACTCAAGGAAGTAGCAAAAAGTACGTGCCTCCACCCCTGAAATCGAAATAAAATGAAAAAAATCCCCTGAAAACAAATGTTGACTAAGTCCTTTTTAGTATGGGATGTCGGTTTGGAAACAAAAAGTAGTTTGAACCAAAACCCTACATGACTTCCTATACATTTCTTCTCATTTCTCCCTCTAGAGGCAATTTGATTATATAAGATCCTCCGTAGTGGAAAATATCAAGAAGGCTAAGGGCAATTTCCAACATCAAAGAATTCATGCACGTCCCTCCTTACTCTTGGCCTCTGTGGTTAAGTAGGTCGTGTAGACCCTATACCACAACATGTGATGAATATGTGTCTTAGAGTCTAAAAATCTAAAAAAAAAAATACAAAAATGCAAAAAAACAACAAAAAGAGAGTCTTTTGATGTATATATTTCACGTTGTACATATATTCTTCCGTATTTTCTCCCTTATTTTCAAAAAGCCAAAAAATAAAAAAATAAAAAATCCAAAAAAAATTAGTGGTACTATGTCCATACACTAACATTTTTGCTTATTTTCAAAATAAAAAAAACATGTGCATATTTCCCTTTCAGTTATTTTTATTACGTTCTTATCTTTGATTAGACATTAGCCCATTGACCAGATCTCAAGAAAGGTACATCGTAGGCAAGGGGCTAAAAATAGATCTACACTAACCTGTTCTCTTTAAGTGTTGTGGAATGCAGGAATCAAAGAACAGAAGCAAAACGCTCAAGTGCACAAAATCTCACAATAGTCCACAATATTCCACTATGATGATCAGGTCCATGTACATATCATGACAGGGGCATACCCCTGGAAGTACAACCGGAGCCCCGCTCCTCACTCCTCTCTCCGCTCCCCCTCACGAGGCCTCTGCCTATGTGAGCTGCTCACCTCCTCCTCCTCCCTCTCCCGACGCCGGTCTGGGAGAGGAGGCCTCGACGCCGTCGACGCCTCGGGCCGCTGCAACCCTCCTCGTACCACTGAGGGGTCCCCCAGGGATACGATGTCATCGAGGGAGGCGAACGTTGATCCGGTCCTCACGGGCGTCGCCTGCTGGGCCTGCCGCTGCTGCTCCCGGCGCTTCTTTAGCACCTGGTCCTTCAGTATCTCGTAATCCGTGGTGATCCGTGCCCGAGCTATCTCAGCCTCTCTCTCTCTCTCCTTGGCCTCGAGTAGGTGACCCCTCATGGTAGCCCGGTCATCCCTCAGCCCCTCCATGGCAGCCGCCATGGTCCGCCGCTGTACATCAAATGCAAAGGGTGTTAGTTATGTACACATGCCAGGAAGGAGGAAATTCGGTGCCTTACCTCCGCCGCCATCTCCAACCGCAGAGTCTCCATCTTCGCCTAGAGAGTCACCACTCCGCTCCCCTCCCGCTACACATAAAGGGGCAAGTCATGTCAAGGTCAAGTCAAGTCAAATCAAATCAAATTGTGCAGAAAGGGTGTGGCAGTCTCTTACCTCAGCCTCCAACTCCCGGACCCTCACCTCCGCCCAGTCCAAGGCCCCCTGTAGGTGGACCGCCAGGTCGCCTCCGGCCGGCTGGGCAGACGATCTCGCCCCCGCATCACGACTCGTGCGCACCCTCGCCAGCTCCTCCTTCTGCATTCATAGAACTTTGGTTAGCAATTCAATTCAATTCAATTCAATCTATAATCAAAGTTACGTTTCTTACCAGTGTCCTGACCTCGGTACGGAGCCTCGTCAACTCCACCTCCTGCTCGGCCAATCGCCCCTCCAAAAGGCGTACGACCTATGACTCCGGCATCTGCCATTCACACTTCAAGGTTAGAATCAAATAAGGCAATCCACCAGAAAAGGCTTAGAGATAGATGTCCGCTTACCACTCGTCGGTCGAGCCGAAGTTGCCCGGCGTAGCGTGCTCGGTAGTCCTCCATGTATGCCGAGCTGTCGAGGAGGTCTGTCTGCCGCACTACCTGGTCGCCCCCGGCCCGCCAATAGGCGACTGTGCTCCTGTGCTCCAGCCCCCAGTCGCGGTCCTCCGCAAAGAACCGGCGGCGGGAGTGCCCCTCCCTCCCTAGGGACGGTACCTCCATGGCCGGCTGGTGCCAACCAAGGGTCCGCACCACCAGCTCCAAATACAAGACCTCGTAGGTCCCTAAGTAGAGGAGGAGCAGGTGCCGGTCAAACAAAGGTCGGCCCTCCGCCACTGCCGGGTGCGAGGCGTTCGCCTCTCCCGCGTAGGGAGTCCACACTACCTGAGAAAAACAAGAAAACACTGGTCAGTAACATCAAATGCAGTAACAATTGAAGGAGCTTGAGCTAGTTGAGGGTTTCATACCTGCTCGTGCGAGTAGTGGTCAAGTGCGACGCGCACGTCCCCTACCCTCCTGTCTGTGACCCTGGGGTCTGGGGCCACCTCCCACCTCGCCATGAGAGGCACCATTGTCTGGTGCCCCTCTGCAAGTGTCCCGCGCCCCATAGGGAAGCGCGTATACCCCCAGATCTGCAAGGCAGCAAAAAGAATGGTCAGTCAGGCAGTTAATCAATAAAAAAAAAAATCAATGATGAGCATTAAAAGAAATTTGTGTACCTGAAGGAAGGGGGTGAAGCCCCCGGTGCTCTGAGAGCGCCGCGAGCTGCTGGGGAGAAGTGAGAAGAGGTGTCCCAGCATCGCGGCGCCCTAGGCATACCTCCCAGCCTGGGCCAGGTCCCTCAAGAGCAGCACGAACTTGCAGTTCATCTGAGATGACTGCGTCGCAAACAGGAGCCGCCCGAACAGATAAGTGACAAAGATCCAAACCGAGCGCTCCTCGCTTCTATCCCCCAAGTCTAGGGCTCCCCTCACCTTTGTATAGAACTCATCTAGTGTCTCCAGGGGCCCCCTCCTCCTGCCTCTCAAGCCCACCGCCTCCGACAACGATCCGAGCAGGATGCTCCGGATCGGTCTCCTCCTCCCTGCAAAGAACTCTGGTCCCAGTAACTCTACAATGTCATCGTAGTAGTCACTCCTCTCCTGTCCCACTACCGGATCTCCCTGAACCGATAGTCCTGTCAGATACGCTACATCCTCCAATGTAGGTATCATGTGGCCCCAAGGCATGATGAATGCCTTGCAGTCCTCCTCCCACCTCTCCCTAAGGGCCTCAAGATACGGTACATCCACGTGGAATGGACGCACCGACAGTAAATGTCCACATCCCATTCGAGCCACCCTAGTCTGCTGGACCTCCGGCAGCGCACGGTACCACGCCCAGCACAGGTCCCAGGTGACCCTGCTCCTCATTCGGCCCTTGCCCTGCAGAAAACACAGAAAAGTTGACGTCAACATCGATTGCTGTTAATCAAAAGTTGGCGGCAAGGGGGTTTCCGTTTACTAAAATTGGCGTCCAGGGTTGGCCGTTAAGTTCCTGGTGTCGACGTCTAACCCTTGCCATCAAGTTCACCTTAACGGCAAGGGGGTGGTCGTTGACAGGATCTCGACGTCCACCGATGTGGACGTCAAGTTCCTGTCTGAACCGACGGCACCTTCCTTGTTTTCCCTTCAAATTACAAATTACAAACACAAGGGTTTTGAGGGTTTTAGAGGCCTTCCTTGGGCCGCTGAGGTGCCTCTGCCTCTGTCTCATCCCCTCCTCCGTCGTCTCCGGTGGTGTCTTCCCCCTCCGGGACGTCACCCACCGCCACCTCTTCCTCTTCCTCCGCCATAGTTGCCTCCATCTCCTCCTCTTCCTCCTCCGGTTGACGACGGCTCCGGAGAATGCCTCGTTTCTCTCTCATCCTCATCGAAATCTCGAGCAAGGTAAGTAGGGAAGTGAAGGGTTCAGGTTTTGCCTCTCCCGGCACTTGGAGAAGGTGAAATGGTGCCGGGAGAAGGCGTCAGTTAAAAAAAAGGCAGTTTTTTGGTTTAACGTCAAGGTCAGGACGTTTACCTTTTCTTGGCGTCAAGCCCTGGCCGCTGATGTACCGTCAACGGCCATGGTGTGGACGTCAATGTCTCTTCAATGTCAGACCTCGAAGTATGGTCAACGACCATGTCTGTACGTTAAGTTTGAATTAGACGGCCATCCTTGTGGACGTTTACCTGATTTAGCGTCCATCGATCTGGACGCCAATCCCTCCGCACTCAGTCCTCACAGCACACTTCTTTGAACATTTTGAGGCCATTTCAGGTACACACATTCCACAAGTCAAGCAATTCAAGCCAATTCAACACAAATGCAACTCACTTTTATTCATCTAATTTGTGTTACACTTATTGGAAATCGGGAAATTACATTATTTTGCCCTACAGGCCATAAAGAAATCACAAGCAGTGGGGCAAATGCTATCATTAAACTCCTCGTATTTCCAAATGTCCTCCCAGTTTTCCTGCACCGCCAAGCCCACTTTTCTGCTCACTGTATGCCTCTCCCAAGTCTTCATAGCCTTCTTCATCAGCTTCTCATTTCTTCCGGTGACTATCATGTTGGTGCAGTTGGATGAGGTGGGAATTCCCCGTGGAATCCCAAGCTGACAATGACACCGATGTGGCTGGTACACCACCATCCGATCAGCTCCAATCAGCCACAAATCTCTGTCCTCCCTGGTCCTTGCTCTAAACACAATGGTTCTCATGAACAGTGGCCTCACGATGAATTCATCCATTCCCAAATATGCCAAATGATCCCTCCACGCATCTCTGCTCTTCAAGTGTGTTGTCACACACTTGATCTCATCTTCCGGCTCATACCATGCCCTGCTACAGTATACCGAACTCCGAAGGAAGATTCTGGAGGGGGTAGGTTGACTGTCAGCAAAATCAAATTTTAAATGAGCTTCCATCCATACCTAGAGCAGAAACAAACTCCCACAGGTGCGTCCGCCTAGGCTCATTGTGGTGAGCGAACTATACAGGTGAGCCAGCACTGCAGGGGCAAGCGACTGCCCACGCCACAGCAGAGAAAGTACTCCAATGTGCTCGTAAAGGATGAAATCGCCGCTCGTGGGGAACAAGAATACCCCGGCCAGGCAAAGCGTCAGTCCTCGCGTTGCTCTCTCTCCGCCAATCTCCCTAGCATGCTGGATCAGCCACCAGGCCAGCCGGTCCAGGAAGATCCCGTGCTTGTTCGTCATCCTTAGCACTTCCTTCTTGTCCCGTACGATGTCTGCTAAAATCTCTTCCCACGAGAGAAGAGGAATGGCAGCATCGTACTCCAAACACCGTGTCCATCCCAGGAAAAGCTCCACCTCCTCCAGTAGCACGCTCGCCTCGAACGCCTGGAACACAAAAGTATGTGTGTGTGGGTGTCATCTCTCTATCAGCGCCCCCAAAGCATCGAACCCCCACCACATATCTTTCATGTTTTTGGCCAGAACCACCATGAAGCTCAAGTTCCACATGCCAATGTATCCCCGCATGTCGAGCGTAATGGCGTTTACCAGGTTCACAAGCCAGGAAAAGGCTCGTACCTGGCCTTGGCTCGGGAAGGCATGGATTTCCTGCATGAGGATGGGGTATTGTAAGAACAATGTTTGGGGCATTTTCAGCCCAAGAAGAAGTGGAAACGATCATTGCCTACCTCCCCGTTGGCCAGACGCGTGCTCAGGTGTCCCGGAACTTCGCTCAGAACTCCGGGGTTTGCGCCTGTGGATCGTCCAGTCGATGAGGAGGCCATCTTGCTGTACTTCTTCGTCTCTCAGCTCTCTGGTTCGCAGCAGGAGCAGGAGAGACGGAGGTAGGAGATGGTAGAGTCCTCATGGACCCCCATCACCTATATTTTCGGCCTGATCCGCTATCAGGTCGACGTCCAGATCGGTGGACGTCAGTAGTAGGTTAGCGGCAACATCAGTGGACGTTAACCTGTTCCTGGCGGCCATCGATGTGGACGTTTACTCCCCGGATACTTTCAATGTCTTATACTTTATATGGCCATCATCCTTTTATCTTGTGCTTCAAGTTGTTTTGCAGATATCTTAAGCACAAGCTGCGCTTCAAAAATTCGGAACGCTCATGCGACCTTGAGCGTTACAGGTATGTCTAACATAGGACCCCACCAGAGGCAAATAACTTGGCTACCGTGAACCCTGAGTTCCCCTTCACCAAAAACCATGATGGGTTTACGATCTCTCAGTTATTTGTATGGCCTTTAGAATTTTCCTCTGGTGCTAATTTGCATTTTAGATAGGCAACCCACCCCAGCATGCATCTTCACTGCTAACATTCTCTTACTAACACTAAAAAAAAATGGTGATTTTCCTTGATCATATGATTGCTCCATGGCTCCCCCAGCTCAGGTAGCCTACCGGGTCCACCCTTCATGAATATCCAAGTTGATATCGGGTCTTTGTTGCCACCATTCTTCAGTTGTCCCACCGTGCATATCACAAATAATCATTCCAGCCTTATTGAGTTCACTTGAGCCTTCGCCAGTCGCGAGCTTAATTCCGGACTTCAGGCTTTCCAAGCATGTGATTCCAGTTAGAATCTTTTGATAATCCTTTGAGAGATCAACCAACTCCTTGTCTCCACGACCTCCTAAATTCGGGACCGACGTATTGTGTATATCGGGTTCAGGGTTATGATCTGTTAAACTGAACTTTTATGTTATATACCATGATAAATCAAATTTTGAATAATACGGGAATTTATGTTAAATTTTCTGCGATTGCATTTTGGATCAGAAAAATGTGAAAATTTTCATGTGGGATCCTAAACCCGAAATCAGCATGTGGTTAAATTCTCAGGTCATTTGGACAACTATACCATGCAATATGAATTTTCCATGCAAAAATGGGTAATTAATGCATGCCATTGTGAAATGATTTAAATTCTGTGTAACCCAACCTGATTGGCGAAATTTCCTGAATGATGAATTCTGTCATCTGTAGTGGCATGATTAGGAAAACAGAGTCATGTTGCGAATGAGAGAATGAATGAGATGTGAGTGTCATGTGTAAAATGTGTGTAAAAACCGATATGTGTAATGTGTAAAACTGTGCCAAGTGTGACACTGCTTCCATAGAGGGCAGTGGAACCGTATCAGGGAAAAGTCCCCCTGAGAAGGTTCAATGTGTTGTGATCCTAAGGGCATTAGGATGAAATCCTGGAGGTGGACAAGTACCACTGGTTAGGGTGGAGACTTGTTCTCCCGGTCTGCGCAGTCCAAGAGTCGTCACTGTATTGCCTAGGTGACGTCTATGTGTATGTGATGTGATGTGTCCTTCTTATGGTGGTTTGGACTATGTGTCACGGCACTAAAGTGTAAAATGTGAATGTGATTGTGATCATGTGCAAATTGTGTAGTGTGAACAATGTGTAAATGTGAATGTGTAAATGTGCAATGTGTAAAAAGTGAAGTATGTGAATTAGAAATTGTGTAAAAAAATGTGAAACCAAAATGTGAGGATGTGAAATTGAAATCCATGATATGATGATCTGAAATCATGTTAAAACAACAACATAAATGTGGTTATGATCATGTGTTATATGTGTACAATGCGTAGAATCCATGCTAGGGACAATCCTCACTTATGTGTAACCCATTCCATGTGTCTTTACTCTCACGTTGTGGTTTGAATGAGAACATAGCTTTCATGTGTTAGATTGTAAGTGTTTAATCATGTCAAACAGCAAGCTTAAAGCATGTACAATGGTTATGTACATGCGTAAGAATGAGAAGTAACCATGTTAGCAATGTTTTCTTTCATGTATGTAAACTAGTCATGCTAAACTTGCTTTCATGTTTTAGTTTAATTGAAAGTAAAAAATTCATGTGTTGGAATGATTAGAGAGCATGTGATAGGAGATTTTGATTTAGAAAATCTGAAAGCCTGAATCATGTGTTCATTAATAGAATTATCATGATAGGAGTTAATTTCAATGACAAGCATGCTACATGATTGTGTCTTGTAAATGTGTATGTAAAACCTACTATGACATGTACATGTATGGTATATGTAGTGTTATTTGCTGAGTCTTTTAGACTCATTACTTGCTTCAGCGTACAGGCGTAGTTGGTGACGACACACTTGCGGAGGAGGCAGTGGAGACCGACTCCGAGCGTGGAGATTAGATCGTTGGTGTACTTTGCGATATTTTGATTTCATAAGTATGTAATTGCAACATTGTACTAGCATTATCATGGAAAGAAATATTTAAGTGTGGACAATTATGTATTTGATTTTCAGCAATTTAATTATATGGACTTTTAGTTCTTTAAATGTTATTACAATCATGTATGTTAAATGTGGATGATGAATGAAATGAAGACAGTGGTTCTTTTACTTCCGCTACTCTGTTCTTATATTCACATGTATCTCAGCTGAATGTTATTGTTGGGTAAATGTCCCACTGTGGCAACGTTCACTATACCGACGTGGGTTGGTATAACCGTACCGGTATAATGAGGGTTGCTACATCTAGTAAGAAGCCTCAACGCCATATACACTCAAAGCAAGAGAGAAAGAGCTCGAGCCCAAGAAGAAGTGTGCATGCAGCCGTCTGAAGTCTTCAAGCATTCAAGCCTCTTTTCTCTCTTCACTCTCTCTGTGCATCATTGTAAATCTGGGGGAGAGTCTGTGGCTGAGAGTTTGAGTTCCTTAGTGTTCATCTAGTATAGCTCTCAGTCTGTTCTTTCTTTTCTAAGAATGACTTGGTCTAGATGTAGGACTGTATACAGTGTTCCTCTTCCTGTGTGAAGAAAAGGCCATTGGGGTGCTGGTGGTTTCTATCCAGCTGTGGGACTGTACATAGTATTCTCATTGTGTTAAGGGAAGAACCTAGCTAGGGGTTTAAGTCTAGCAGAACCGCACTGGGGTTTGTTCCAGGAGGTGGCTTCTTGACCTGTAACAACAGTGAGTCTCCTTCCTACTCAGAAAGGAAGAGGACCAGTAGGGAGCTGGGGGTTTGTATATCCTTGGGGGGATTGTACCCTTGTCAGTGAAATCCCAAGATTTGCTTGGGGACTGGATGTAGGTCTTCCATTTAAGAAGTACCGAACCATGATAAAATTTATGTGTTCTTGTGTGATTGTTTAAATTTGCTTCCGCACTGCTACTCTATCTCCGCACACAACTACATTCACTAACCGAAATTTTCAAGTGGTGATTTTTGTGTTTTAGTTTGAGTATTTCTGCAACTATTCTATTCACCCCCTCTCTAGAAAGCTTGCTGCCATATTATTTGTGGGCCAACAAGTGGTATCAGAGCTTTGGTCTCTGAACTTCAAGAAGATCTAACGATCTTAGAGCAAAGATCCATGGCAGCTGAAGGTTTTGCAGAAGGTCAATCCATATTCCGGCCTCCACTACTTGATGGAGAAGATTATCAATACTGGAAGACTAGGATGGAGTTCTTCCTTCAAGGCTACGACTACCAAATCTGGAGCATCATAGAAGATGGTGATCTCTAAATCTCCAAGCCCAAGGAAGAATGGACTGTTGAAGATAAGAACAAGTTATCCTTGAACAGCAAGGCAAAAAGCTTCATGTGTTGTGCTCTGACCAAGCAAGAGTTCAACAAAGTTTCTTCGTGCAAAATAGCAAAGGATATTTGGGAAACACTAAAGCTCACATATGAGGGAACAGATAAAGTTAAAGAGACAAGAATAGACATACTTGTCACACAATATGAGAAGTTCCAAATGGAACTAGGTGAGTCCATATCTCAAATGTACAATGACTTTACTGAAATTATCAATGGACTCATAGGTTTAGAAAGAAATACAACCAGGGAGAGTTGATCAGAAAGATTCTAAGATCTCTTCCAGCAAAATGGACTCCAAAGGTCACTACTATAGAAGAAGCAAATGACCTCTGCACTATGACTTTGGAGAAGCTCATTGGATCTCTCATGGCCCATAAGATCAACATGAAGAGATTAGAAGAAAACTCTTCAAGAGGAAGATCAATCAATGCATTCAAAGCTGAGGAAAGAACTTCGGATGAAGACACTACCAGTGATAGTAGTGATGTTGACAGTGAAGAAGAAATAATCCGAAAAATCTTAGCCAAAAGCAAGGAGGAAAAGAAGAAGAAAGAGGAGGAAAAGAAGAAGAAAAAGGAGAAACACAAGAAACACAAAAGGAATACCTTCACAGCTACATGGGATAACTCTTCAGAAAGCTCATGCATAGAAGAAGATGAAGAGAATGCCAATCTGCTCTTGATGAACAAAATAGCAAAAAGGCATTCAAATGGGTATGGTTAGGGATGCTCTAAAGCATTCAAATGGGTATGATTAGGGATGCTCTAAAGTATTCGATTAGTGACTATCTACTCTTCACTTCATTCCTATCTGAAGAGAAAATAGTCATACTTAGTTTTTAGATTTTGTTTTTAAACTTACATTTCTTTTTGTTGTTTATTCCCTAAATTACAATGCTACTAATATCCTTGCAAGAATTTGTGATCAATTTAGGGAAACTTTGTAAAGACCTCCCAACAGAACAACAAATACAACAGGAGATGTCGACAGACAAAGGAGCCATACACTGAGGGGGAGCCTCACATTTAGGGGGAGCAAACACTAAGGGGAGCAGTAAACAATGACATCAGTAAACACATTGTTGAACCCCTCTCATTCAAACTCACATCATATTGGTAAGAAGTCCTTATAAAGGGGTAAATGCAAATGGTAAGACCATTCCTTTTTGGTTATTGACAAAAAGGGGGGGAGTATCTTTAACTTGTGAATTTTCTGTTTATTCCATGTTTTGAGCATATTTGTTAGAAAATTCTCATAAGTTTTGCCATCACCAAAAAGGGGGAGATTGTTGAACCACTCTTATATTTTATCCTTTATTTTGGTGATAACAAAACTCATGATTAATTTAAATATCATGAATATATTTAATATCATATTTTCCTCATAAATACAACATACTATGGCACTATCGTTTCATGATTTGCACTGAAAAGCTAAATCGATTGTTGTTCAATGCATATCGATTACTGACTAAGTGCCACATCGATTACTGTTCTTAAAGTTCACATTGATTTCATTCAAACATTGATTTCAGTTGAACATCTATTTCACTCAAACATCGACTTCATTCAAACATCGATTTCGGTTCAACAATCTCCCCCTTTTGGTGATGACAAAACTTATAAATTTTTCTAACAAACATACTCAAAACATGGAATAAACAGAAATTTCACAAGTTAAAGATACTCTCCCCCTTTTTGTCAATAACCAAAAAGGAATGGTCTTACCTGTAGCAACCTGAATTTTTTGAAAAATAAAAATTTAATAATATAAAAAGAAAAATAATTAAATTAATTAGAAAATCAAAGAAAAGAGAATTAAATAAAACCCATTAAATGAAAAGAAGTAATGGGCTTTGTAAAATGAACCCATATTAGTGGGCCAAAATGTGGAATTTTAAGAGGGGAATAATAGGAAAATACCCTAAATTCGTAACTTAATTATTACTTAATTAGAAAAGAGATGTTTAATGCATTAAATAGGAAGTTTGGGTTGGATTTGGATTCCTAAACCTACCCTAGTTGCTGGGCCACGAATTTAGCTCCCTTCCTAACCCAATTAGAAGTTCTCAAGCTTGGAAAGGGTGAGAGAAATAGGAAATCTCAAAATTTAATAAGAATTAGAGTCCTATTAGGAATTAGAAACATAAGAGATATAAATACTCTCCTAAACCCCCATGGCCGGCCCTAGCTCATTGCCAAGAGTTGCTGGACCAGGAAGAGAGGCTAAGGAGGAGGAGAATTCGTGGGGAGAAGGCTGCTCAAGCTCTCAACCCCCGTTCTTAAAGTTCTAGCCCCAGAGAAGGAAAATGACTAAAGGTAGGCATTCTTACAAGCAAAAATCATAAAACTTCGTTTGTAGGTTGATCCAATCATCAGGATCAAAAATCCTCTGATTTCATATTTTTCCATTGAGCCTATAATTTCTTCTTGATTTTTCATGTTTTGCAACTAGCATGAGCCCGAACCCTCTTCTAAATTCTTGATCTCCATGTATACTCGACCCCATTCTCTCAAATTTTAACTAGAGTTACTGATGCTAGTTAGGCTTTGTTTTCCTCTAAAAGCCCTAATTTTCATCCACCATATTGCTCGAATTAAATCTTTCATCTCAACTATACACTGTTCTATGTTCTTTATGATTACACTTGATTAAACCATCCTGAAACCTTTGTTATTTTCAAATTCCTATTTACTGGAAGTACCCTTGCATGTCTAGAGTTGTTTAAAATTGGTTTCATGAATTTTCATCAAATGTACATTTAGTTCTTATTTTTTGAACCACCCTGCATCAATATAAGGAAATTCTGAACCGCAATCCAAGAACATGTCCTTTCCCTGTCAGACTCAAGCATAGGACCTGAGAACGTGACGGCCCGATAGATCGCGTTCTCAGGCTGGTCGCGACAGCACCTCCCGTCCCGTTCTGAACGCGACAGGGGTTGTCGTCACGTTCTGCCTGCCTGATCTGACAAGCCCGTCGCGTTCTGTACAAGGCCCTGTCGCGTTCTTACCTGACCCCGTTGCGACCCTTACTGGGGTGCGTTGCGATCTCAGACTTTTGCATGGAAACCCCCGATTTATGATGCTCTAACTTTCTACAGTGCTTGTACACTTTGTTAACAGTCTCACACGCAGTAAATACAGTTGTTATAAACGGAACATTAATGTGTGATTTTTAAAAGACATGCACATGACCCCTTTCTATCTACAATTTCATGACACAGGCACACACTTGAACCATCTAATATGGCTTAACATGACATGAAAAATTCCCATAATATATCTAGTAATTTATCTCAATTTTTATTTAAATTGCCATATTTTAAAAGGACTTGTCTTCGTTTCTTGTGTTGTTTTGGAAACATTGATACCAACGCCCCACTGTTCTAGAATTCCTCTAGAACATCGAGCACTTGTTTCTATATACACACTCTCTCTTGACTTGGACGAACTCTCCATTAGATATTCCTTCTGCCGGACTAGTGAATCCTAGTTCAAGGCCTCCGTAAGTCTCCTCTGTCCTTGGATTCCCATATGGTCAACGAGCTGGTTGTACCCTAACACCTATGACCCCCTTTAGGGATCAACATGATCCAAACGGCTATTAGAAGTTCGCCCTTATCTCTAATCACGTTGGACCTCTGGACCTATGCATAACAAGGCCAGCGGAAGGGTTGTGTATTCCACTAGACTGCCAACACCAAACGCTTGTGTTGTGCAACTGTTACTATCGCTCGTTACTCGACATTCCATGTGCAATGTCCACTAGCTCTCATCTATACTCTACTCGCTCATTTATTCACATTCACTCTACTATCTCGTCTATTCATCTAGTACTCTCATTTATTTCTTGGTACTCTTTATTGGCCATTGACTGATTATCTAAAGATAAACAATATAACCAATGCGTGGCAATATATAAAGGGCCTGATTTGGTCCTGGGATGTGTGTCCGAAAGTGCTAGTGCCCATGGGAGTTAAATGATCAGAGTGTTTGGCATTACACTCGAGTGCTATCTATCTCGACTATCTAAATGACAATCAAAAGTGCTATATTCTCTCATTGTCTGTTGACAAAAAGTGTTATACTATACCCATTGTGCTATTGCTATACTTTGTGCTATTTGTGCTATGGCCATCTTGCTATTTGTGCTATACTCGACACGTGTGCTATATTTAGAAAGCTTGTGCTATTTCCATCATGCGCTATCCTACTATATTTTACTTAACTATGTCGCTCTCCATCTTTAGTTGTTCTGCCATTTAATACATTAATCATTTAAAGCCTGCTTGACTATTGAGATTTAAGTCTTACTGGGCGTTATCTCTCACCCTACATTTTTGGTTATGTGTTCTCAGGTGAGACTGTGGACGAGACCTACACTCAAGAGGATGGGAACGACCAAGAGTGAAGTCAAGAGTACCCTAGAGTTATAGTAGCTATGTTAGAGTTGGAATTCTAGTCTTTTACTGTATTTGATGTAATTGGGCCCTATAGAATGGCTCTGATAGTAGTGGTTGTAACTAGAGATTTGAATTGATATGAATAAAATGCATTTGCTTTTAGTATTATTCTTGTCCAATGGTTTGATGTCTAGTACTTGCTCTATACCCGTTTATTTGCAACTGCCTCACGTTATGATATTCCGCGTCGGGGCGTGACAATTTTGTGGTATCAGAGCCTAGGTTATTCTTAAGTATAAGATGATCTAGGTTGAACTGCCTCAACTAGAGTCAATTATCCTACCTATGTGAGTTGTGGTTAGGGCCATGGGTAACTAGCTAAAATGAACTCACACACGCACGAATTAAATTCCACATGAATATCATGACAATAAGTTATTTTTGAAGGAACTAAGCAATCGAGATGACTGCTGAACGTACCCAAATGAGGGGCATGCAACAGACCATTCAAGAGTTGACTCGTGCCATTGTGCAAGCTACCCAAGGTGGGGGAAACCGCGGCGGTGCAGGCGAGCTGCATCGTAACTTCAAGAGCCTGAACCCACCTAGGTTCAGTGGATCCACAGATCCAGATGAGGCCGAGCACTGGCTAAAGGAGACAGAAAGAATTTTCTATGTTATGTAATGTGCAACGGGGGACAAGCTGCTACTGGCTACATTCCAATTGGAAAAGGACGCCCGCACTTGGTGGGAGTCAGTGGAAGCTACCAGGGAGAATGGTCAATTCACCTGGACTGAATTCAAAGAAACATTTAATTCCAAGTACTTCTCGGAACGCGTGCAAGAAAGGAAGGCTACGGAATTTGTGGCTCTTAAATAGAGAAGCCTGTTTGTGGCCGAATATGAAGCTCAATTCTCAAGACTGGCAAGATATGCTGAACACTTAGTGAACACTGAAAGAACGAAGGCCAAGCGCTTTCTCAACGGCCTTAAGCCTCAATACATTACCCAACTCACACCTCTCGACATCTAGACCTATGCCAAGATGGTAAAGAAAGCTCAGCTGCTGGAAGATGTTACGGACTTCACCAACCGTATCAAAGGGAAGTTCGTAAAGAAGGAAATGTTATCTGGTCCGTCAACTAACAAAGTCGACCAATGGCAAGAAACGCCCCTTCAACATCGCAGAGGGGTCCAGCCAAGAAAGGAAACCCAAGGTCTTCGTACCTAACACTCCAACAAAAAGCAACTGCAAACATTGTGACAAGCTAGGTCACACAGCTGACAAATGTTGGAGGAAAGTCGGTGCATGTCTGCACTGCGGAAGTCGCGAGCACCGCATCCCCGAGTGCCCGCTATTGAAGGAAAACGAAAGGCGCCCTAATGTGCCTATGAAACAGGGCAGACTACAAGCCCTGCATGATGAAGAGCCCACTGAGGAAGGTGGCATTGTAGAAGGTACCCTACAAGTTTTCTCCTTATCAGCATTTGTTTTATTTGATACTGGAGCAACTCATTCATTTATATCTCAACACTTTGCTGATACCTTGACTGCAAAACCTATATCCATGGGTTGTGAGTTCTCTATCACAACACCACTAGAAGAAAAGGAGAAATTGAACAAATACTTTCCATCTACCGATGTAATGATCAGAGACCATAACCTAAAAGCCGACCTAGTGTGTATGCCCATGGAAGGCTATGATGTAATTTTGGGAGCCGACTGGTTGTCCACTTATGAGGCAAGTGTCGGCTGCAAGAAAGGGAAAGTTACTTTTAGTGATTTCCCTAAGTTGTCATTCACCGGGATTAGACATAAGAGACGGATGTCTCTAGTCTCTGCCATAAAGGCCCACAACATGATAAGGAAAGGTTGCTTTGCCTTCCTTGTGACCGTAGTAATTGAAAAGAAGGGTTCTAAGATAGAAGACATCCATATAGTCTATGATTTCCTCGATGTGTTTCCCGAAGATCTACTAGGGATTCCCCCGGAACGAGATGTCAACTTCGTCATAGAGTTGATCCCTGGAGCTGCCTCGGTATCACGACAACCGTACCGGATGTCACCTGCCGAGCTCAAAGAATTGAAGGCACAACTGATGGAGCTATTAGAAAAGGGGTTCATCAGACCAAGTACCTCCCCGTGGGGAGCACCTGTGCTGTTCGTCAAGAAGAAGGATGGATCGATGAGGCTGTGCATCGACTATCGTCAACTCAATCAGCTCACCATCAAGAACAAGTACCCACTGCCTAGGGTCGATGAACTTTTCAACCAAATATCTGGAGCTCAGTATTTCTCCAAGATCGATCTTCGTTCTGGTTATCACCAAATGAGGATCAAGGATGACGATATCTTCAAAAAGGCTTTCAGGAGCAGGTATGGACACTATGAATTCGTCGTTATGCCTTTTGGTCTAACCAATGCTCCTGCAGCCTTTATGCCTTTATGCAACTTATGAACAGCATATATCGGCCATACCTTGACAAGTTCGTGGTCGTCTTTATCGACGATATCCTCATATATTCAAAGACCAAAGAAGAGTATGAAGAACACTTGAAGATTGCACTGCAACTCTTGCAAGAAAACAAACTGTACGCAAAATTGAGCAAGTGCGAACTCTGGCTCGAATAAGTGTCCTTCTTGGGCCATGTCATCTCCAAGGACGGCATCTCTGTTGATCCCTCCAAAGTCGAAGCTGAACTCAATTGGGAGAGACCAACTAATGTCACAGAAATTAGAAGCTTCTTAGGACTGGCTGGCTACTACAGGCGGTTCATTAAGGACTTCTCCAAGATCGCCATTCCTCTCACACGACTGACACGAAAGGAGAATCCATACTCCTGGGGTAATGAGTGTGAGAAAAGTTTCCAAACTCTGGGCCTCTTTGGTAATGGGTTGGAGTTAAAATAACTCCAACCCATGAACAAAGTTACACATGTGTAACCCACTTTTTGCTTTGGTAATAATAGAGTTAACTTTGATCATATGGTGAGTTAACCTACTTTTCTCAAATACACTTTGGTAAGAACAAGTGAGTTAACTTACCTTGGGAAAAGTAAAAGTAGCATTTAATGCTTGTGATGTGAGAGGAAAAGGTGGTTAACTCACTTGAGTTAACTTTGTTCCTCCTCTAGAGGTGGGTTAGAAAAAGGTGGGTTAACTCACTTTTAAACCACCTTTAGCCCAACCCACAAAAGTTAACTCTAAACCACTACCAAAGTACTTTTTGAGTTAACTCTGAGTTAACTAGAGTTAACTCACTTTTAACTCAGAGTTAACTCCATCCAAAGAGGCGCTCAAGGATTGTCTTACCTCAGCACCTGTTCTCGCTCTGCCAATGGAGGGAGAGGGTTTCTCTGTCTACACCGATGCCTCAGGGATCGGGCTAAGTTGTATATTAATGCAAAAGGAGAAGGTCATTGCTTATTCTTCAAGACAACTGAAGACGCATGAAGTCAACTACCCCGTGCATGATCAAGAGTTGGCTTCCGTGGTCTTCGCCTTGAAGATCTGGAGACATTATTTATATGGTGAGAAATTCACTGTCTACTCAGACCATAAAAGCTTGAAGTACTTATTTTCCCAGAAGGGACTCAACATGAGACAGAGAAGATGGCTAGAGTACCTAAAGGATTTCGACTTCAACATCTAATACCATCCAGGCAAGGGTAATGTCGTGGCTGATGCTCTGAGTAGGAAGCCGATGGCATTTGTTTCAAGTCTAGTCCTTGGCGAGATGCAACTACTAGAACAATTCGCAAGGTTAGACTTAACTATCGAACATAGGGATGATCGAGTCTTGGTTGCCAATATCAAGATTCAATCCGACTTGCTGGAAGAGATTAAAGTTCAACAAGTTAATGATCCATTCTTAGTTCGCATTAAGGAAACCTTAGCCAAAAGATCGAACTTTGCTATGACTGAGGATGGAAGACTGGTGTTCCAAGGGAGGACATGCATTCCCGACAATGAAGAACTGAAGAGGAAGCTAATGGATGAAGCTCACAAGACAAAGTACACTATCCACCATGGATGTACCAAAATGTATCAAGACATGAAAAGAACATTTTGGTGGCCGAACATGAAGAGAGAGGTAGCCTAACATGCCGCTCATTGCCTTACTTGCCAACAGGTAAAGGCGGAACACATGCGCCCTACTGGCGTACTAAGACCACTAGACATCCCGGAATGGAAGTGGGAAAGCATTGGCATGGACTTCATCATGGGTTTACCCAAGACTCGTGGTGGACTCGACGCCATATGGGTCATTGTCGACCGACTAACCAAATCTGCCCACTTTCTAGCCATAAAGAGTAAGTGGTCGGTAGAAGTACTAGCTGCCTTATATGTCAAAGAGATTGTAAGACTACATGGAGTTCCATCATCCATAGTCTCGGATCGAGATCCGAGATTCACATCTCATTTTTGGAAAGGACTGCAAGGTGCACTAGGTACTAAACTCAACTTTAGTACCGTATTCCACCCACAAACTGATGGGCAAACTGAAAGAACCAAACAAATAGTGGAAGACATGTTGAGAGCTTGCACTATAGACTTCCAAGGATATTGTAACGAGCACCTATCCCTTATTGAGTTCGCCTATAAAAACAGTTACCAGGCGAGCATCAAGATGGCACCATTCGAAGCTCTTTATGGTAGAAACTGTAGATCTCCTGCATGCTGGAATGAGGTTGGAGAACAACAATGGCTAGGCCCGGACATGGTACAACTTACAACAAGAGACATTCAGGTGATTAGAGATCGGCTCAAGATTGCTCAGTCCAGACAAAAGAGCTATGCCGACAGAAGAAGGAGAGATTTAGAATTTCAAGTCGGTGACCATGTATTTCTAAAAGTATCACCTACCCGTGGCATCCAGAGGTTTGGTGTAAAGGGGAAGCTCAGTCCTACATTTATCAATCCTTTTGAAGTACTCGAAAGGATTGGTGAGGTTGCATACCGACTGGCGTTGCCACTGGATCTGGCATGTGTGCACAATGTGTTCCATGTCTCCATGCTCAGGAAATATGTATATGATCCTACACATATCATTCGCCATGAGAAGTTGGTGTTGAACAGGGACACGACATATGAAGAAAAGCCAGTCAAGATATTAGAACAGAAGGTACAACAACTCAGGAACCGTCCCATCTATGTGGTTAAAGTCCTATGGAATAATCAAGGAGTGGAAGAAGCCACATGGGAACTGGAAGGAATCATCAGACAGAACTACCCCGATCTTTTCGGTAAGACATTATCTCTTGGATGATCATATGAATTTGGGGACCAAATTCTTTTAAGAGGGGGAGGATGTAGCAACTTGAATTTTTTGAAAAATAAAAATTTAACAATATAAAAAGAAAACTAATTAAATTAATTAGAAAATCAAAGAAAAGAGAATTAAATAAAACCCATTAAATGAAAAGAAGTAATGGGCTTTGTAAAATGGACCCATTAGAAATCAGTGGGCCAAAATGTGGAATTTTAAGAGGGGAATAATAGGAAAATACCCTAAATTCGTAACTTAATTATTACTTAATTAGAAAAGAGGTATTTAATACATTAAATAGGAAGTTTGGGTTGGATTTAGATTCCTAAACCTACCCTAGTTGCTGGGCCACAAATTTAGCAACATTCCTAACCCAATTAGAAGTTCTCAAGCTTGGAAAGGGTGAGAGAAATAGGAAATCTTGAAATTTAATAGGAATTAGAGTCCTATTAGGAATTAGAAACATAAGAGACATAAATACTCTCCTAAACCCCCATGGCCGGCCCTAGCTCGTTGCCAAGAGTTGCTGGACCAGGAGGAGAGGCCAAGGAGGAGGAGAATTTGTGGGGAGAAGGCTGTTCAAGCTCTCAACCCCCGTTCTTCAAGTTCTAGCCCTAGAGAAGGAAAATTACTAAAGGTAGGCATTCTCACAAGCAAAAATCATAAAACTTCGTTTGTAGGTTGATCCAATCATCAAGATCAAAAGCCCTCTGATTTCATATTTTTCCATCGAGCCTATATTTTCTTCTTGATTTTTCATGTTCTGCAACTAGCATGAGCCCGAACCCTTCTAAATTCATGATCTCCATGTATACTTGACCCCATGCTCTCAAATTTTAACTAGAGTTACTGATGCTAGTTAGGCTTTGTTTGCTTCTGAAAGCCCTAATTTTCATCCACCATATTGCTCGAATTAAATCTTTTATCTCAACTATACACTGTTCTATGTTCTTCATGATTACACTTGATTAAACCATGCTGAAACCTTTGCTATTTTCAAATTCCTATTTACTGGAAGTACCCTTGCATGTCTAGAGTCGTTTAAAATTGGTTTCATGAATTTTCATCAAACGTACATTTAGTTCTTATTTTCTGAACCACCCTGCGTCAATATAAGGAAATTCTGGACCACAATCCAAGAACATGTCCTTTCCCTGTCAGACTCAAGCGCAGGACCTGAGAACGTGACGGCCCGATAGGCCACATTCTCAGGCTGGTCACGACAGCACCTCCCATCGCGTTCTGAACGCGACATGGGCTGTCGTCGTGTTCTGCCTGCCTGATCTGACAAGCCCGTCGCGTTCTGTACAAGGCCCTATCGCGTTCTTACCTGACCCCGTCGCGACCCTTACTGGGGTGCGTTGCGATCTCAGACTTTTGCATGAAAACCCCCGATTTATGATGCTCTAACTTTCTACAGTGCTTGTACACTTTGTTAACAGTCTCACACGCAGTAAATACACTTGTTATAAATGGAACATTAATGTGCGATTTTTAAAAGACATGCACATGACCACTTTGTATCTACAATTTCATGACACAGGCACACACTTGAACCATCCAATATGGCTTAACATGATATGAAAATTTCCCATAATATATATGATAATTTATCTCAATTTTTATTTAAATTGCCATATTTTAAAAGGACTTGTCTTTGTTTCTCACGTTGTTTTGGAAACACCGATACCGACGCTCCACTGTTCTAGAATTCCTCTAGAACTCCAGCACTTGTTTCTATATACACACTCTCTCTTGACTTGGACGAACTCTCCGTTGGATATTCCTTCTATCGGACTAGTGAATCATTGTTCAAGGCCTCCGTAAGTCTCCTCTGTCCATGGATTCCCACATGGTCGACGAGCTGGTTGTACCCTAACACCTATGACCCCCTTTAGGGATCAACATGATCCAAACGGCTATTAGAAGTTCGCTCTTATCTCTAATCACGCCGGACCTCTGGACCTATGCATAACAAGGCCAGCGGAAGGGTTGTGTATTCCACCAGACTGCCAACACCAAACGCATGTGTTGTGCAACTGTTACTATCGCTCGTTACTCGACGTTCCTTATGCAATGTCCACTAGCTCTCATCTATACTCTACTCGCTCATCTATTCACGTTCACTCTACTATCTCGTCTATTCATATAGTACTCTCATTTATTTCTTAGTATTCTCTGTTGGCCATTGACTGATTGTCTAAAGATAAACAATATAACCAATGCCTGGCAATATATAAAGGGCCCGATCTGGTCCTGGGATGTGCGTCCGAAAGTGCTAGTGCCCATGGGAGTTAATTGATCAGAGTGTTTGGCATTACACTCGAGTGCTATCTATCTTGACTATCTAAATGACAATCAAAAGTGCTATATTCTCTCGTTGTCTGTTGACAAAAAGTGCTATACTATACCCGTTGTGCTATTGCTATACTTTGTGCTATTTGTGCTATGGCCATCTTGCTATTTGTGCTATACTCGACACTTGTGCTATATTTAGAAAGCTTGTGCTATTTCCATCATGTGCTATTTCCATCACTCTCTATCTTTAGTTGTTCTGCTATTTAATACATTAATCATTTAAAACCTACTTGACTATTGAGATTTAAGTCCTACTGGGAGTTATCGCTCATCCTACGTTTTTGGTTATGTGTTCTCAGGTGAGACCGAAGACGAGACCTACACTCAAGAGGATGGGAACGACCAAGAGTGAAGTCAAGAGTACCTTAGAGTTATAGTAGCTATGTTAGAGTTGGAATTCTAGTCTTTTACTGTATTTGATGTAATTGGGCCCTATAGATTGGCTCTAATAGTAGTGGTTGTAACTAGACATTTGAATTGATATGAATAAGATGCATTTGCTTTTAGTATTATTCTTGTCCAATGGTTTGATGTCTAGTACTTGCTTTATACCCATTTATTTGCAACTGCCTCACATTCCGATATTTCACGTCGGGGCGTGGCATTACCATTTGCATTTACCCCCTTTATAAGGACTTCTTACCCATATGCTGTGAGTTTGAATGAGAGGGGTTCAACAATGTGTTTACTGCTGTCATTGTTTACTACTCCCCCTTAGTGTTTGCTCCCCCTAAATGTGAGGCTCCCCCTCAGTGTATGGCTCCTTTGTCTGTCGACATCTCCTGTTGTATTTGTTGTTCTGTTGGGAGGTCTTTACAAAGTTTCCCTACATTCATCACTGGATCAACATTGATTTCATTTAAAACATCGATTTCACTTAAACATCGATTTCATTCAAACATCGACTTCAGTTGAACATCGATTTCACTCAAACTTCGACTTCATTCAAACATCGATTTCGGTTGAACATCGATTTCATTTAAAACATCGATTTCACTTAAACATCGACTTCATTCAAACATCGACTTTAGTACAACATCGATTTCATTTAAAACATCATTTCACTTGAACATCGATTGTCCTAAACATCGATTATGTTCAAACATCGATTACATATATGGATTACATTCAAACATTGATTGCATCTGAAACATCGATTACTACTATACTTAAACATCGATTGCCTCTACCTTTCAAATGTTTCAAAATGTCTTTGGCACCCAAATGAAAGTTCAAATGTACTTCATATAGTTAACTTATTATTTCTCTGACTGAAGATCTTTTTGCCTGTCTCATAGGATCTCTTCCTTCCTGCAACAAAAGAAAAGCACCTACATTCTATTCCTAGCTATCTGCAGGAAACATGGACAGAAGGCAAAAAGTGGTATGAGCCATTTGACAAAAGACTTCACGAGTCTAATCATCTACCTTGCATTTAATGTATGTAGGTCCACCTCTACACACAGTCACATCTTGGACCTGCTGCTGGCATCCTTGGAAGTGCGCACCAGCTAGAACATCTTCCTCCATTCCAAGTAGCCAGTAGGCACAAGAAGGAAGCTGTTAGACTCATGAAAGAGAGTTAAAGAAGAAGAGAGCCAAGAATCTCCAATGAACATCTATCAACGAATCTCTTCAAGATGCTCCATAAAAGGGAGAAGAGAAAGCAGAAGAAAAACAAGAAGACAGAGCGAACCTGAAGATCATTAAAAGAGTGTACATCTAGTGAGAACCCTCAACGCCATATACACTCAAAGCAAGAGAGAAAGAGCTCGAGCCCAAGAAGAAGTTTGCACGCAGCCATCTGAAGTCTTCAAGCATTCAAGCCTCTTTTCTCTCTTCACTCTCTCTGTGCATCATTGTAAATCTGGGGGAGAGTCTGTGGCTGAGAGTTTGAGTTCCTTAGTGTTCATCTAGTATAGCTCTCAGTCTGCTCTTTCTTTTCTAAGAAAGATTTAGTCCAGTTGTAGGACTGTATACAATGTTCCTCTTCCAGTGTAAAGAGAAGGCCAGCAGGGTGTGCTGGTGGTTTCTGTCCAACTGTGGGACTGTACACAGTATTCCCATTGTGTTAAGGGAAGAACCTAGCTAGGGGTTTAAGTCTAGTAGAACCGCACTGGGGTTTGTTCCAGGAGGGTGGCTTCTTGACCTGTAACAGAAGTGAGTTTCCTTCCTACTCGAAAAGGAAGAGGACCAGTAGGGAGCTGGGAATTTGTATATCCTTGGGGGGATTGTACCCTTGTTAGTGAAATCCCAATATTTGCTTGTGGACTGGACATAGGTCTTCCATTTGAGAAGTACCGAACCAGGATAAAATTTCTGTGTTCTTGTGTGATTGTTTAAATTTGCTTCCGCACTGCTACTCTATCTCCGCACACAACTACATTCACTAACCAAAATTTTCAAGTGTTGATTTTTGTGTTTTAGTTTGAGTATTTCTGCAGCTATTCTATTCACCCCCCCTCTAGAAAGCTTGCTTCCATATCATCTGCGGGCCAACAAGTGGTATCAGAGCTTTGGTCTCTGAACTTCAAGAAGATCTAACGATCTTAGAGCAAAGATCCATGGCAGCTCAAGGTTTTGCAGAAGGTCAATCTATATTCTGGCCTCCACTACTTGATGGAGAAGATTATCAATACTGGAAGACTAGGATGGAGTTCTTCCTTCAAGGCTACGACTACCGAATCTGGAGCATCATAGAAGATGGTGATCTCCAAATCTCCAAGCCCAAGGAAGAATGGACTATTGAAGATAAGAACAAGCTATCCTTGAACAACAAGGTAAAAAGCTTCATGTGTTGTGCTCTGACCAAGCAAGAGTTCAACAGAGTTTCTTCATGCAAAACAACAAAGAATATGTGGGAAACAATAAAGCTCACATATGAGGGAACAAATAAAGTTAAAGAGACAAGAATAGACATACTTGTCACACAATATGAGAAGTTCCAAATGGAACCAGGTGAGTCCATATCTCAGATGTACAATGACTTTATTGAAATTATCAATGGACTCACGGGTTTAGGAAAGAAATTCAACTGAGACAACAATCTAGAGAGTGAAGTGTAGAGTTCTCCTATTCTAGAAATTCGGCCTTTGTGGTCTTCTTTGATTGATGATGACTCTGAATAAAAACTACTCGATGTAGAAAGCTTCTGAACGAGGTCTTGCAAGTAGCAGCAATAGGTCCACACCCTTCAGATAAAGAAACACCTCTCAGGTACATTTGGAAGGCTTTTGGATGATGAAGACTCATTCTTCTAGCTTCTACAAGTTCAGAGCATCTGTTGGCTCTTCCTAGGGCTTCACGATCCTCTCTTGAACTCTAGGGCTCGAGTTGGATTCTTGGAGGCATGTTCTCTCCTACCAAAATATGGGAACATGTTGTATTTATAATCCCAAAGAGTCCCTGTATGTTTGGTAAGAGTTGGATCTTTATAGGACTCTGTTTAGGAAAGTTCGCATGAAGAAATACCAGAATTGATCGATTGACTTCATCGGATCGGTTATCCGATTTTAACTTTGCTTCCTGGGCTTTGACTGAATGCTCAATTGATTGATTATGGAAATTCAATCATCCAACTTCTGTCTCAGCTTCGACCGGCGCTTTGGCTGGTGAACATCCGAAGTCATCTTGCTTCGATTGGCAAATCGGTCGACCAATTTCTTCAAGTTGGTCGTCTGACTTTTTGACTGTCCCACTGCTAAAACTTCTGACTAGGTCGGTCGACCGAACATACCAAATCGATTGTCCTTTTATTGTCAGTCAACCGATTTCCACATTTCGATCATCTGATTGCCACTTTTGCAGTTCTTCTTTTAGTCTTGTCTTTATTGTTTTGTCCAAGTTTTGGGCTTTGTATTGACCACTTCAAATGCGACTTTTGGACAAATATACTCCACACTTAACATACAAATTAGACCCTCAAATTAAATAAACATAAATAAAATACTTGGGCCATCAACATAAATTACACTCAATGTTTTTTGTGATTTTCTCAACATGAGTTAAACTTAGTGCTTTTGTGTTCATTAACATCTACAGAGTACAACAATCTCCCTCTTTTTGATGACAACAAAACACTTATAAAACACTTGTAGATTTTTCACGCAAAACACAACATAGGTGCAAATATCTTTTTTTTTTCTTTTGTTTTTAACTGACATGCATTCATGCATTTATGCAGAAACTTTTACTCCCCCTCACAAAAATACTTATACTTATGGCTCTAACTCTCCCCCTTTTCTTTTGGACACAGACTCTCTCCCTCAAAACCAAAATATAAAATCTACATAGCTATCTCAAGACATTCTCTCCCCCTTTTTGACAGCATCAAAAAGTAGGTAGTATTATGGATAAGAAGTGCAATTGGCAAAATACAAAGTATGTGAAAATGTCACTTTGAGGAATATGATGGGAGTGCGTGCTCTAAAAGATAGCCATTAAATAGTCCAGTGTTATATTCAAGGTCTCAACACACATTCAAAATTAAATACAATTTAAAGTGAAGTGTGAGACATAATTAAAAGGCATCACACATGATGATAAGTAGAATTCTAATTAACACTAACGAATACCCTCAATCTTACCCATGCATGTTAGACCCTCGATTTTTGGTAGTTATCACTCTGCTCTCTTTTTTGTTCTAAAAAAAATGTTGTCATTTTTTTGTTTCTTTCTTTTCTTTCACTTTTGAGGAAAGTATTGTCGTTTGATGTAAGGCTTCTCACTTGTTCAGTGGAAAGACCCAATTACTAAGCTCAATTCCCCTTTCAATTTGGGATAGGTAGCTTTTTCCTCACGAGTTCTACAAGTTAGGTGGATTTAAGCATCACAATAGTATTGAGAAAATTTTCCACCAACCATCAAGATGATATCTGATAACCATAGTCATGTGCATTGGTGTGTTGGTCTCAATTTCAGATGTATTTTGAGAAGCAAGTTAAATTCAGAACAATTTGGCTCCCCCATAATGTATGCACACCACCAAATGTAGAAATCTCCCCGTTAGTGGCTCAATTTATGCACACTAAGTTTTAAGCCAATGCAATAGAATATGAAGGGAGTATTAGGCCATAGAAAGAATCAAGGAAGTGTCTTTACATATACTTTACATGCAAGCACACAAGGGATAAATATGCAAAAGACACTAAGACCTAAGACTCTTTTTGTGTTTTTTATTTTTATTTTATTTTTTTATAGAAAGAAAACAAAAACACAGCCTATAAACAAAATCTAAAAGAGTAAACAATATATCATACAAGAGTATTCATGTGTTACCTTGAAAGTCCAAATTAGAAGAACATGATACTCATAGAACAGTGTAGGTGCCATAAGATTGATGCTCGAACTCTTAAGTTCACGAGACACCTGCAACCAGAGATCTCAGGTGGATTTCTTTGGTACCCAAATGGTTTTAGGTCTAGCAGTGTTAGTTCTAGAAGGCAACAAATTCTTCCTTATGCACATTAAGTTCATTTTCTGAATGTTACTTTTTAAAGAACAATTGTAGTTCATATGACCATGCCCACCACAGAAATAACATGTGACATTAGGATTGTGTTCTATGGGTTGTGGCCTATGAATGACATGATAATCAACATGCTTGCCTTTCACATGGGTTGGTTTCTTAACTTGCTCAGTCTTCTTAACTTGAACTGGTTTTTTAACATGAGCAGTTTTCTTAGAATGTGATTGTGATGTGCTAGGAGCATTAGAAGCATGAATAAATGATGTTATCATTTTAGACTCAAAAGATTTGTTCTTTTTGTTTTTAGGGGAATAGTCAGAACCATGTCTGTTAGTATTCACTTTAACACTAAGAACTTCATCAAGCATTTGCTTCCCCTTCGTGAGTCTAGAAATAGTTGATTTTAGATCATCTATTGTTTCATGCAGTTTCTTGACAGAATTTTCAAAATTTTTGACATTTTCTATAAGCACATGCACTTAATTTTTCAATTCTTCATTTTCAAATTTTAGAGAGACATCTTCATTTTCAAGCATATTAAAATTCTCAGAATTAGCATTGTCATGAGCCAAAGAATCAATTTCTTCTTCATACAATGTGATCTTACTTTGAAATAGTTCATTATCATTTAGTAACTTTTCACATTGCAATTTATGTTCATGACATGACATATAGTTTGTTTCAGCATGCAAGAATGTTTCAAATTTGTTTTTTAGTCCCTTGTTTTCTTTTTGGATTTTCCTATATTTTTCATACAAATTAGAATACATTTGTTCAATCTCCTCAAGAGTAAAAAATTCTCGGTCAAAGTTTACCTCAAGAGATTCATCCTCAATAGCCATGAGACCACACTCCTCCTTCTTGGGTTCTTCAGCCTTGGAGGATGATTGGTCAGAGTCACCCCAGGTGGCGACCATGGCTTTGGGCTTCTTTACCTGCTCTTTGTTCTGATTTCTCAGAAATACTGGACATTCTGATCTAATGTGCCCAATCCCTTGGCATTCATAGTAGATTAATTCTGATTTTCTGCTAGAGTCTTCTTACTTGTTCTTGCCCTTGGAATCCATATGAAGCTTTGCATATTGTGGCCTTTTCTTTCTCAAAAATTTTCTGAAGCTTTGTGCAATCTTGGCAACTTCCTCCTCATCTTCACTTGAGGAGTTTTCTTCAGAAGCACATGCCTTTGATTTCTTGGCTTTGAGAGCTACATCCTTTTGCTTAATAAGCAAAGGTTGCTCGGACTCCTCCCACTTCAAATTGATCTCATATGTCATGAGACTCCCAATCAACTCATCCACAGTGAGAGTTGACAAGTTCTTAGAGTCTTCAATGACTGTGGCCTTGGTGTGCCACGTTGGTGGGAGGGACCTCAGAACTTTACAGATGATCTCTGTGTCCGTGTAGTTCTTTCCTAGAGCCTTTAGTTCATTGGCGATGTTGAAGAGCCATGCAAACATGTCAAAAATTGTTTCCACAGGGCTCATCTTGAACATCTCATATTCATGGACCAAGATGTTGGCTTTAGTCTCCTTGACCTCTGATGTGCCTTCATAGATAAGCTTTAATTGATCCCACATCTCCTTTACTGAACTACACATGGAAACACGGGAATACTCATCAGGATGAATAGCACATTGCAGTACATTCAAAGTACTAAAATTAACCTTAGATTTTTTATATGATCCTCTGTCCACTTGCCCTCATCCTCTGGCAGAGTATATGGACCAGTATTTACTACTTTTTAGATCTTATAATCTTGAGCCTTGAGAAAGACGTGCATACGATTTTTCCAATTAGAATAATTACTACCATCAAAGAACGGTGGATGTTGGATAGAGAAACCTTTAGGCATGAATCCCTTATTGGCCATCGCAAACAGTATCTCTCTTTAGATCAAGAGCTCGGCTCTGATACCAATTGATTTTTGGGGATGCGATGAACAACCAAGAGAGGAGGGGTGAATTGGTTATCTCCCAATAAAAAAGTCTTTTAACGCAGAATAGATTAAACTCAATCAATCAAACCTATTATGTGATATGCACATCAAAATATAATAAGTATATAGATGAAATCAACTATCCTAATGTGCGAAGAACAGAGGTAGAAAAGATGAATCAAACCACACATGCACGTAGGATTTAGAATGGTTCAACAAACACACCCCTGTGTGTGTCTACGTCCACTACCCCACACCCCTGTGAGGATTTCCACTATCTTGTTTTCAGGTACAAGTGAAAACTCACTCACATGGTTGTTTACGGGGACAACACTCACCTCGTTTTTTAGGTACAAGACAACCCAGCATGTATGCATGCACGCACTACACACCAACAAACAACGACGCACTTACAGCCGAGCACACACACAGATATGTTTAGGGTTCTATAAAGAACAATAAAGCATGAACATGAGAGACAACAATCTAGAGAGTAAAGTGTAGAGTTCTCCTGTTCCAAAAATTTGGCCTTTAAGGTTGTCTTTGACTGACGATGACCTAGAGTAAAAATTGGCCGATGTAGAAAGCTTCTGAACGAGGTTTTGCAAGTAGCAGCAATAGGTCCATGCCCTTCATATGAAGAAACACCTCTTAGGTAGATGATGAAGACTCGTTCTTCTAGCTTCTACAGGTTCAGAGCATCTGTTGGCTCTTCCTAGGGCTTCATAATCCTCTCTTGAACTCTAGGGCTCGAGTTGGATTCTTGAAGGAGTGTTCTGTAGCTGTCCTTGCCGTTCAAACCTGTTAACCTAATAACGAGCTTGACCCGACTCCGCCTCCCACGAACGAGTCGTAGCCTTGCAAGGGATATCATTCACATGTCCGTAGAAATATAAAGGAAACAACTCAAATATATATAAGATTCCACATCTCATAAATATTTACATGAAATATACATAGCTAGTTCTCAACTGAAGTTAAACACAAGTACAACAACATGGGGCATACCTGAGGTGAATGAAAAGCAAAGATTACACTGCTAGTGGTACAGACCCAACTCCACTGCGGTGCGGCTCCAAACTAGACGAAGAATGAGAAGCCTCCTGCTCTCCCTCACCTGAAAGGGGTAGGGATGAGCCTCGTAAGTCACTAGCTCAGTAGGGAAACTCCCCCAAAAGTCGTACAAAATCAAACCCACAAAGTGTAGTAACAAGAAGCTACACTAGGCAATTTATAGAACTATCTACGCATGGTATTAAAGCTGTAAATAACAAATATCACAAGCTATCAACTGAAATCAACTTTTAATAAATAAACGACAAACCTCGTCTAAGTGTACGAGCTAGAGTAGAAAACGCCACACTCGGGTCATGAAGACTGGTTCGCGACACGAGCAGCTAACCCGGACAAACCACACAAGACTACCTCTCAGCCTCGCAGCCACGGACGAAAGGTCCAGCTGCCGCTCCACCATAACAAGCCAAGAAAGTGTGGAGACCAACCAACACCACACCTGCAGACCACACCACCGCATGCCCATGCCTGGCACCTTTAGGGACTCCGGTCTGAGCTCCCTAAAGTGAGGCATTAGAAAATAGGACTAGCTAGGACCCAGTACATCTAATGGTGTCCATAACCCCCAATCACGAGCGCGCTACAAGTGACAAACACAAACTCACACAAGTCGCTGCCCCACTGCCGCCTTTCCCTCAGCCGGACGTACAACTCCACACAAGAGTGAGGGTGTCCAGAAAGATGACACAGACCTTAATGGTACACATGTACCGAGACAAACCCCAAGCACTAACGTGTTTGGCTCACACAAAACTTGGGGTACCCGACTGGAGAGGTAACCACGGTAGGCGTCGTACTACTCGCCACGCACACACAAAGCACATGAACACCACTATCCTCAATCTCAACAAGTACCAATGCATCACTTACCTTTGCTATGGATAATAGATAACATCAAACGATAATCATGTAGCCATGCACAAGCCTTTAGTCATTGGAAGCCTGAGCGCGACGGGATTAACTGTCGCCTTCAGAACGCGACGCCTCTATACGGCGCATTCTGAAGCAGAACGCGATGGGTCGGGCTGTCGCGTTCTGAATGTGACACCTAGGTCCATCGCCTTCACAGACAGAACCCTAAAACTGGGATTCCATCTCCGGAATCCCCATGCAAACCATGTTATCTTCCATAAAAAGTAGATATACGCATTCTAATCAGTACACTAGCATGCTATTTATCATCTACAACACATATAACAAGCTAAACATGCTTAACCGATCATCCACAGTGAGAAACATGGTGGAATCTTCCTACCTTCATGAGATACGTGAAGAACGATGATAATCTGGCATTTCCCCCGCTCCGTACCACGTCCTCAAGGCGAGAGCACACCAAAAACAGCACCAAAACCTCGAATCACCCAAGAACATGCCGCAAAACCCCTCTCCTGGCTGAGCAGAGCTTTCTAAGATATATATTAATTGTATCTCATTTAGAATCCCTTTCAATGTAGGTGTGAATGCATACAAGACAAGCATCCAAATACAAGAGCAAAAGAACAAGAAAAGGACTTCAAGTGATCACCTGTCGACAACCATGAAGGTCCCTGTCGACAGATAGGTCATCCTAGAATAAACAAGCTACTGGAAGCTCAAATGGAGCAGTAGCTGTCGACAGATGCAAGGTACCTGTCGACAGATACATGCTGCTTGTCGATAGCTAGAAATCGCCTGTCGACAGATAAGGCCTTTCCAGCAAGATCATGGTTCTAGAAAACCCGAAGTCTGCAGTAGCTGTCGACAGATATAAAGTGCCTGTCGACAGACGAAGAGAAAAGTCAGATACGAGATATGGATATGTTCTATATTAGGGTGTTTCCTTTTAGCACATCTCTCCATACTTGGACACCGATATATATAGAACATATGGAGGTATTTTCGCAGCAAGAAGCCACCATATCAAAACCCTAAGCAAAACCCAAGAGAAGAGCTTCTCCCTGCTGCTCTGCTTCAACCCTCCGTCCAGTTCCTAGAAGATCCATCTCACGAGCGGAGTTGAAGTTAGTTCGTCCACGATTCAAGCTTCTCCATCAACTGGACATCATCTACATGAAGCTTAGAGTTCTTCTGGATGACCACCAAGAAGAGTTCTTCATCTGGATTTGTTTCTAAAACTCAGAACTCTTCTCTTCTTCTACTTTTTAATACTTTGTGTGTGTGGTAGTGGTTCAAGCGTTCCTTGTGCTTGATCCACGCGTGGTTTGTTGTTCTGATTGCATGTTTGCATCAGACAATGTGGGTGTGTGTGTGTTGTAGAGTTGAACTCTCTCATAAGCAGTTATTCTACGCGTGTGTGTGGATAGTGAACGTAGGATACACAAGTTGTGTACTCCAAACCACCTTAAATCTTCGTGTCCTGTGGTTTGAACGTTTCACGATAGATGTTTTGTAGGCACGTTGATTACTCACACGCTAGATAGGTTGCTGTTCATTCTACTCACAATAAGCTCACACATCAGAGTTCAAATTCTATATAAATCTGTTTAAGTTTTTGATAAGTCAGCGTTGGATCAAAAGAAGGCCATAGTGTTTCTAATTGGTAGTAATCTATTCAACCCCCCTTCTAGATTACTATTTAAGATAGTTCCGCATATCTTTTCAGATACAACGTGAATATCTGAAGTCATCTTGCTTCGACTGGAAAATCGATTGACCGATTTTTTCAAGTCGGTCGTCTGATGTTTTGACTGTTCCACTGCCAAAACTTCTGGCTAGGTCAGTTGACCGAACATACTAAATCAGTCATCCGACTTCTACTCAGTCATCAACTGATTGTCCATCGATTGCCCTCATTCCATAATTGATTGGGCATCAAATGGGCTATCCTTCAAACGATTATCCTTTCATTATCGGTTGACTGATTTCCACATTTCATCCAATTGTCAGTTTTGTAGTTCTTCTTCCAGTTTCGTCTTTGTTGTTTACTAGTTTTGGGCTTTATATTGACCACTTCAAATGCAACTTTTGGACAAATATACTGCACACTTAACACACAAATTAGACCCTCAAATTAAATAAATATAAATCAAATTCTTAGGCCATCAACATGAATTACACTCAGTGTTTTTTGTGATTTTTTCAACATGAGTTAAACTTAGTGTTTTTGTGATCATCAAAATCTACAGAGTACAACAACTACTTGATCATATTCTTATCATCATGACTCTCTCGCTAGTTATATTTTACTGGATTTATCATGCATGTTAGTACATTTAGTTTTACTTGTGCTTGCCCAGTTCTTAAAATGTTAATCACTTGTATTATTGCCCACACATTGAGGTGTAAATCCTACTGGGCGAGTGCTCTCATACATGCTTCTTAACATTTCAGGAGACTTGGATATAGATGAAGAAGAGAACCAAGACTACACTGGGGATGAACAAGAGTGAAGAGTGCTTCACAAGCCTTAGTGTTTGAGTCACAATGTCTTGGTATCATAGTATCTTAGTTTGAGCATGTGAGAGTACTAGAATAATGTAGTAGGAGTGAGGATAACATGTAATTTTCTTTTTGTTGCATCACAGTCCTATAGTTTAAATATTGGAGTTAAACATGTATTAGATTTGATTATTGAAATGAAATGAAGAGTATGAATTTATGAATATCCAAATCTTTGGTGTTATATGTGATTGCTAGCTAGAGGCTTATTTGTCGACTGCTCACATCTCAACGATCAATCTTTTGCTGCCTTGTTTAGGACGTGACAGGCCAAATCTTGTACTTGCTATTCGTGACATGTTCATGTCTACTCCATCCTGATCGACTCTCGTGAATGTCTTGTCTTGTTTCTACCATGTTCTCTTGCTTATCATTGGGATTGTGACATGACCAACTCATGTACTCGTTATTCTTAGCATCCTCTTCCTTACTTGTACGTGCTAGATTCGTGACTATTCTGTCTTGATACTTGCTCAATACTCATGCTCTTTACTTATTATTGCTATTTGAACTCTTGCTACCGTGATCGTGCATTTAGTTATCATGCTTGTTTTAAGTGTTAATTCATGTAAAGCCTGCTCAGTTCTAGAGATTTAAGTCCCACTGAGTGTTCACTCATCAAGTGTTATATAATATTTTTCAGGCAAGTATGGTGAAGACAATAGACAAGTTCATGGGACCAAGCAAGTGTAATGAGCATTTTAATGTAATTTTTCTTTATTGGTGAGAAAGAGTGTGATTTTTTTTTTTTGGAATTTACATTGGTGGTTGTATTATTGTGGATCGATGAAATAAACAAATGAGATTTTGATTATTAAATTATGGGCCTACTTGTGCTAGTTATTCATCTATGGCTTCTGACTCGCTCGATCATGATAGGTTGATTGTTAATAGAACCCTTAGCTCGTATTACAAATTTTGCACATAGATGTGAGATTGGGTAGAGCCATGGGCTAAGTTAAAGATTTGTAGATACCTTAAGTTCATAACTCCAACAATAAGAATAAAGAGAGATAGATCTCTAAACCTTGCATTAATTAAAAGGAACTTACACAATCATTAATGGTCTAAGGTATCCCTTCCAATCTTCTTGACTATGAAGTTATGCCAATCGCACATTTGACCTCGCATTCAATACTTTAGAAGAATCAGCATTAATGACCGTATGGACTTAATTCATAGACACATGTGAATTTGGAGGAACAAATTCTTTTTAAGTGGGGGAGGGTGCAACAATTTGAAAATTTTAAATTAGAAATAATTGGAATAAACCAAAGGAAATTAAAATTTTAAAATATAATCAAGTAAGGGCTTAGTATTTAATTTAAAGGTAAATGAGCCGACCATGAAAATTTTATTATTATTGTCATATGTGTAAAATTGATACAGAATGAGATGGAGATTTACACTTGGGAATTAAATAATGGACTACAATGAGGGTTAACGAAATTGGACTGATTAGAACACAATTGAGCTAATGAGACCCTAAACATTACATATGATAGTAAAATCCAGTAATATCGGAAATACATTATCACATGTGTAAGACTAACTTGAAATCACATGAAAATTTAGGATTTCAAACGAACTAATGGGATAGACTATTATCAAAGAAATTTGGGTCAAACAAACATGAATGAGTTAGCAAAATTTACGCTACGACTTGGGGCAGTTAAACCCGATAAAATGGAAAACTTATTACCAAATGTGAAAAATTAAAATAGAATTAGACGAAATTTCATAGGAATGAACTAAAGAATATATTACATTCAATGATAAATAAATCGGGGCTAATGACACATGTTTGACTTAGTCAAACTCTAAAATCCAAAAAATCGAATAAAATGGGAAATACATTATGGCATGTACATAACTCCAAGGATCATTAAATAAAATATAATAATTAGACCCATACGAGTTTTTTGGGCCTAGTGTTCAGCTTAAATGAGCCTAAAATAGTAAAATTAGTATTTAATTCAAAAGACCCACTTCATTAGTTAATTACTAGATTAATAAGTCCCATTGAGCCATGAACATGGGCTAAAACTGAAGTTAGCCATAACCCATCATGGATAGGAGCCTTCCCAACCAAAACTATGAAGAAATTTGGAGTTGGAGGCCCCAAGGAAGGAAATAAATAAAAGGAAACTTGTAATATAGAAGTTAGGGCCTCATTAGAACTCCTAATGGCCTATTCCTTTAAGTACAACCCAATTCCTTTCCTTGGCTGACCTAGCTTGTTGTTGTGGAGACTTTGGACGTGGGACAAGGTAGAAGGAAGGAGGAGAACAAAAGGATTTGGGAGTTTTCCTCATTCTTCCTCAAAGTTTGTGCAAAGAAATCCTAGAAGTCTAAAACGACCAAAAGTAGGCAATCTCTCGAGCTTAATCTAATTAAATGATCTCGTAGGTACTTCTTGATGTCAAGAATCTCATGAACATGATTTCCCCAATTCTCATCACATCGTTTGCATGTATTTTATGTCACAAATTCACTATTTATGTTCTACCCGACCCATCATGTTCCCATAGATCTTTGCCCACACTTTATCTCGTGATGTAAAACTTTTACTATAAATACTACTTGATGTTTTGAACACGTTGGTACCTTTTTCCCTAATTTCTACCATGTATCTTGTGTGACTTTATTAATGTCACGCCTCGACATTTAGCAACGGAAAATAAACGTCGAGAGCGTGAACGATATAAGTGTACGTATCACAGTCGAGTAATTCAAAGTAACAACTAATATATAACACAAGGTTAAAGACAATAATATTGCCAGTCAACATAATCTTTATTTGATCCCATCAACTAGTTTAAACACCTTACATCATCAGAGCCAAACATAGGGCCCAATATTGTGTTTCCAGTACATATGACTCAATAAAAGAAAACTAACTATTACAAACTCTTCAATACTACTCTTCTTGGCTGACTAGCTATGTGGACGGGTACAGTTGAGCAGTTCATCACTCGTCCCCGATCCCATCATTCTCTAACACTTCATAATCATCACCTTAAAAGATTAAGGAAAACAAGTATGAGCGCACTAGTGCCCAGTAGGATTTACATCTCATGGTGCAGGCATGCTTTACGTAGTTAACATGTTAACATTGGCAATACTATCATACAATGCTCATGACAATAACGAAGTGACAAATCCAAAATATAACATGTACGAGGATGGTTCAATAACGATTCTCATGTAGGACGGAACGATTATCAATGAGATAGATGACAATTCGATCATTTATCAATGGAAGAGTTTCAACATTCAATAACTTGTTCAATGGATATCTCATGTTGAATTCCGTAGAATTCCAATGGACAATGACATATAGGGTTCAATAACGATGACATGTACAATAGATTTGGCCATTTCACATATAACAGTTCAATCAATCAATCAATCATTCAATAATAGTGTGGAAATTACCCAGATCAATCTTGCATTCAATTAGGTGATTGCCAGACACCTCAATGGATCATATACTCTCGTGATTTATAAGTATTTCGGGTGCTTCTCCTAGGACCAGACTGGGCCCTATTTGCACAGGCATAGTTGTGAACTGAAGTTCCACTAGTTTTTGGTAATTCCATTCATTCATTTATGGCCAATACGAATTCCAAGCAATGGACAATGATAAACTAATGATCATGTCAATGATGATAGAGAACAATTCAAGGGAGCATGATCCAGATTAATTTTGGCAGCATAACGGCTTATTCTCATTAGTTCAATCTTTTCATTTAATGGCTTGGTTTCAATGTTATCAAATCACTCTCACGAGAAGTAGATAAGAAGAGGAGTGCATTCTATCTTCCGGGTACTTCATTGGTACAACCAACTTAGTCTTCATGAGGGAATCCATGAAGTACGGAGAATTACGGAGGTCTTAGAGAAAAGGTCGCTAGTCTGTCGATACGGAATGACTGACAGAGAGCTTCCAATTCCCCAAGAAATGGACTACCTATATGTGCAAAGTGACGTGTAGGGCGTGTCTGAATCCATAATCCACCGGTTAAAACGAGATGGAAAGCAATTAACTAACATGCATGACATGTATGCAATTCAATCTATCTCATGGTTGCAGTACTTTTAACATTTATCACTTCTCAATTATGGACATGTCAGATCATGAACATAACATATATCAATCACATGATCACATGGTAGATGATATTAATTCAATCATTTCACTTAGAATAGATATTCCAATTCTTATGATTTCATGTAGGTTAATCACTTTTAGGCCATTGCATAGCTATATGACATAATTTAACATAAGAACATGCATATATTAGACTGAACAGTTCACTTAACCAGTCTCAGGTTGGCCCTAAAATCACGTCGTAACCAGTCGACGCACTTCAAGAAGCCATACACAGACAGAACACAGATCGGTAACAAGTATATAAATCGCGACGTACCTACCCGTCACGTTCAAATCGCGATGGGTCATGTGGTCGCCTTTTTCAAAGGGAATCGATTGCCGGATCGATTACGCAATATGAATCACGATGGTCAACGCTGACGTGTTCATACTACTACTCTTTGAATTGAGATGGGTCGACCCGTTGCGTTCAAGAGATAGTTTTAAAATCTGAAAATAAAAATAACTGAAATCTTTGGGCGGGAAACCAAATCAAATTGCGACAGCACATGACCGGCGCTGAAAACCATGCAGCGCACAGTTTCATGCACTGTGGTTGACCGATCAGACATCTATCTATAGCCTTTTACTGAATCGTGACATACCAGTATGTCGCGTTCATGCAACATGAATCGCGACGTCTAGAGTCGTCACGTTCATGGATCTTGCCCAAAACCCAGAAAAAATGTGACACCCTTCATGATTGGCCTATAACTTGCAAACCAATGATCTTTAGACAAAACTCTTAACATGAAAAACGACGAGGACAACTAGTAAAAGAAGATTCATGTTTTGAGGTTGACCCAATTCGGTCTCGGTTCATGTGAAACACATGAAGAACACAAAAAGCCGTAACAATGCACGACTCTTGGAAAATGCTTAATACGACTCACATACTCCATGAAAATTGGGGATATTACTTGCAAATCAAACTAAACTCGATGCATTGGTATGTGCAACTTATATGTTCAGCCCGAGATCACCTACCTTGGTGTAGATCTAAGTCAAGTCAATGCACAGAACGCAGCAGAGGATAGATGGGGAAGAAGCTCTAGTTCCCAGCCGTTCTCCTCCTCCTCTAGTGCCCTAGCTCGATCTCCCATGACCCCAACACAATGGTAAACCTTCTCTAAGAGTCTCTTCATGATTATTTATACATCTAGGGTTTATTCCAGTCCCAATGGGTTTAGGAAATAGAGGTTGCGGTTTATGCTTGGGTAGCTTCCATATTTTTGGATTCTTCTCCCAATGGTAGTAGGAATACTATTAGGAAGGTTCCTAGCATGGCTAGGTATGAATTGGATTGCCATCCATGGCTAATCCCCTATGTTGTAACCCTAATTTGCCATTTCTTAATTTCTGCATATTTATGGTCACAAATTTTGGGGTTTATTGCTAATGGGTTATGATCTTTGGCCCATTTAAAGTTGTTTTGGCCCAAAATAATTTAAGTAGTTGATTTCGCCTATTTGAGAGTTTAATCATGTCTTTCATTCTATTCTATTCACCATTTTTATTTATTTTCTATTTTCTTTAATTTTTAATCATTTAAATTTCCGAGGCGCTACATCCTCCTCCACTTAAGAAAATTTTGTCCCCAAATTTATACATAACGATATAGTATCATACCTGAGAATAGCTCTGGGTGGTTTTTCTTCATTCATTCCTCCGTCTCCCAAGTAGCGTTGGTAACTCCATCTCGACTCCACTGGACCTTCACCATAGGTATGGTACGATTCCGGAGTCGTTGCAACTTCCAATACAATAGCTTGATCGATTTCTCTTCATAGGTCAGGTCCTCCTAAATCTCCAAGTCCTCATGGATAATTACATGGTCGGCATTGAATAGATACTTTCTCAGCATGGATATGTGGAACACCTTGTGTACATTAGCCAGTTGTGGTGGTAGTGCAAGTCTGTAAGCCACCTGCCCAGCCCTGTCAAGAATTTCAAAAGGGCCGATAAATCTGGGACTCAACTTTCCCTTGATCCCAAATCTTTGGATTCCCCTTGAAGGTGAGATCTTCAAGAAAATATGGTCGCCCACTTAGAATTCCAGCTCTCTCCTTCTTTAGTCTGCATAACTCTTCTATCTTGACTGCGCTATCTTTAGACGTTCCCTGACAATCTGAACCTTCTTGACAGTCGCTTCAATTAAGCCGGGTCCAACCCATTGGTTCTCTCCAACCTCCTCCCAACAAAGGGGTGATCTGCAACTCCTGTCATATAAGGCTTCAAACGGTGCCATTTTGATACTTGCCTGGTAGCTATTGTTATATGCAAACTCCATTAGATACAACTGGTCATCCCATCGTCCTCTAAAATCTAGTACAAGAGCATGAAGCATGTCGTCCACAATTTGATTGGCCCTCTCAATTTGTCCGTCAGTCTGAGGATGAAAGGCAGTGCTAAAGTTCAATTTAGTGCCCATGCTGCTTGTAAACCCTTCCAGAAGTGTGAGGTGAATCTAGGGTCCCGATCAGATATTATATTAGATTGAACCCCATGCAGTCTAACTACTTCTTTAACATAAAGCGCAGCCAACACATCCACTGACCATGTGCTCTTAATCGACAAGAAATGAGCCGACTTAGTCAATCAGTCTACTATTACCCATATTGCATCCATACCACCTCTAGTCTTGGGCAATCCCATGATAAAGTCCATCCCGATGCTATCCTACTTCCATTTTGGGACTTCTAATGGTATCAATCCACCGGCCGTTCGAAAATGCTCAGCCTTGACTTTTATGCATGTTAAACAATATGCCACATGGTCGGCCACATCCCTCTTCATATTCGTCCACTAATATGACCTTTTCAAGTCTTGGTATATCTTCATTGATCCAGGATGAATTGTGTACTTTGACTAATGAGCTTCATTTAACAGCTTCTTCTTGAGTTCCCCATGATCAAGGACACATGTTCTGCCTCGAAATAATAACCTCCCATCAGCTGATAGAGAAAAAACTAGTCTTTGTTCTAGCTTCTCCCTGATCTCGACTAAGAATGGATCCTCTCCTTGTTTCTCCTTGATTTCGGTCAGTAGATCAGACTGTATTTGGATATTGGAAATCATCACTTGTTTCTCCTTCTTTCCCATGTCTAAATTCAGACTTGCAAATTGTTCCAGTAATTTCCATTCGCCCAGCATCATACTAGCTAGCATAGTTCCTGGTTGTCTACTTAGAGCATCTGCCACTACATTGGCTTTTTCTGGGTGATATTGAATGGAAAAGTCAAAGTCTTTGAGGTACTCTAACCACCTTCTTTGTCTCATGTTAAGCTCTTTCTGTGAGAACAAATATTTCAAACTCTTGTGGTCAGAAAAGACTTTAAATTGCTCCCCATAAATGTAGTGCCTCCATATTTTCAAGGCGAACACTACGGCTACTAACTCCAGGTCATGTACAGGGTAATTTACCTCGTGGGTCTTCAATTGTCTTGAGGCATAAGCTATTACCTTTCCTTGTTGCATTAGGACATAGCCTAAACTTGTTCTGGAAGCGTCTGAATAGATTTCAAATCCTCCCTCTTCAGTGGGTAAGGCGAGGATAGGAGCAGTAGTTAGACACTTCTTCAAGCTATTAAAGCTCTCCTCACATTTATCGGTCCACGCAAATGGATTTTCCTTCTAGGTCAACTTGGTCAATGGTACTGCGATCTTTGAGAAATCTTTTATGAATCTTCTATAGTACCCTACTAATCCCAGAAAGCTTCTGATCTCTATGACGCTTGTCAGTCTTTCCCACTTCAATACAGCCTCCACTTTTGTTGGATCGACAGCGATACCATCCTTGGTCACCACTTGCCCCAAAAAGGATACCTCCTCAAGGTAGAATTCACATTTACTTAGCTTGACATACAATTTATTCTCCCTTAGAATTTGCAATGCAATCCTCAAGTGTTCCTCATGCTCTTCTTTTGTTTTGGAATAGATCAGTATATCATCAATGAACACTACCACAAATTTATCGAGGTAGGGGTGATAAATACTATTCATCAGCTGCATAAAAACTGCAGGAGAATTTGTTAGTCCAAAAGTTATAACAATGAATTCATAATGCCCATACCTGCTACGGAAGGCTGTCTTGTATATATCCTCTCCTTTAATCCTCAATTGATGATAGCCGGATCTGAGATCTATCTTAGAGAAATATTTTGCTCCAGATAGTTGATCAAATAATTCATCAATCCTTGGCAGGGGAAATTTATTCTTATTTGTCAATTGGTTCAATTGCCTGTAGTCTATGCAGAACCTCATCGACCCATCCTTCTTCTTGACAAAGAGAACAGGTGCACCCCATGGTGATGTGCTTGGTCATATAAATCCTTTCTCCAGTAATTCTATCAGTTGCTCTTTTAGCTCCTTCAATTCTGCGGGGGACATTCTATTTGGTGCCCTAGATACTGGTGCTGCTCCACGGATCAATTCAATGGTAAAATCAACCTCTCGCTCAGGTGGGATTCCTGGCAAGTCTTCAGGAAATACATCAGCATACTCGCTGACAATATGGATGTCTTCAATCTTGACTTCCTTCTTCATGGTGATAATAGCAGCTAGAAAGGCTATACAACCTTTCCTCATCATCCTCTTGGCTTGTAGTGCAGAAATGAGGGACAATTTCCTATGGTTTCTATCTCCCGAGAACACTAGCTTTGGGTGTTGACTAAATATTACCCAGCTTTTCTTACAGTTGACACTAGCCCCATGTTCCGACAACCAATCTGCTCCTAGTATCACATCATAACCCTCCATATCCATGCATATTAAGTTTGTAGGTAGATTTTGAGTTTCAATCAACACTTCACTAGATGGAAAGTGGTTTCTAAGTTTGGTGCCAAGACCAATAGGGGTTGACACAGCTATCCCAGATTTCATTGGAACGGGTTTTACAGATAAGGTATCAGCAAAGGTTTGGAATATGAAAGAATGAGTAGCTCCCGTACCAAATAGAACAAATGCAGAACGAGATAAAATAGTAAGTGTACCTTCAACCACACCACCTTCTTCCGATGTAGTTAGTTCTTGTACCGCATGCAGCCTACCCTGGCGCTTCTGGCCTCCATGTGTTGCCTGAGTTTGATTCATCATGCGTGGATAGGCCGAGATCTTGTGAGTCTGGCTGCCACAGCGCAAGCACCTCCCCAGTGCTTTCCAACAATCTTTTGACTTGTGACTAGTCTTGTCACAATGCATGCATGGTTCCCTGTTGATGGGGGCTTATTGATAACCTCCATCCTTGAACTTCTTCACCTGCTGGTTTCCATCTTGGCCCATCGGCCTCTTTGTCCCGACCACAGTTGGTGGCCTCTTTGATCTAGTTCCCTGCTCTCTCTTGATCATGCTATTCTTGATGTTTTCCGCTATAGCTAGTGAATCTTTCAGTAATAGTGCCTTCCTCACCATCTCCGAATAAGTCTGCAGATCCATCGGTCCCAGTTGTGTAATGTACTGGGGCCTCAGACCGCTCATGAACCTCTTGGCCTTCTGTTGCCCAGCTAGCAAGCCCAAGGGGGGGGGGGGGGTGAATGAGATTCTTAAACTTTGGTTATCTAAACCTGTCAACAAAAACGTTCACACAAAACACTACGTTTGACTGTTAGTGTTAGTAGTAAAGAAAACACCAATCACAAACAAGCAATCACACTACACAAGGATTTTATCCTGGTTCGGACCTCCTCTCCACAGGAGTCCTACGTCCAGTCCCTGAGCAACAACTCAGGATTCCACTACCCAAGGGTACAGTCCCCCTCAAGGACACTTACACATCCAGCCGCAGCTGGCCTTCTCTTCACAACCCGAAGAGGAATACAACACCCTGGAACCCGGGTCTTCCTTCAACACGAAGGGAATAAAACCACCTATTACCAACAGGTCTTTTCTTCTCAACACGAAGAGGAACAACACTGAAAAGTGTTAAAGAGAAGACAAGCCCCTAGACCAAGCTCATAGAACAATGCTTGATCTGAAGCAAGACTGAGAGAGAAAGATCTACAATGGAAGAATTCTCTTAGAACTCAAAAGGTGCTCCCCAAGGAATTAAACAGGAACGCTGAGAGCGAGTGCTACACAAGAGTTGGAATGAAAATCGCTCTTCTATTAAGACTCTTTAGCATGAAAGATTGTATCTCTAAAAGTTGTTGTCTAAGAGTCTTCAGACTTGAATATATATCTTCTCTTGAGGATATGTCTGTTGTCTCTATGCTCTTGTATATGTTAGAATGCATGGTATTGTAGAGCTTCCAGTCAACGGTCCTTTACGTTCCATGCATGCAAAGAGAAGATCCTTCTCGATATCTTTTATGTTTCATTTTGTCCAACGTTGTAGATGGTTGTGCTGTCAGAGACCTGCACACAATAAATGCTGAATGATAGACAGCTACGCTGTCTCTTGTTGTCAGTCAACATTAGAACGAATATACATCAAAATAGAAATGCCATTCTGCTTTCTAAAAAGATGTTTCTAATATAAGCATAGGAATAGAAGATATCTGAGCATGCATTGTGCAGTGAAATGTTCAGTCATAATAAATGCATGGATATCGGAGAAAAGCGAGGGAATACTTTGACATTCAAAATATTTGAAATATGTTTAAATATCAAGTCGTTATAGCTCATGAAATCGTTGTAAGTCGTTGTGTGAATGAGTCGATGTTCATGTAAATCGTTGCACATGTATAAGTAAATCGATGTGAACATAAATCGTTATACAATTATAACCAAATCATTGTAGAGATAAATCGTTATGAGAGTATAAGCAAATCGTTATGAACAAGTCATTATAACCAAATCGTTGTCTCACTTATCGAGTCGATGTAGTGATCAAATCGTTATTTTGCTTTATCGAATTGTTACACAGACTAAGTCATTGTTGTGACTTATCGAATCGTTACAGCAAGCAAATCGTTGTGTAACTTATCGAGTTGTTATGAAAGACAAATCATTGTGAAAGCAAATCATTGTTCTCACTTCTCAAATCGTTATGAGAAACCAAATCGTTGTGAGAGTAAATCGTTGTTCTCACTTTTCAAATCGTTATGAGAAACCGAATCGTTGTGAGAGCAAATCGTTGTTCTCATTTCTCAAATTGTTATGAGAAACTGAATCATTGTGAGAGTAAATCGTTGTTCTCACTTTTCAAATCGTTATGAGAAACCGAATCGTTGTGAGAGCAAATCATTGTTATCACTTATCAAATCGTTTTGAGGTCGAAATCTTTCTGAACTTTCTTGCTGAAGCTAACAAAACTATCAAATGTGTCATCCTTGTGCTCCAAGAAAGATACCCATGTAATTCTGGAATAGTCATCTACTATGACGAATCCAAAGTTCTTTCCTCCAAGACTTGTGGTCCTCATTGGCCCAAATAGATCCATATGTAGAAGTTCTAAGGGTTTAGATATTGTTACCACTAACTTTGATTTGAAAGATGATTTAGTGTGCTTACCTTTTGCACACGGTTCACAGAATCCTTCCATTTTGGTGCTTACTTTGGGCAGACCTTCTACTAGATTTCTCTTGATTAGCTTTCTGATCCCATCCAAGCTGCAGTGGCCCAATCTTCTGTGCCAAAGTTCAATTGACACCTCTTTGTTTGCTGCAAGACATATGTCCTGATCATTTAACTCGTTTAAATGAAGCACATACAAGTTCTTTTCCTTGCTTGCTTCAAACACAATTGCACCATTTTTCATGATACTGCACTTTGACTCCTGAAACTTGATCTGATGCCTTTTGTCACACAGCTGGCTCATGCTTATAAGATTGTGCTTGAGTCCTTTTACGCAAAGTATATCTTCAATAATGATTTTTCCTTGACTCCCAACTGATCTGCAACCTATTACTGTCCCTTTTCCATTATCACCATATGTCACTGTGCCTTCTTCGGCTTCAAGGTGAGAGAACAGCTTCCTGTTGCCAGACATATGCCTTGAGCACCCGCTGTCCAGGTACCACTTAGATGCTCGAAGGCTTTCCTGTAATGGAAACACTAAACTTTAGGTACCCAAGTTCTTTTGGGTCCTGGTTGGTTAGTATCATCATTTTTCTTCTTAATTGTCCATCTTTTATGTTTAGTTGGATATGTTATTTTAATATGACCTAATTTGTTGCAGTGGCTACAACAAGATATTTTACTTATTTTTTCAGTTGGAATATATTTAAAGTTTGACTTATATGCAGTGTCTTGTTCGGCTACAAATTTAGGTGTTGGATATATTTTAGGATGTACTACTGTTTCTTCATTATCAGGAGGGGTGTATCCTAAACCATATTTCTTCTTTCCTTATCTTCTAGCTCCTTTTAGTATTAATGTTGTTTTTCCATTTGTAAATTTTTCTAATGCATTGGATAATTTTTCATTTTCTTCTGTTAGTGTGTTAATTTCTTGATTTAATTTACTTATTGGTTCCTGGTTTTCCAGTCTCATTATTTGTTCATTTTTACTTTTCAAATCTTCACACAATAGTTCATTTCTTCTTTTTAGTTTGGTAACTTGCCTTTCCAGTTGCTCATTTTCAGATTTTAGATCTGAATTAGTATTTTCTAAACATGCATGATTTTTCTTGCTAACTTTTAATAATTTACATACTTCCTTATACTCACTGTATAACTCATTAAATACATCTTCTAAGCTATCAAATTCAGATTCGTTACAAGAAGTAAAGGAGGAGTCAGATGTTACCTTTTCCTCGACATTTGCCATGAAGGCCAAGTTGGCCTTTTCTTCTTCTTCTTCGCTTGAACTTGACTCACTGTCTGAGTCGTTGTTGTTGTCCCAAGCTACTGCCATGGCCTTCTTCTTGTATTTTCTAAATTTTCTAGTTGAATCTTTCTTTCTGACTTCAATCTTCTTTAGTTTTGGGCACTCGGCCTTGATGTGTTCTGGCTTCTTGCACTCATAGCAGATAGGCTCAGCTCTCTTTGTGTCTTTGCCTTCGCCCTTCTTGAAGTCTTTGCTCTTCTTGAAGTATCTCCTTCCAAATTGGTACTTCTTCTTCGCAAGTATGCGCTGTAATCTTCTAGATAGAAGCGCTTCTTCATCATCACTGTCTTCATTGCTGACTTCATCCTCAGATTCTTCGTCAGAGCTACCTTCTGTATCCTTGAGAGCATTGCTGTGCTTTTTCCTGCTTGAGGATTCTCCAAGCCTCTCCATGTTGATCTCATGAGCCATGAGTGACCTAATGAGTTTCTCTAGTGACATTCTCTTTAGGTCATTTGCCTCTTCTATTGCTGTCACTTTAGGAGTCCACGAGGCTGGTTGGGATCTTAAGATCTTTCTGACCATATCTCCCATTTCGTAGCTTTTTCCAAGACCAGCCAGCCCATTTGTGATGTCTGTAAATCTGTTGAACATCTGAGTTATTGACTCTCCTGGCTGCATCTGGAACCTCTCGTACTGTGTCACCAGAATGTCTATTCTAGTCTCTTTTACTTTATTGTGCCTTCGTACGTAATTCTAAGCTTCTCCTACATTTCCATCGCTGATTTGCAGGCTGAAACTCTATTAAACTCTTTCTTTCTAAGTGCACAACATAATATGCTCTTAGCTTTGCAGTTGAGAGAAATCTTCTTTCTATCATCTTCTGTCCAGTTTTGTCTGTTGTTTAGAACAACTAGATCGCCTTCTTCAATGATGGACCATATTTGAAAATCGAATCCTTGTAGGAAGTACTCCATCCTGGTCTTCCAGTAGGTATAGTCCTCAACATCAGATAGAGGGGGTCGGTTTACTGACTGACCTTCAATACTCCCTTGAGCTGCCATTAAATCTTTTCTCTACAGATCGTTAGATCTTCTTTGTCAAAGAGACTAGCTATGATACCACTTGTTACCCAGCTAGCAAGCCCAGAGGGGGGGTGAATGGGATTCTTAAACTTTGATTATCTAAACCTGTCAACAAAAACGTTCACGCAAAAGCACTATGTTTGCTGTTAGTGTTAGTAGTAAAGCAAACACCAATCACAAACAAGCAATCACACTACACAAGGATTTTATCCTGGTTCGAACCTCCTCTCCACAGGAGTCCTACGTCCAGTCCCTGAGCAACAACTCAGGATTCCACTACCCAAGGGTACAGTCCCCCTCAAGGACACTTACACATCCAGCCGTAGCTGGCCTTCTCTTCACAACCCGAAGAGGATTACAACACCCTGGAACCCAGGTCTTCCTTCAACATGAAGGGAATAAAACCACCTGTTACCAACAGGTCTTCTCTTCTCAACATGAAAAGGAACAACACTAAAAGTGTTAAAGAGAAGACAAGCCCCTAGACCAAGCTCATAGAACAATGCTTGATCTGAAGCAAGACTGAGAGAGAAAGATCTACAATGGAAGAATTCTCTAGAACTCGAAAGAACTCGCTCTCCTCTCCAAGGAATTAAACAGGAATGCTGAGAGTGAGAGCTACACAAGAGTTGGAATGAAAATCACTCTTCTATTAAGACTCTTTGGCGTGAAAGATTGTATCTCCAAAAGTTGTTGTCTAAGAGTCTTCAACTTGAATATATATCTTCTCTTGAGGAAGTAGCCGTTGATATGTCTGTTGTCTCTATGCTCTGGTATATGTTAGACTGCATGGTATTGTAGAGCTTCCAGTCAACGGTCCTTTACGTTCCACGCATGCAAAGAGAAGATCCTTCTCGATATCCTTTATGTTTCATTTTGTCTAACGTTGTAGATGGTCGTGCTGTCAGAGACCTACACACAATAAATGCTGAATGATAGATAGCTATGCTGTCTCTTGTTGTCAGTTAACCTTAGAACGAATATACATCAAAATAGAAATGTCATTCTGCTTTCTAAAAGGATGTTTCCAATATAAGCATAGGAATAGAAGATATCTGAGCATGTATTGTGTAGTGAAATGTTTAGTCATAATAAATGCATGGATATCGGAGAAAAGCGAGGGAAGACTTTGACATTCAAAATATTTGAAATATGTTTAAACATCAAGTCGTTATAGCTCATGAAATTGTTGTAAGTATGACTTATGAAATCGTTGTGTGAATGAGTCGATGTTCATGTAAATCGTTGCACATGTATAAGTAAATCGATGTGAACATAAATCGTTACACAATTATAACCAAATCATTGTAGAGACAAATCGTTATGAGAGTATAAGCAAATCGTTATGAACAAGTCATTATAACCAAATCGTTGTCTCACTTATCGAGTCGATGTAGTGATCAAATCGTTGTTTTGCTTTATCGAATCGTTATACAGACTAAGTCGTTGTTGTGACTTATCGAATCGTTACAGCAAGCAAATCGTTGTGTAACTTATCGAGTCGTTATGAAAGACAAATCATTGTGAAAGCAAATCATTGTTCTCACTTCTCAAATCGTTATGAGAAACGAAATCATTGTGAGAGCAAATCATTGTTCTCACTTTTCAAATCGTTATGAGAAACCGAATCGTTGTGAGAGCAAATCATTGTTCTCACTTTTCAAATCGTTATGAGAAACTGAATCACTGTGAGAGAAAATCGTTGTTCTCACTTTTCAAATCGTTATGAGAAACCGAATCATTGTGAGAGCAAATCGTTGTTCTCACTTATCAAATCGTTGTGAGGTCGAAATCGTTACGCCCACTAAGCGAATCGTTGTGAGGTCAAAATTGTTACGCCCACTAAGCGAATCATTGTGAGATCAAAATCGATATGCTCACTTATCAAATCCTTATGAAAGCTAAATCGATAGAAGTAAGGAAATCGTTATGAGACCGAAATCAGTATGACACTGCAAATCCTTATGAAAATGAAATCAATATGATTCTAATGAAATTGTTGTAGCATATAGATAGTTGATGTGTACTTAGAGAAATTTCCTGCTCTATATTTTAAATGCTACAAAGTAAGAAATACTTACATATTTTCTTGATTTCGCCTGATTTACTTACTGTGCCTAAGCTTCATAAAAACTTGTTAGATGACACTTTATTGAAGTTTTGTTAATCACCAAAATAGATATATAATTCATAAAATTATATGGGGATGAACTGATCATCACCTTCAACCGCTCAGTTTGGACCAAGTGTGGGGCATAACGAGCCAGTTTGGAGAACTGGGCCTCGTACTCAGCCACGGACAAACTTCGTTGCTTCAGATTGGCGAAGTTCGCCGCCTTCCGTTCTTGGACCCTATCAGAGAAGTACTTTTTGTTGAAGTACTCCTTAAACTGTTCCCATGTTGCCTGGGCATCTCCCAGTGTAGCCTCAATTGACTCCCACCAAGTACGCGCTTCTCTCTCCAGCTGATACGTAGCTAGGGTAACCTTGTTTTTATCTGTGCATCCCATCACACGGAACGCATGCTCAACTTCTTTGAGCCAGTGTTCGGCTTCGTCTGGGTCAGTGCTACCCCCGAACCTGAGTGGGTTCATACTCTTGAAATTCTTGTGGAGATCTCCCTGAGTCTCCGCTCTACCCTGAGTGGCCTGTAGTAGTGCCCGGGTCAGTGTGTTGATTGTCCTTTGTATATCTCTCTCACATGCAGCGGCCATGCAAATCCTTCAAGATAACCACATTATGTTCATTAGATATTAACTTCACCACAACTTAATTCTATCTAAATGACTTATCCTGTGTTTTCTACCCCAATCTCACAGTTGATTTTTGACAAGTTGACACATGGGGTTTGGTTTGACTAAGCCTAGCAATTTCTTGTTTGCCTAGAACTTAAGAGAATGCCTAGGCTCTGATACCAACTGTCACACCCCGACATTTAGCAGCAGAAATAAACGCCGAGAGCGTGAACGATACAAGTGTGCATATCACAGTCGAGTAATTCAGAGTAACACTAATATATAACACAAGGTTAAAGACAATAATATTGCTAGCCAACATAATCTTTATTTCATTCCATCAACTAGTTTAAACCCTTACATCATCAGAGCCAAACATAGGGCCCAATATTGTGTTTCCAATACATATGACTCAATAAAAGGAAACTGACGATTACAAACTCTTCAATACTACTCTTCTTGGCTGACTAGCTATGTGGACGGGTACATTTGAGCAGCTCATCACTCGTCCCCGGTCCCATCATTATCTAACACTTCATAATCATCACCTGAAAAGATTAAGGAAAACAGGTGTGAGCGCACTAGCACCCAGTAGGATTTACATCTCATGGTGCGGGCATGCTTTACGTAGTTAACATGTTAACATTGGCAATACTATCATGCAATGCTCATGACAATAACGATAGTGACAAATCCAAACTATAACATGTACGAGGTTGGTTCAATAACAATTCTCATGTAGGACGGAATGATTATCAATGAGATAGATGATAGTTTGATCATTTATCAATGGAAGAGATTCAATATTCAATAACTTATTCAATGGATATCTCATGTTGAATTCCGTAGAATTCCAATGGACAATGACATATAGGGTTCAATAACGATGACATGTACAATAGATTTGGCCATTTCACATATAACAGTTCAATCAATCAATCAATCATTCAATAACAATGTGGAAATTACCCAGATCAATCTTACATTCAATTAGGTGATTGCCAGACACCTCAATGGATCATATACTCTCGTGATTTATAAGTATTTCGGGTGCTCCTCCCAGGACCAGACTGGGCCCTATTTGCACAGGCATAGTTGTGAACCGAAGTTCCAATAGTTTCTGGTAATTTCATTCATTCATTTATGGCAAATACGAATTCCAAGCAATGAATATGATGAACTAATGATGATGTCAATGATGATAGAGAACAATGCAAGGGAACATGATCCAGATTAATTTTGGCAGCATAACGACTTATTCTCATTAGTTCAATCTTTTCATTTAATGGCTTGGTTTCAATGTTATCAAATCACTCTCACAAGAAGTAGATAAGAAGAAGAGTGCATTCTATCTTCCGGGTACTTCATTGGTACAACCAACTCGGTCTTCATGAGGGAATCCATGAAGTATAGAGAATTACGGAGGTCTTAGAGAAAAGGTTGCTAGTCTGTCGATACGGAATGACTGACAGGGAGCTTCCAATTCCCTAAGAAAAGGGCTGCCTATATGTGCTAAGTGATGTGTAGAGTGTGTCTCAATCCACAATCCACCGGTTAAAACAAAACAGAAAGCAATTAACTAACATGCATGACATGTATGCAATTCAATCTATCTCATGGTTGCAGTACTTTTAACATTTATCACTTCTCAATTCTGGACAGATCAGATCATGAACATAACATATATCAATCACATGATCACATGGTAGATGACATTAATTCAATCATTTCACTTAGAATAGATATTCCAATTCTTATGATTTCATGTAGGTTAATCACTTTTAGGCCATTGCATAGCTATATGACATGATGTAACATAAGAACATGCACATATTAGACTGAAGAGTTCATTTAACCAGTCTCGGGTCGGCCCTGAAATCACGTCGTAACCAGTCGACGCACTTTAAGAAGTCGTACACAGACATAACATAGATCGGTAACAAGTATATAAATCGCGATGTACCTACCCGTCACGTTCAAATCGTGACGGGTCATGTGGTCGCCTTTTTCAAAGGGAATCGATTGACGGATCGATTATGCAGTACGAATCGTGACGGTCAACACCGACGTGTTCATACTACTACTCTCTGAATCGTGAAGGGTAGACCCGTCATGTTTAGGAGATAGTTTTAAAATCCGAACATAAAATAACAGAAATCTTCAGGCGGGAAACCAAATCAAATCACGACGGCCTATGCTGTCACGTTCATGACAGGCGTTGAAAACCATGAAGTGCACAATTTCATGCATTGTGGTTGACCGGACATCAGACATCACACGTGACATGACTGTCTGTCACCTTTGACTGAATCGCAACGTACCAGTACGTCGCGTTCATGCAAATCCCGACGTCTGGAGTCGTCGCGTTCATGGATCTTGCCCGAAACCCAGAAAAAACGTGACACCCTTCATGAAAAATGATGAGGACAACTAGTAAAAGAAGATTCATGTTTTGAGGTTGACCCAATTCGGTCTCGGTTCATGTGAAACACATGAAGAATACAAAAAGTCCTAACAGTGCACGACTCTTGGAAAATGCTTAATACGACTCACATACTCCATGAAAATTGGGGAAATTACTTGCAAATCAAACTAGACTCGATGCTCTATTCATTGGTATGTGCAACTTATATGTTCAGCCCGAGATCACCTACCTTGGTGTGGATCTAAGTCAAGTCGATGCACAGAACGTAGCAGAGGATGGATGGGAAGAAGCTCCGGTTCCCAGCCGTTCTCCTCCTCCTCTAGTGCCCTATCTCAATCTCCCATGACCCCAACACAATGGTAAACCTTCCCTAAGAGTCTCTTCACGATTATTTATACATCTAGGGTTTATTCAAGTCCCAATGGGTTTAGGAAATGGGGGTTGCGGTTTATGCTTGGGTAGCTTCCATATTTTGGGATTCTCCTCCCAATGGTAGTAGGAATACTATTAGGAAGGTTCCTAGCATGTCTAGGTACGAATTGGATTGCCGTCTATGGCTAATCCCCCATGCTTTAACCCTAATTTTCCCTTTCCTAATTTCTGCATATTTATGGTCACGAATTTTGGGGTTTATTGCTAATGGGTTATGATCTTTGGCCTATTTAAAGTTGTTTTGGCCCAAATAATAATTTAGTATTTGAGTTGATTTCTCCTATTTGAGAGTTTAATCATGCCTTTCATTCTATTCTATTCACACCATTTTTATTTATTTGTTATTTTCCTTAATTTTTAATCATTTAAATTTCCGGGGCGCTACAATTAAACCATGCTCACTGTGTCAAAAATCTTGTTCTTCGTGAAAGATCCCAGTAGTACTACGTTCAAACTAGGATGAAATTCTAATTACTTGTTACAATTTGTACTTCTCTCAAGTTCTACTTCATTTCCCCCAAGGTTCATGATGTTTCATCATGTATGTGTGGAAATTTCGTAGTTTAAGTTCACAGTGTCATGTCCTCTTGAAGGGTAACCTGAGTCCCAAGACATTTGTTTTCCTTTTTGAGATCAGACTCAGGCCCTCAGATCGTGACGGCCTGATACGTTGCCATTCAGGACTTGTCACAATGCAGCGTGCTGATGTGTTATTAATGTGATGGGACAATACGACGCGATAAGGATCTTGTCGTGACATAGCGATCTATCGCTCTGTTAACGCAATGGGTAGGTATGATGCGTTCTTTACCCATTCTTTCAAGTACCCTGTCGCGTTCTATGTTCACCCCTGTCGCGTTCTGGCTACCCTTGTCGTGTTCTTCATAACACTATGACGCGTTCACATAATTTCACCCTAAAACTGAGTTTCTCAAAAAAGATGTATTGGACAGTAAGTTAATGTTATGAACACCCTATGAACACATGTTAAAGACTAGTAATAAAGTGGTAAAATGACTTAATCATGATAAACTCATCTTTTAAATTTTAACTCTTACACTCTGGGAAATATTCATCCCGTACCGTGGTTTTGTACCATCGCCTCATGTGACATGTACTCACTGTGTTGTAGTTAGGAACACCCCTCTGTGACTGACGGACTCTCCATTGGGTATTCTTCCTGTCAGACTAGAACGTCTTTATGTGAGACTTCCGTAAGTCTCTACTGGCCTTGGATTCCCATAAGGTCGCTGAGCCATTGTACTGTGAAAACCCCCTTAATACCTTTCTGATCATATCAGAGAACTGTACAACATGTATCAACCAACTATGCACCGATTGTTCTTGCTATTCTCATCTTGTCTTGACCCATTTGTTTCTCATGGTTTTGTAAATCTTAACTCGGATTGGTTCTTGGATTACAAGTTCTCATCTCGTTCTCTTGCTGAAATCTCGCCTTGTTCCATAACCTTATAGTGACCATAAAGTGATTGTCTAGACAAAATCGTGTGGATCTTCGTATCTGTTGGACTAACAATGCTAGGCATTAATAAGACCTTGGTCGGATCCTGGGAGGAGCACCCGAATATTGTGTACCTGCAGGGGTTGTTGACATGGTGTTGGCATTTCACCACAATCATGTTAATCATGTTAAATTGGTCTAAGACAATCAAACTGTATAATCGTGTATCGTTCTCGTTATATCATGTTCGTGATATGGCCAAATCATGTAAGTCCTGCCATGGTTTCCTACATCGGTTGCCACTGATTATGGGCCATTGCAAACGAATGAAGGTTCCTGTGAAAACAGCAACCAATCATTATCTTAGTTTATGAAGTACATGATAGGAGTGGGGTGTTTAATTTAACATGTGTTGTGAGCCTGAGAATTTAGCTTATCTGTGGCTCTTCCCATACTCACTTGGTGACTTATATGAATTCTTAATGACGTAAGTAATTTGGGCATGCCATAAACCTTGGATGTCAAATCCTTATTTGTTCTTAGGCTCCAATACCACTAAACTGTCATGTCCCAATGACAGTGGAAGAATTATTTGATCGTGGAGACGCGAACAGTCGGCAATTAAGCCTCTGCAAGCACATATAACACAACTAATCTGAGCTTATCATAAATCTCAAACTCTTTATTTCATTTCAATAATGAGAACTAGTACATACTCCATTTCAAGTTTGAACTACAAGGTTAAGACTCAATAAGAAGGAAAATTAGATACTATCCTCACTCCTACTACATTAGTCTAGTATTCTCATACTCAAACTATAATACTATGATGCTAAGATATCACGACTCCAATACTAAGGCTTGAGAGTGCTCTACTCGTGTTCATCCCCCGGTATAGCCTTGGTTCTCTTCTTCATTGATTTCCTATTCTCCTGAAATGTTGGAAAGTAGGTAATGAGTGCACTCATCCAATAGATTTACATCTTCCAGCAATGATATAAGTATTTAACATTTTAAAAGCGAGAAGGCATGAACATGACATGAACTATGCAATTAAATTAACGATAGTAAAATGTGACTGGTGTATCATGCAGATAGCATGGTAAATTCAAGAGAAGTAACGATCAGTCTAGCAAGAAAGTTGTATTCAAGATTCTAGGATAGAGTGAATAATGATCTAGCAAGATGGTAATTTCACGAGCAAGATCAAGATAGCATGTAACAAGATTGGCCATTTCTCGAGCAAGCAAGCAATCATGTAACAAGCATGTATCTTTCACGAGTAAGACAATCAATTCACGAGTCATTGGCATGCACTAAGGATCTATGCTACCTTGGAATGCATATCATGAACATGTGTAATGTGGTGTATGTATCTAGCATTTATATGCAAGTACTCCCAACGCAGATGCAACACCAATAATCATTATATCCCATGGTTAATAGTATATTCTCGACTCTCTGTTGAGAGGTCTAGACTGGAGCCCTTGGACATTCGTTGTACCGGATCCAGCATCTTAAGTAATTTAAATGTAGATACTCACAATCAAGTATGATCGTTTAACAAGACTTTCAAGGGTTCAATGATAACAAGATAGTTAAGGCAATTGTTCAGGAGTTCAGTCCAGCAGCATAACGATGTGTTTTCATTTTAGTCCAATCACTTATTATTAACTTGGTCTTATGTTCAATGAAAGTGTACTCCCGAAATCAAGATGAGAGGAGAAAGATCTCGCCAGGAATGTCAAGAGAAGAGAGATATGTGCACACTAACTTTTGGGTACTTCAGTGGTACAACCTGCTCATCAGCCATGTGGGAATCCACAGTTAGAGGAGACTTATGGAGGCCTTGGACAAGGGGTCACTAGTTTGGCAGAAGGAATATCTGATGGAGAGTTCACCACAAGCCAAGAAGGGGCTTTCCTATTATGCTAGAGTGCATGCACATGCAGCACGTGAGAATTGCTCAAGTGCATGTGTAAGTGACTTGTAAATCCTATTATGGAAACTATATTGAGTAAGGTAAGCAAGTACCAGCAATCATCATGTAGAGAACATGGTCATTAACTTAAATTATTTAGAATCATGCTAAGGTAATTACAACTAAATCATGGGTTGATTAATGCATGCTAATAGTAACTAATTTCACACAGGAGAAAACAAGATGAGAAAATGACGAGAAACCCACGAAAGAGGGCTAATAGATCTTTGTGCATGAAGGTGACACAGAGCCTGTCGCCTTCATGAAGGCAACCAGAAGGTTGTCGCCTTATGATCCATGAAGGCAACAGTCTTCTTGTCACTTCTGATGGCGACAGGTCATCATGTTGTCTTCATATTCTGGGTGTTGGGTGGCCTTAGGTGGGTGTTTATGGCAAGTAACCAAAAATATAAAATAGGAAATAAATCATGCATGGTCAAGTTTACACGTTGTCGTTTTCATTTTAGCAAGTTTGAGAGTAAGGTAAGCAAGTACGAGCAATCATCATGTAGAGAACATGGTCATTACTTAAGACCATTTAGAATCATGTTAAGGAATTACAACTTAATCATGGTTTGTAGAGAACATGGTCATTAACTTAAGACCATTTAGAATCATGTTAAGGAAATTACAACTTAATCATGGGTTGATTAATGCATGCTAATAGTAACTAACTTCACACAGGAGAAAACGGGATGAGAAAATGATGAGAAATGCATGAAAGAGGTTGTGCATGAAGGCGACATAGAGACTATCACCTTCATGAAGGCAACCAGAAGGTTGTCGCCTTATTATCCAAGAAGGCGACAACCTTCTTGTCATCTTCTGATGGCGACAGGTCGTCATGTTGTCTTCATATTCTGGGTGTTGGGTGGCCTTATGGGGGTGTTTTCCTATTCTGACTCAAACTCAGTTTGATACCTAGGTGTTCCAAAAATCAGAACTAATGGTTTAATGATCCAAATTAGATGAAACTGCTTCTTTTAGTTAGAAACTCTCAAGCAAAGTACAGGAACAAGTAATCGAGAAATAGTGGTCGTTTAGTAGAGTAATAAGAAGTATTTGGACTGTCTATGTGAATCTGACATAGTACTCATGTACAAGATAATACTCTCTATACTCTTAATAAAAATTTGGTAAATTATGTCAAATGAAACTAGACATAGGAGAACAAGTTTCATGTTGAGTGCTCAATCTAGAAATGATCCACAAAAAGATATAGAACTCGTAATTGAGGTCAAGGTTTAAACAAGATAGCACATTGTTCTAACATGCAAGATTTAATCCACGAAATCCGCATGGTATAAATTGGGGAAAAATAGTAAGAACATGATCTATTACGTGTATGCATGCATGTATGAGTTTAATTAGAGTTTGGCATGGAGACAACCTACCTTTAGGTTGGAAGAAAAGTCGTCCTCCAGAAAACCCTAGTTTTGACTAGTTGGAGAAGAACGCCTAATACTCATGAACTACTAGGTATAAATTGCGCAAAATAGTACCATAAGAAACTAGACTCTAATATCTTTCCAAGGATATACGGTTTGCTAGCTTTGGTCGAGGGTCACCAATCTTGAAAGGTCTTGTTTGCATGTTGCAGGTGGAGATGAGCACAATGTTGCTTCTTGCCCAGCCTTCCTCTTGCAATTCTCAGTCTCTAGAGACTCCAAGCATGACCTCAACAACCCTAGGGGTCATCCCATGGGAGAGAGGGGGCTTATTTAAAGGGGGATGTGTTTTTAGTTTCCTAATTTGATTATGAAACTCTTAAGCACGAATTTGGGTGTATCCTTCCTTTAATTGGATATTTCTCTCCCCAATTCGTGATGGGAGTCATATGAAAACTTACCTTAGGTTGTAACCATGAATTTGAGCTTGATTTGAAATCCAATAAGTGTCTATTGGGTGACAATTAACCCTTTTATGGTTCATTAGTGAGAAATTCTGAATTTCAAGTTATTTTCCTACCTTGAATTTATTCATGGACCAAGAGTCATCTCTTGGCCCAATATTCTTGATGGATGGTGAAGGAATGATGTTGAGAGTCCAGAATGAATTTTATAATATTTTTAGAATTATTTTTATACGTGTGATAATAGACTTCCGACTTATTTCCTAATTACAATAATAAGTCGCAATAATTCTTAAACTTGATCCAAACGATTTTTATTGCCCAAATTTATTTATGGTTCATTATATGTTATTATTTGAAGTTCAATTATGATTTTTATTTAATTTTCTGACTCTTCTAAGTACATGTGATAATACTTTTCCAACTTATTTATTAATTACGATACGAAGCTGCAAAATGCTTTAAACGTGGCTAATTGGATTTTTCTTCGCCCGAATTTCTTCATGAGTCATTTATAAATATATATTTTTTTAGAATTGAACTATGATTTTCACTAAATTTTTCGATCTGTTTTCGTACATACGTTAATGGTGCGTATATTATACTATTTCTAGATTATTAAATTATCAATTTATCTATAATTTTAAATTATGAAAATTTGGGGTGCTACAGAGGCATAACAGTTGATCCTTCAAAGATCGAGGTGTGATGAGATGGTAGAAACCTACCATCGTGGCTGAAGTTAGAAGCTTTGGGGATTGGTTGGTTATACAGAAGGTTCATTAAGAATTTCTCCAAGATTGCTTTGCCACTAACTAGATTGACCAGGAAGGAAGGAGAACCCATTTGTGTGGCTTGATGATTGTGAGAAAATCTTCTTTAACTCTAAAGGACTATTAACTACAGCTCCTGTTCTCACCTTACCCACTAAAGGGGGAGAATTCGAGGTGTATACCGATGCGTCAAGTGTGGGACTAGGTTGTGTCTTGATGCAGGCAGGCTAGGTGATAGTTTATGCCTCTAGAAAGTTGAAGGTACATGAGGTTAATTACCCAGTACATGACCTGGAGTTGGCAGCAGCAGTATTTACCTTAAAAATTTGGCGACATTACTTGTATGAAGAATAGATAAGGTATACTCAGACAACAAAAGTATGAAGTATCTCTTTCATAGAAGGAGCTTAACATTAGATAGAGAAGGTGGTTGAAGTACTTAAAAGACTTCAACTTTTCCATTCAGTAACATCCTGGAAAAGCAAATATTGTAGTTGATGCATTGAGTAGAAAGTCAGCTACATCTCAGCTAGTTTTATGATTGGAGAGTGGCGGCTACTAGAATAGTTCGCTAACTTGAATCTAAATGTTAAGGAGACAGGCGATTGTGTGCTATTGTCAACACACCATTCAATCAAACTTTTTCACTGAAATCAAAGAACAACAAGCCAATGATCTATTCTTAGTAGAGATCAGGGGGAAGATTGAACAAAGATCAGATTTTTCTATAACTAGTGATGGAAGACTGATATTCAGGGAGAACATGTATACTACTAATGAAGAACTCAAGAAGAAGTTGATGAATGAAGCTTACATGTCCAAGTACACCATTCATATTGGGAGCTACCAAAATGTATCAGGACATGTGAAAGACTTATTGGTGGCCAAACATGAAGAGAGAAGTAGCTAAAGTTGTGACTTACTGCTTGACTTGTCAAGAAGTTAAGGCAGAACATTTGATGTCTGCTGGGGTGTTACAACCATTAAGCATATCAGAGTTGAAGTGGGAGAGCATAGGATGGATTTTATTATGGGGATGCCTAAGACTAGAGGAGGGTTGGATGCCATATGGGTAATTGTGGACCGATTGACTAAGTCGGCCCACTTCTTACATATAAAGAGAAAGTGGTCTATGGATGTTCTAGCAGTATTGTGCATCAAAGAGGTAGTTAGACTTCATAGAGTTCCTTCATCCATTGTGTCTGACAGGGACTCTCGCTTTACATCACACTTCTGGAAAGGGTTGCAAATTGCCCTTGGGACCAAGCTAAATTTCAACACTGCATTCCATCCTCAGACAATGGGAGATAGAGGACAAATTAGATTGTGGAAGATAAGCTTCGAGGGTGTACAATGAGTTGGAGGGCATTAGGATTTTTAGTTGCCTCTAATTAAGTTTGCATGTAATAACAGTTACCATGCAAGCATCAAGATGGCACCATTCGAAGCCTTATATGGTAGAAATTGCAAGTCACCAGTATGCTGGGAGGAGGTTGGAGAAAAACAATGGTTAGGATCTAAGATAGTATCAAACACTACAAAGAAGATTATGGTTATCAAGGAGCATATGCAAGCTACTCAGTCTAGACAGAAAACTTATGTAGACAGAAGGCGAAGAGATCTGGAGTATCAGGTAGGAGACCATGTATACTTGAAAGTGACACCTTCACAAGGAATCCAGAGGTTTGGAATTAAAAGGAAGCTGAAACCCAGATTTATCGACCCTTTCGAGATCCTTGAAAGGGTGGGTGAAGTAACCTATAAGATTGCATTGCCTCCATCCTTGGCTGGAATACATAATGTTTTTCATGTGTCCATGCTGAGGAACTACATCTATGATACTGAGCATGTGATCAGATATGAATAGTTGGAGCTGCAAAAGGACCTAACTTATGTTGAAAAGCCAATCAAGATCTTAGACAAGAAGCTACAGCAACTCAGGAATTGGATAATACCTATGGTGAAAGTCCAATGGAGCAGACGAGGAGTAGAAGAAGCTACATGGAAATTAGAAAAAAAAAATGATGAATAAGCATCTAGAATTATTTTTAGGTAATTGTCTCAATTACACCTTTATATTATAATGCTTATGAATTTGGGGACCCTAACTTTTCAACCTTTTATTTTCTTTTTTCAATTTCTTATATTTTTCATGCAAGGCAGAATACATTTCTTCTATCTCCCCAAGTGTAAAAGATTCTTGGTCAGAGTTTACCTCGGGAGATTCTTCCTCAAGCACCATAAGACCGCATTTGACATCCTTCTTCTCCTTGACAGATTCTGCTGTAGGAGCTTGACTCATCGAAGTCACTCCATGTGGCGACAATGACCTTGCTTCTTTGCCTTGGCTTTGTTCTACTTTCTCAGAAATATTGGACACTCGCATTTCGTGTGTCCAATTCCTTGGCATTGATAAAAAATCATCTATGTCTGTTTGTTGGGTTCTCCTTTGGATTTACCATTGAAGTCTTTGGAGGATATGGGGGACTGTGACCTCTTCTTTCTTAGGAATCTCTAAGCGAAGATCGAACAAGCTTAGCCACTTTTGCTCATCTCTACTTGATGAGCCTTCTTCTGAGCTGAGTGCCTTGGACTTCTTAGCCTTGAGACCCACATCCTTTTTCTTAATGATTGGTTGCTCTGCTTCCTCCCTCTTTAGATTTATCTTATGATGAGACTCTGATCAACTCCTCCATAGTAAGGCTTGACAAATTCTTGGAGTCCTTAATGACCGGGGCTTTGGTGTGCCATGCCAGTACGATTCATTCAAACCAACGATTATGGTTCAACATCTATTTCACTTAGAATATCGATTTCAATTTAAACATTGATTTCACTAAAACCGATTTCATTCAACATCGATTTCGGTTTAACATTGACTTCACTTAGAACATCGATTTCATTTAAACATCGATTTCGGTTCAACATCGATGTCAGTTAGAACATCGATTCCATTTAAACATCAACTACATTTAAACATCGATTATGCTCCAACATCGATTACATCTGTACACAGATTATGCTCACATCGATTATGCTCCAACATCGACTACATTTTCACATAGATTATGGTTACATCTCAACATCGATTTCATATCAACATCGATTCCATTCCAACAATGATTATACTGACATCGATTTCACTTGACCATTAGTTCTGTTGAACATCGACTGTCATTATACATAGACTGTCTCTAAACATCAGCTTCCTTCAACAACGATTATGTTTTAGACAGTTAATGGATAATATTTTCATTCTAGTTTGAAAAATAATCAAGATAGTCTTGATTATATTTTATCTCAAAGTTTGAAAAATAATCAAGATAGTCTTGATTATATTTTATCTCAAATGTCATTTAAATGTATTTAAATCACTATGCATTTCAAACTTTCCCACGAACTATGGCATACCTTGTGCACTCAATCATTTATTATTCGGGTACAATATCTATGCATGAAATCTCTTATGGACTTCTATATTCATGTCATATAAAGTAGAACTTTAAAGGCGGATAGAGTGAAACTTCCTCTTTGGTATATCCTCTTAAAGCATGGCCGGTGATGTGTGATGACAGTTTAGACACATTAAAATGTCTATGCTCCAGCATTTATTGTGTGTAGGTTTCCGATAGTCACACACGTTACAAAGTTGGACTTGTCACGTTGACAGAAGCAAAGTGGATATCCAGATGATCTTTCTCTCTCTGGGTCTCTATCCAAGCAATTAATGACTACAGATTTTCTTGAATCCTACATTAGACCAGATACAGCTAACGGGTTTCAAGATGAGAGACAACAAACACTTCTCAAGAGAAGATGAAATAGAAGTATGTTGACACCATGAAAAACAACTTGAAGAAAAGAAAAGAAAGAAGAGCTGTTCCTTCATTCAGAAAAACTTCCTGCTCTCAGCTCTCCCACAAAGCACTGTTCCTATCTTCCAAAGGTGTGAGAGCTTGTTTTAAATCTGAGAGACCTTCTCTGGTGTAATTCTTCTTGTCTCTCAGATCCGCCTCAGATCAGCATAGCTATAAGCTTGGTCTAGGGGCCATCATCTCTTTACTCTTCATGAGTGCCCTTTCATATGTGAAGAGAGGACTTGCTGTGGAGTGGGTGTTGCTTCCCTTTTGTAAAAAGGAAGACCTGTTGTAACAGGTGGTGTATTAACTCTTTGAGTAGTGAAGAGAAGGCTAACAGGTGCTTGATGTGTAAGTGTCCTTAAAGGGGACTGTACCCTTAGCTAGTGGAATCCCAAGTTATTGCTTGGGGACTAGACGTAGGACTCCTTGTGATAGAAGATCTGAACCATGATAAATTTTTGTTGTTCTTGTAATTGTTTCTGTTTTGTCTCCATTTCTTATTAACTCCAACATTTGAGTTTAGTGTTTCTTGTCAAAGTAATCTTTTTAAAGGAAATTTTATAGAAATATTTTTAGCAATCCATTCACCCCCCCCTCTAGGCTTGCAACTGGTCAACAAGTGGTATCAGAGCCAAGTCTCTTCAAGAAGAAGATCTCACGATCTGAAGAGCAAAGTTAAATGGCAGCCCAAGGATATGTTGAAGGACAATCAATCAATCGGCCTCCACTGTTCGATGGAGAAGACTATAATTATTGGAAGACAAGAATGAAGTTCTTTCTTCAAGATCTAGATTATCAGCTGTGGACCATAATAGAAGACAGAGATCTGGTAATTCTGAACTCCAAAGGAAATTGGACAGATGTTGACAAGAAGCAATGTCACAAAACAGCAAGGCAAAGAGTATATTGTGTTGTTCACTAAGCAAGAAAGAGTTCAACAGGATATCTGCTTGCAATCAGCAAAAGCAATGTGGGACAAGTTAAAACTTACTTATGAAGGAACATACAAGGTAAGAGAAACCAGAATATATATCTGGTAACATAGTATGGAAAATTTCAAATGCATTCTGGAGAGTTCATTTCTCAAATGTACAGTAGGTTTACAGACATCACAAATGGCCTAATTGGACTAGGCAAAAAGTATGAGACATAAGATATGGTAAGGAAAATACTTAGATCCTTATCAACTACATGGACACCCAAGGTTACTGCCATAGAGGAAGCAAATGATCTCATGGCAATGTCTCTCAAAAAACCCATGGGTCTCTAATGGTTCATGAGATAAACATGGAAAGGCTGGGAGAATCCTCCAGCAAGAAAAAGTACAACAATGCCCTCAAGGCTGTAGAAAACACATCTGAAGGTGAATCAGAAAGTGAAAGAAGTGAAGAGAACAGTGAAGATGAAGAAACATTCCTCTCTAGACGACTACAACGAATTCTACCTAAAAAGAAATATCTGTCAGGAAAAAGACACATCTAGAAAAGCAAAGAATTCAAAAGACCTGAAGGTAAAGAATTCAAAAGGCCTGAGCCTATCTGTTATGAATGTAAGAAGCCTGGACATCTTAAGGTTGAGTGTCTGAAACTTAAGAAGGTAGAGTTCAAGAAGAAAGATAATACCAAGAAATTTAAGAAATACAAAAAGAAGGCTATGGCTGCTGCATGGAACAATGAAAGTGACACAGGCAATGAATCAAGCTCTAGTGAAGAAGAATAAGAAAAAGCCAACCTAGCATTTATGGCAAATATCGACGATAAGTAACTTCAAACTCTTTTTTTAGTTCATGTAATGATTCTAATTTAGATAGTCTAGAAGAAGCATTCAATGAACTATATGATAAATATAAAGATGTACGTAAACAATTGAAATCAATCAAGAAAAAATTATGCATGTCTGAAAATAACTAACTAAAATTTAAAATAAAAAACTAAACAATTGTAAAAGCAAATTTTAGAACTAAAAGAAGAAACGAGTTATATGTGAAGATGTAAAAATTAAAAATGAAAAAAATATTAAGTCTGGAAACCAAAAAATCATAAGTAAATTTAAGAGTGGAAATTAATGTATTACAAAAGAGAATGAGTATTAAGAGCCACAATTGAGAAGTTAACTAATGGAAGATCTTCATTAATATTAAGAGGGGCAAGAAGATCAGGTAGGTAAAAATATAGAATGAGGAATACTCCACTAGATAAAGAAAGAGAAACAGTTGTATATCCCAAAACATATCCACTACCAAGATTTGTAGCTGAATAGGAACCTGGTTATAAAATAAAAATAAATAAAAATAGTAAGCCAAACAAAACAATAAATGAAATATTCTGTTGCACTCACTATAACAAATTGGGTCATACGAAAAATTCCTATACAACTAAACACCTAAAGTGGGTTCCAAAAAGGAATTCTGTAAAAGCTAACCAATCAGGACCCAAAAGAACTTGGGTACCTAAATTTTATTGATTTATTATAGGGAAGCCTTAGAGCATCAAAGTGGTATCTAGACAGCGGGTGCTCAAGGCATATGATCGGAAATAAAAAGTTGTTCTCATTTATCAAAAATGAAGAAGAAATAATATACATATGGAGACATGGTAAAGGTACAGTCATTGGTTGTGGAATAATTGGAAGCAAAGACAAGACACTGATAGAAGAGGTCTCTACGTCGAAGGTCTAAAGCATAACTTGATCAGCATCAGTCAGCTATGCGACAAGAGTCATGAAATAAAGTTTCAGGAATCCAAATGCCTATACTACATCTAGAATATTTGAAAAGTCAAGATATTGTCTGGCAGCTAGCAAAGAGAAAAATGTTGAACTATGGCACAGAAAACTAGGACACACTAGCTTGGATGGAATTAGAAAACTTATAAAATATGCCTAGGGGAAGGTCTACCCAAGATGAATTCAAGACTAGATAACATCTGTGAACCTTGTGAAAAAGGAAAACATGCAAAAATCTTCTTTCAAATCCAAGACAATTGTCATACCTCTAAACCTTCAGAACTGCTTCTTCTTTCAAATCCAAGACAATTGTCACTACCTCTAAACCTTCAGAACTGCTTCATATGGACCTATTTGGACCAATGAGAACTACAAGTTTAGGAGGGAAGAATTTCGGATTTATTATTGTTGATGATTTCTCTAGATACACATGGGTATCATTTCTTGAACACAAAGATGACACCTTTAAAACTTTGTAAAGTTCAAGAAGTTAGTTCAGAAAGATAAAAAGTTCAGCATCATAAGTATTCGATCAGATCATGAAAGAGAATTTTAGAATGACAGGTTTGCAAAATTCTGTGATGATCTAGGGATTGAACACAACTTCTCAGCACCAAGAACACCACAGCAAAATGGAGTAGCTGAGAGGAAGAATAGAACACTACTGGATATGGCAAGAACTATGTTATTTGAATACAATCTTCCAAGATATTTTTGGGCTGAAGCAATTAATACAGCTTGCTACATAATCAATAGAGCTATGATCAGGCCCATACTGAAGAAAATAGCATATGAACTTTTCAAGCAGAAGAAACCCAAGATCAGTCATCTCAAAAATTTTGGATTCCCATGCTTCATTCACAACAATGGTAAGTTGGATCCCATATTCGATGAAGATATTTTTATGGGTTACACTTCTAAACCCAAAGGATATAGAGTTTTCAATAAAAGAAGTTTATTAATTGAACAAATTGTAGATGTTATTTTTGATAAATCTAACCCTTCCTTCAGAAAGGAGATTGTTAGTGATGATGAAGGTACATAAAATCTATCCAAGAAACTGAAGGAAGCATCCATCAAAGATAATTGTGGACGCTCCGTTCCGCGCAACCCCAGATGCGGTTGATGTTCCGAAGGTTCCCGAATGTTGCCGCTCCCTCGTTGGCATTGGATGGATGCCGGTTGACTTCCTTGACCTCCCCATTTGACTAGGTTGACCAAGGAGAAAGACAAAGAAAATAGAAAATGAACGGAGGGGAGGTGATCGCCAGGGCCTTACCTGTGCCCAAGGAGGTGTTATGATTGCGTCGATGACGTTGCCTCGTGCAGCGGTAGATGGCGGGACTCCAACTTTCCTTTCTTTGGCTGGCCAAAGGAAGGAAGCTCCACGGTCTCCTTCAAAGTGTTCCTGCCACAAAAGGAAGCTCTATTAGACTTTGACATGATGTAGTAAACGTCCTAAACAGAAAGAAGAAGCCCAAAAGGAGAGTCTCATACCGGTTGCGGGCTTGAGAAGAGGGGTGGTCAAATGCTATGACCACCCTTCTTCCCTCCGTTTTTGGTTTGGAAAACCCCTTTTAGGTGTGTAGGAAGGTGCCCTACGTGCCTAAGGTGAGTGTGTGTGTAGTGAGTTGCATGCAAAGACTAAAGGAGAAGAAAGTGAAAGAGAGGGAGAAGAGGGAGGTGATCCTCGTTGTAGCAGCTTGTTTGGCTCCTTTGTGGGCTCCTCCAGCACGTGGTAAAGCCTCCTAGATGCTCCAAAGGTTGAGAGGAAGAGAGGGAACAAGGGTGGAAGCTTGGGTGCACTTTCTCTCTCTTCTCTCAAAGTAGCAAGGCTTGGGTGTCCAACATCCCCCCCCCCCCCCTCTCACTTAGAAGGCCAAGGAGTGACCTATATAGACAGTGAGGTCAGAGCTAGGAAGCCTAGGATGCTCAAGTGTGAGAAAACACACTTAAACATGTGGCAATCCATGTGTTAGGGCTTGAACCAGTGAGAGGGGGCCAAGTAGGACTTTTACTGGGTCAAGGGGGTGCCTAGGTGGCCCATTTGCCCGTTGGGAACGGCCCCATGCGCTGCATGGCCAAGGAGAGGGTGCTTAGTGGGATGGAATCTCGGGCAGTTGCATAGACCAAGTAAACCAGGTTGACATCCAACGATGATGCCGCCAACCCCATGCAGACATCAACATGTGTGGACGCCAACAAGAGTCAACGTCCAGGGAGCTTGCCGCCAACTGGGAGTCAGCGGCAGTCGATGTTGCCGTTTACATGGGATCCGAGGCAAGTCAACAAATGGTCACTAGTCAACAAATGGTCAAACACGCCTTATTGGGCCATGAACCATGCGGGGATGGGCCAAATCTCGCGTCTACAAATGCCCCTCTGAGACATCTGGTCTTGCAAGGGAGCAGAGCGGACAGAAAGGTTGGTGTCTCGGTAAACAAAGGATGCAGAGATTTGATGGAAGGGCCATCTCCGAGGATAGGAAATCTAGAAAACCACACGAATGAGTTAGGCTAGAAGCAAATGACGAATCGTTTGAGAGACAAAGGTTGGAAAGAAGGAGTGATCTACTCGTGTAACTACAACTGCAACCCAACGTTAGGGTCCCTGGCATTGTCGTGTAGGACTTTGACTAGTTTCTGTGTTGTCTGAGTCAAGGAGTTGTAATATGACGTGTTAATCAAGGGATCTCACAACCGGAGTCCGTTTTGGTCCCGCCGCTTCCTAATGAGGACGTCTGTCCAAATTTAGGGGGGTTATGGAGATAGAGGGATTGATTGATCTCTCAAGGATTATCAAAAGATTCTAACTAGAATCAATGTTTGGAAAGCTGGAAGTCCAGAATTAAGCTCATGCCTGGTGAAGGTTCACATGAACTCAATAAGACTGGAATGAGTTACTTGTGATTTTGCACGGTGGGACAAGTGGAGAAGGGGGGCAACAAAGACCCAAAATCGGCTCAGATGTTCAAGAAAGTGGTGTTGACCCAGTAGGCCACTTGAGCTGGATGAACCACAGAGCAATTGAGGAAAATCTCCTCTCTTTTTTCCTTTTTTTTTGAGTTAGTAAGAGAATGTTAGCAGTGAAATCCTAAATGCATGTTGGTGTGGGTTCCCTATCTAAAATTCAAGTTAGAACTAGAGGAAATTTCTAAGGCCATACTAATAACTGAGAGATCGCAAACCCATCATAGTTTTTGATAAAGGGGAACTCTGGGTTCACGGTCGCCATGTTATTCGCCTCTGGTGACTAATCCTCTGTTAGACATACCTGTGTAACACTCACGGTCGCATGAGTGTTCTTGAATTTGGAGCGCAGCTCGTGCTTAAACATCTGCAAGACAACTTGAAGCACAAGATATAGAAATAATGGCCATGTAAACAATAAAGCTTTGAAAATTCTGGCAGGTTAACGTCCAGAACGATTGCCGCTAACGTATAGTTGACGTCCACAAGAGGAGTCGTCTACTTGAGTAGGCATCAACAAATGCTACCGTCAATAGTTGACTGATGGCAACCGATATTAACGTTAACAGGCCAGCGGATTAAACCGAAAAAATAGCTATTGGAAGGCCATAAGGACTCTTCCTCTTCTCCTTCCTCAACTCTGAACCAGAGAGCTCAGGGACGAACTACAGCAGAAAACATGGCCTCCTCATCGACCGGAATGTCCACGAGCATGAACCCAGGGTTTTAAGCGAGGTTCCGGGGCATCTGAGCACTCGGCTGGCCAACGGGGAGGTAAGCAACGCCTATTTCTGCTCTTCCTCATGATGAAAATGCCCCAAACTCTCTCTCACAACACTCCCTGGATGTGCAGGAGGTACCTGCCTTCCCAAGCCAAGGCCAGGTGCGGGCCTTCTCCTGGCTGGTTAACCTGATGAACGCGATCACCCTGGACATGAGGAGCTTCATTGGAGTATGGCATCTGAGCTTCATGGTGGTGCTGGCGAAGAACATGAAGGAGATGTGGTGGGGATTTGACATACTGGGGGCACTTGTGGAGCGTGGCATCCACACACGCACACGTTCGTGTTCCAGGGATTTGAGGTGAGTGTGTTGCTGGAAGAGGTGGAGTTGTTCTTGGGTAGAGGCGGTGCCTGGAGTACGACGAGATGACCCCTCTTCTCCATGGGAAGAGATCCTCGCGGATGTCGTACGGACAAGAAGGAGGTGCTGAGGATGATGAACAAGCATGGGATCTTCCTGGACCGGCTGGCCTGGTGGCTGATCTAGCATGCGAAGGAGATTGGAGGAGAGAGAGCGACCAGGGGATTGACACTCTGCTTTTGTTTGTGTGTTTTTTAATCCCCCCCCTCCCCCCCCCCCAATGGCGACTTCCTCCTATACAGCATGTGGGGATCCTGTCTCTGCTATGGCATGGCATGTCACTTGCCTTGCAGTGCTGACGCACCTTTACAGCTCCCTGACCACGATGAGCTTAGGCGGACAGCACAAGCGGGAGCTTGTTCCTCTTCTCAGGTATGGATGGAAGTTCATTTAAGTTTGATTTTGCTGAGAGGCAACCTACCCCCTCTAGAATTTTCCTTTGGAGTTCAGTGCATTGCAGCGGGCCTGATATGAGCTAGAGGATGAAATCAAGTGTGTGACAGCACACTTGAAGGGCAGAGATGCCTGGCAAGATTACCTAGGCTACTTCCCAGTGGAGGATTTCATTGTGAGGCCACTGTTTATGAGGACAATTGAGTTCAAGGTTCGCACCAGGGAGAACAGAGACCTGTGGCTAGTTGGTGCTGATCAGATGGTAGTGTACCAGCCACATAGGTGCCAGTGTCAGCTCGGAATACCACGGGGAATTCCAGCTTCATCCCACGCACCGACATCTCTCGGGGAGGAACGAGAAGCTCATGAAGAAAGCTAAGAAGACATAGAGAAGTACACGGTGGAGCAAGATGGTGGGACAGGCATTGCAGGAGAATTGGGAAGACATTTGGAAATATGAGGAATTCATTGATACAATTCACCCAATTTCGTGTGATTTTTATGGCTCGTAGGGCAAAGTGATGTATTTTCCTCATTTTCAATAAGTGAAACACAAATTTATGCAATAAACAATGAGTAGCTTTATGTTAGATGTGCTGTTGACTTGAATTGTGTGGAATGGACCCAATGGATTGTCAAATTGCCTTCAATTGAGTGGATTGAGTGTTCTGTGAAAGACTGAAGACGAGCGATTGACGTCCACATCAAACGCTGCCAAAGCTAAGTAGACGGCCACAAGGAGGTCGTTAACTGCCAGACAAATGCTAGGCGGCTGGATTGATGGACGTATAAAGGAAGGTAGACGTCCACCACTGGGTCATTGACCGGAGTACGAGGTCTGACAGGGTTACCTCGGGGCCAGAGATAGACGGCCACTATGTCGCCGTCAACAAGGAATGAACAGCCCACCTCTTGACGTCAAGGGAATTTCAGCGGCCATGATATTGACGTCAATTTCAAATTACTGCTTTACCTTCCTGAGGCCACTCCAGCGCCCTTTTACCCCATTCAAACCAATGGAGCGCCTATTCACTTCCCTCTCACACTCTTCCTTGCACTCTTGCCCTTAATCCTCAACCCTTCAATCCAAACCTTCTTAATATCCATCCCCATCATCTTAATCTAATCAGACTGGACTGCTCTTCTCCCAATGGCGAGAGAGAAGAAGTTAATGCTCCAGGGTCATCGCCAATCGAGGGAAGAAGAGGAAGAAACGGGGGGGCTCGGTGGCGGAGGACACAGCGGAGGAGGACCTGGCGGCGACAGATCCGGTGGCACCTCGCCGGAAGGAGAAACGGCCGGAGATGAGGGAGAAGAGACAGAGGCCGAAGTGCCCCGAAGAGCCTCACTCCGACCAAAGGTAGGTCACCCTGACCCTAACAAACCCTGTGGACGTGATTGTAGATGTGGGATAGAAGGTGAAACAAAGGAGAGTCCGTCGGGTTCAACAAGAACTTGACGTCAACATCGGTTGACGTTGGGTTCCTGTGGACATCCACGCCGTTGCCGTCAATAGGAACTTGACGGCAAGGTATACGAGATTAACTCATGATCTTGATGGTGAAACCTGTTGACGCCAACTCTGTGTAAACGGCATGCCCCTGGCCGTCAACAATTTCTTAACAGCAATCGATACTGACATTAATTTGTTTGTGTTTTGCAGGGCAAGGGTAGAATGAGGAGTAGGGTCACTTGGGACTTGTGTTGGGCTTGGTACTGGGCGCTGCCGGAGGCCCAGCAGACTAGGATTGCACGGATGGTGTTCGGGCACCTCTTGGCGGTGCGCCCGTTCCACGTAGATGTCCCATACCTCAGGCGTTGAGGGAGAGGTGGGATGAGGACTGCAAGGCATTTATAATGCCTTGGGGACACATGATACCCACGTTGGAGGACATGGCATTCTGACTGGACTACCAGTTCAGGGAGTCGGTGGTCGGACAGGAGAGGCAAGACTACTATAATGACATGGTGGAGTTGTTAGGGCCAGAGTTTGTGGCCGGCAGGAAGAGACCAATCTGGAGCATCCTGCTTGGATCACTGTCAGAGGCAGTAGGACTGAGGGGAGGGAGGAGAGGAGCACTGGAGACCCTCGAGGAGTTTGCTGCCGGGGTACGGAGGTCGATTCAGCTGGGGGACAAGAGCGGTCGGTCCGGATCTTTGTGGCTTACCTTTTTGGATGGCTCCTTTTCCCGACGCAGTCATCCCAGATAAACTGCAAGTTTGTGCTGCTTCTACAAGACCTGGAGCAGGCAGGGCGATACGTATGGGGAATCGCGATGTTGGGACACCTCTTCTCACTTCTCCCCAGTAGCTCGCGGTGTTCTCAGAGCACCGGGGGCTTCACCCCCTTTCTATAGGTATGCAACTTTCCATTAATGATCTTCATTGAATTAAATTGATAAATTGCCAAACTAACATTTTTTCTTCTTCTTGCTTTGCAGATCTGGGGGTATACCTGCTTCCCCATGGGGCGCGGGGTGCAGAAAGAGGGGAGCCAGGCCATGGTCCCCCTCATGGCTAGGTGGGAGGTGACGCCTGATCCGAGGGTGACGGATCGGCGCGTCGAGGACGTACAGGCTGGGCTTGATCTCTACCCCCATGACCAGGTATGAATCTTAACTAGAACTCCTTCTTTCTTGCTTTCAAATTTCCATTTGATGTGATTGACCAATTTTCTCCTTTCTTGCAGGTAGTTTGGACTCCCTACCAGGGTGAGACAGACGTGTCCCACCCGACGGTGGCAGCGGGCCGTCCACTCTTCAACCGCCACCTCCTCCTTCTCTGCCTGGGGACGTGCGAGCCCCTCTACGTAGAGCTGGTGGTGCGGACTCTGGGATGGCACCAGCCGGCCTTAGAGATACCCTCTCTAGGGAGAGAGGGGCACTCCCGCCGAAGGTTCTTCGCCAAGGACCAGAACTGAGGGGAGGAGCACGGGAGCACAGTTGAGTACTGGCGAGGCGGAGGGGAGCAGGTCCTCCAACAGATGGGCCTCCACGACAGCTCAGCGTACATGGAGGACTACCGGGCATGCTACGCCGGGCAACTCTAGCTAGACCGGCGAGTGGTGAGTGAATGCTTAACCCTAAGCCTTGTCATTTAATTGACTGATTTTAACCTTGAGGTGTGAATGACAGATGCCGGAGTCGGCAGCAGCGAAGCTCCTAGAGGGGAGATTGGTAGAGCAGGCGGTGGAGACGGAGAGACTCCGCGCCGAGACGCGGACACTGGTAAGTCACAACTCACCCTTGATCATAATTGATTTGATTTGATTTGATTTGAGAACTGACCAAGGTATTTGAATGCAGAGAGAGGAGCTAGCGTGGGTACGGGTGAGCCGGGACGCAGGGGCAAGCTCATCCGCACAGCCAGCTAGTGGGGACATGGCGGTCCGATTGCAGGAGGCCCTGGACCAGGCGGAGGCGAGGGTCCGGGAGCTATAGACGAGGACCCAGGAGCTAGAGACGAGGGTCCAAGAGCTGGAGACAGAGGTAAGACATCGAGTCATTCCCCTTTTGGCACATGATGCGATTGATCTGACATATTTTCTTATCAATGTGCAGCGACAGTGGCAGGGAGTGGCCCCGGAGGACATGAGGCAGGACCGGGCGACCATGCGGGTCGCCTGCTCGAGGCGAGGGAGAGACAGAGGGAGGCGGAAAGTGCTCGGGCATAGATTGCCACGGACTACGAGATCCTGAAGGACCGGGTGCTGAAGAAGCACCGGGAGCAGCAGCGACAGGCCTAGCAGGAGGCGCCGGAGAGGACGGGGTCAGCCTTCGCATCGCTTGGCGACATTGTGTTCCTGGGGGACCCGTTAGTGGTGCGGGGAGGGCTACGGCCCGAGGCATCGACGGCGATGAGACCTCCCATCCTAGACCGGCGTCGGGAGAGGGAGGAGGAGGAGGTGAGCAACTCGTGTAGGCAAAGGCCTAGTGAGGGAGAGAGGAGTGAGGAGTGAGACTCCAGATGTACCACCAGGGGTATGCCCCTGTCATGATATGTACAAAACGTTTATCCTTCATAGTAGACATTTTGTGGACTTTGTCGTTGTGTACTTGACTGGTTTGTTGTTGCTTTGATTCCTGCATCCACAACACTTAAAGGAAAAAAGTTAATGTAGATCTGTCTTTAGCCCCTTGCCTAAATGATGTACCTTTCTTAAGATTTGGTCAAGGGGCTAATTTCTAATTAAAGATAGGAACAGAAATAAAATAATGAAGAGAAATATGTACATGCATTTTTTGTTTTTTTGTTTTTTTTGTTGTTTTTTGATAAGAAAATAAGGAAAATAATGTTAGTATATGTATATGGTACCACTATTTTTTTTTTTTTTGGATTTTGATTTTTTGATTTTTTTTGAAATAAGAGGAAAGATATGTACATGGTAAAATTATATACATCATGAGACTCTTTTTGTCTTTTCATTTTCCATTTTTTGTTGGATTTTTGGACTCTAAGACATATATTCATCACAAGTCAAGGTATAGGGTCCTCATAATTTACTTAGCCACGGAGGCCAAAAGCAAGGAGGATCGTGCATGATATCCTTGACGTTAGAGATTGCCCCTAGCCTTCTTGATATTTTCCACAATGGAGGGTCTTAGAAGGTCAAATTGCCCCTAGAGGAAGAAATTGGAAGAAATAAATAGGAAGTCATGTGAGGATTTGGTTCAAACCACTTTTTGTTTCCAAACCAACATCCCACACTGAAAGACTTGGTCAACAATTATTTTCAGGGGTACTTTTTTACTTTGATTCTTTGGTGGAGGTATGTACTATTTGCTACCTCCTTGATTTGGTCAGCCTTTTTCTGGGAACGTACTTTTTGCTACCCTTTTTTGACCTTTTTGGCTTTTCTTTGCCCTTTTAGGCTTAATTTGGCATTTTGCCTTTGTATTTTCTTGATTGTCCTTGTTTATGGTGACCTTGTCTTTTAGGTGAGAGTGGATGGTCCCCTACTTGTAGTTTACCCTCTTTCCAAACTTGATCGAGTGAGAAGAGAAGAGGGGATACATTGACCAAATTAGACCGTCCGAGTGTACTTATGATTTTCCAACTAAAGGACAGTACTCCAACATCGTGTGGTGTATGAAGAGACCCTACCTTACTAATGGCCAAGCGAATAAGCAAAGTCTCAAACCCATGACATTGACAAGTGATGACTGACAGACTTGACTAACTGACTAACTAAGGGTAGAATTTCTTGAGGTAGACTGCATTCCAAGGATGCGACAACTTAATTCCCTCGGCGTCCACTAACCTATAAGCGTTTCCTGAGTATGCTTCTTTGACAGCGAACGGACCATCCCAATTTTCTTGCAATTTGCTCCTGGGACCTGGTGCCTTGATGATTTTGTGCTTTAGGACCATTTCACCCACTTCAAAATTTCTCTCAAGCACTCTTTTGGCATAAAAACGTGCAATTCTTTGACGATAAACTTGCGCATGGTCAGCCGCTATCATTCGCCTTTCGTCTAAGAGTTCAAGTTGTGCTAATAAAGCTTCCCAACGTTGACCGGGGTCAAGTTCAGAAACCAATTGAACTCAAAGTGAAGGGACGAAGATCACATATGGGAGTATCACATCTGATCCGTATGTCAAAGCATAGGGGGTTTGCCCCGTTGGAGTTCGGACCGAGGTGCGGTAAGCCCATAGCCTCAACTAAGCGATCTGGTCAGTCAGCATTGTTATGAGATTTGCAAGTTTTCTTTATGATTTTAATGAGAGTTTTATTAGTAGCTTCCGCTTGTCCATTACCTTGTGGATAATAATGGGATGAATGATGCAAGTTAATACCATATTTACCACACAAGTTGCGGAGCTCCTGTGAAGTGAATTACGATCCATTGTCGGTGACGATGTCCCGAGGCGCACCAAATCTTGTAAGAATGTTGCGCTTGATGAACTTGACGACCGTTGAAGCTTTGGCCTCTATGAATTCTTCCGCTTCAGCCCACTTCGTGAAGTATTCAGTGGTAGTTAGAATGAAGGATTTCTTACGGATTTCTCCAGTTCTATCCTCGAGTGGACCAACCACATCGAACGCCCACATGGCGAAAGGCCATGGAGCGATGAGAGGGTGAAGAGAAGAGGAAGGATCATGGATTTTGTCACCGTGTAATTGGCATTTAGCACAGTGACGAAGAAAGTGAGTGCAATCTTCTTCCATGGTAGGCCAGTAATAGTGTCTTAGCAACTTTTGGGAAATTGCTCTACCATTGACATGGCCACCACATTCACTGGAGTAAATGGCTTCAACAATGCTTTGAGATTCGATTTCATCAAGACAACGGAGATAAACCCCATTGAGGGATTTCTTGTAGAGAATGCCACCGATGATCTTGTAACGCTTTGAGATGCGGCGAATAGTCCGTCTGTCAGTAGAGGTGGCATAATCGGGGAAGGATCCATCTTTGAGAAAGTTTTCAATGTCAAACTACCAAGGATGGCCATCATCAAGATCGATTTCTGGCTCTTTTGAGAGTGCATGGACTCGAAGGGAGGGAGACTTGAGTTGAGAGAACCAAGGATCAGCATGAGAAGGGACTTTCAACCTTTGGACGGAGACAGTTTCGGAAGACCTCCCTAATGGGATAGGGATGAAAGAAGCCAGGGAGGCGAGTGAGTCTGCTAGAATGTTCTGAGCCCTAGGAGTGTGGACTAGAGTGAGCTTCCTAAACTGTCGGATTACCTTACAAACTAAATCCTGGTATGGTTCCAACTTGGGATCCCGGGTCTGGTACTTGCTAAGGACTGCTGGAGAATCAATTGTGAATCTCCGATTATCCTTAACTCCTTGAGTCCGAGCAGCAATGCCATTTTCAACCCAACTAGGAGTGCCTCATACTCGGCCACATTGTTCGTGGCAGGGAAGGTTATTAGTAGCCGTGCGGAATGACTACCCCTTCCGATGAGAGGAGGACTGCCCCTATTCCACACCCTTAGAGTAAGAGCTCCGTCGAAGTAAAGTATCCAGAAGGTTCACCATCAATCGGCCCTAACTCTTCATCTGGAAAACTTCACCGACGGGAGAATATGAAGGTAAGGGGTGATGGGCCAAATGCTCGGCAATAGCATGCCCCTTGATTGACTTTTGGGTGACGTAGGTGATATCAAATTGGTTGAGGAATCTTTGCCACCTTATCAACCGTCCAGTCAGGATGGGCTTCTCAAGCAAGTACCGAATTGGGTCCATACACGCCATAAGCTTCACCTCATGAGCTAGGAAATAATGCTTCAACTTCTGGGCAACCCAGACGACGGCCGCACATGTTCTTTCCATGGTAGTGTACTTTTTCTCAGCTTCATTGAACAACTTGGATAAGTAGTACACCGCTCTCTCCTTCTTCTCGTCATCATATTGGCCAAGACTGCTCCAGTTGAATCTTCAGTGGTTGACACAAGAGCAATAAAGGCCGACCAGGGACTGGAGGAGCGAGAACAGGGGATTGAACAAATAGCTTTTCAATTCTTCAAAGGCCTTTTGACATTTATCATTCCAATCAAACTTAGCCTCTCCTCTAAGCATCTCGTAAAAGGGCTTGCAACGGATGGAATGCTGAGAGATAAATCTCCTAATGAACTGAAGTCTGCCAATTAGCCCTCTAACTTCCTTAATGTTCCTAGGAGGAGGCATGTCGATTATTGCTTTGGCCTTATTGGGGTCAATCTCAATTCCCCGCTTGCTGACTATGAACCCAAGCAACTTCCCCGAGGAAACTCCGAAGACACACTTTTTGGGGTTCATTTTGAGCTTGTGTTCTCTAGACCGTTGGAGAACTACCTGGAGGACCTCAGCATGGCCATGTCGAGTCCTAAACTTAACCAAGACATCATCCACATAGACCTCCATGTGCACATGCATCATGTCGTGGAAAATTGCCATCATTTCCCTTTGATAAGTTGCTCCCGCATTCTTCAATCCGAAGGGCATCACGACATAAAAATAAGTCCCCCAAGGAGTTGTGAAAGAAGTTTTCTCCTGGTCTTCCTCCGCCAGACGAATCTGGTTATATCTAGAGAAACCATCCATGAACGACAACATCTCGAAACCGGCAGTATTATCCACTAGGACATCTATGTGGGGAAAAGGAAAATCGTCCTTAGGGCAAGCACGATTAAGGTCACAGAAATCTATGCAGATCCTAACCTTACCGTCCTTATTCATCACAGGGATGATATTAGCTACCCATTGTGGATAAAGCACAACCCTAATGAACTTGGCTCGGTGCAACTTGTCAACCTCCTCTTTGATCTTGAGTGCAAACTTGGGATGTAGCCTCCTCAGTTTTTGTTTGACGACTTTTGCGTCGGCTTTTAGGACCAACCGGTGCTCGACCAAAGAGGTGTCGAGCCCTGGCATGTCCTCATAGGACCAGCAAAACCATCAGAAAAGGCACTAATCAAAACGACCTTCGGGGATTCTTCGGTGCCAAGGTTGATCTCTTTGGTTGGCTCATCCACAGCCATGGTTGGCTCTTCGAACCTCTTTGTGCCATCCACATAGGAGCTCATTGGGTCCTCTTCTTCTGACCCAAGATCTCCCGGCTCATCAAAATCTAGCAGATAGACCCCTAAACCATCGTCTACAGAGTCACCTTCTTCAAAATCAGCCTCTATAAGGGTAGGCTCCTCAAGAAACTCTGGGACTTGACTCAACTTAAGACACCTCTCAGCCAAGGCCATAACATAACGGGCAGGAACTTGCCTACCCTTCTCTTTGCGAATGCGTGGCTGAGAGGGACCAGACTCTTCTAAACCTAGACCTGACTCTAGACTTGATTCTAAGCCTGAATCTAAACTAGAACCTAAACCCCTATGTACAGGACTATGTACAAAACTATGTACAGGGGAAGTGCCCCTAGAGGGGCGAGAATGAGAGCTTAAGCAGGAAAGCGTTGGCCCCTGGCCGATCGGAAGAGAGTCCACAGAGGAAGGGTACTCGACAGAGATCTCGCATTCCCACCTTTGAGAATTGGCACTATTTTTTTGGAGTCAAGGCTCAAAACCATGAGTTGTTGACTCAAGGATGCCCCGACTGGTGAGGTGAGGAATGGAGGAAGGACAGATTGAGAAAGGAAGGGAGAAGAGGTGGGTGGAAATCGTGTGCTGAGCACACCTCGGTTGAGGGGGAAGATGAAGAAGATGGGACAGAGACGAAGATGGAGGGTCAGAATCAAAGAGCAAGAGAAGGCCGAAGTGCTCGCAGACTTCCTCGATTTCGGTAGCTTCTTCTTCTTCTTCGCTTTCGGAGTCGGACAACTCCTCCACCATGGGCTCCCGAGTTCCCGGCTGGAGGGGCCCCTGAATAAAATGCTCCTGCAGGGTCCAGGTAAGAGGTTCATAGGGTGTGAATGGATTCGGATGAATTGGGTCCAGGTGAAAACCTAGACCAGCCCTAGCCAACACCTCTTGACTTGAACACTACTGACAGGACCCTGCTTGTTTCTACCCAATCCTCGGCCGTGAATATAGCCGATCTTCGCCATCACTTCCCAGCCTTTCCCTTGAGGACACGGGATGGTCTCAAACTCTTCATCCAGAGGGGGAGGTTGGTTTAAATCGAGGGGCAAGGGGAGATCAAAGATGGACATGACAAGTTTCTTCCCCTTGTCCGGAATGAACAGATGTGGCATTTGCTCCGAAGTGATAGAGTTGAGGGTTTCAAGGGTAGGAATGCTCTTGATCTTGATAACCCGCCCATTGAATGAAAATTTGAAGCATTGGTGGGTGGTGGAAGGGACCCCTAAAGTTTGTTCTAACCAAGGATGACCAAGGATGGCCTTATAGGCCGGATCGACATCCAGGACAAGAAACTCGGAAGACATAGTGATGGGTCCAATTTCCAGTTGAAGAGAGATTTTACCTTTGACAGTCCTCTTGGAGTTGTCATAGGCAGCAATGGTGGAGCAGATTTTCTCCAGATTATCCTCCCCCAAACCCAATTGCTTGAGGGTCTTCATCGGACAAACATTAATGGACGCCCCGGTATCGATGAGAGTGGAATCTACCGAAACCCCATTGAGGGTGACGGTAAGGCAAAGAGGAAGGGAGCGACACTCGGGGGCAGCAAGATCTTTGTCCGAGAAGGAAATGGAGGGTCCTTGGGTGAGGGAGAGGATGGCATTGGTTACTCCACTGGGAGGAAGGTCGTCATTGACCATGATTTTCTGGAGGAATTGGAGGAGAGTGGACTGGTGGGACGGCGATCTCCGAATCAATTCTAAGATAGACACCCTCGCAGGTGTCTTGTCCAAGTGTTGCAGAATATCATATTCGGTGCCGACAGGTGGTGGGGGTCCATTATCCTCCTCTTCGTGAGATGGCTGTGGGGGAGGAGGAACAATCTGATTCCTGAGTGTGACATGAACGTCCTCCTAGGACCTAGGGAGAATGAGTTGGAGGGGTTTAGTGCTATGAGTGGATGACTCATAGGAGGGGGGAATGGGGATGGAAGGATAGGCATCCTGAGGAGCAGGTCGGATAAGCACTAAAGGTCGCTCCTCTAGAATGGCATCTACGGTGGTGGAGGGCTCCTGAGATTCTACGGAGGGACATGGGTACCACTCCTCAAAACCTTCTACCCCCCATTGATGTTCTCTCCTCACGACCCGAGGTTCCGAATGTGTCATGGTATTGACCCTTTCCTGGGACCTAGAGGAGGAGGGATTGTTGCTTTGGTGGTTGGGGAGAGGGTCTCGCATAATACCCAGGTCCCTTCTTGTATACCTAGACTTGGCTATGGCGACCTTGACATCCTCCCAATTGATCCTACCTTGGTCGTTCATGTCATACACCCAGTCTCGGAAGGTGAAGCAATTATGGAGTTCATGACCGGGAGACCTATGGTAGGGACAGTACTTTGAAGTATCGGCCCTCGGATTGACGTTCTCCTTTTGTGGGGGGAGTTGGATAGCATCATAGGACATGAGGGCAAAGAATATGTCCTCGAGGGATTCGGGGAGGGGAGGATAATGAGACCTCCTAGGACCAGACGGGTATAGCCTGAAGAAGGAGGAACAACAGAGTAAGGCCTAGAAGGATGTGATGGGAATTGGTGAGGATTGGAGGGAGGATTGGAAGGCTTGTTAGGAGGCCTCAACGGCTGACTGCAAGCGCTGACGGACTCATTGACGGTCACCCCCTCGGTGGTAGGTGCCGCGGGAGCCTTGCATCCTTTGGGCTTCCCTTCGAAGAATGGCGGAAGAGAGGAGTCCTTGATTTAATTTTGGACCACCCTAGCTCGATTGTAAAGATGTGAGAAGGAGGGGAGCTCACTTAGAATAAATATAGAACAGAGCAAAGGGGTGGTGTTGGTGACTATCATTGTTATGGCTTGGGACTCCGGGATGGGGATGTCGGTCCTTGAAGCCATGGATCTCCATCAATTGGCGAATGTGACAAAGTCTTCATCCGGCCTCATATTTTCTGCCACCAAGTCGGGAAGTGTAGGGACTTGAGTGGCCATATAAGAAAAGTGGGAGATGAAGCGTTCAGAGACAATGTCAAAATTGACAAGATCCGATGCGGGTAAGGCGGTGAACCACCTCAAAGCCTCCCCTTCTAACGATTGTTGAAAGAGGTGAACTAAGAGGACCTGATCATATAGCCACCGGTGGGAATCCATAGTGAAGCCGGCAAGATGGAATTGGGGGTCGGTGGTCTTGTCATACTTGTGGTATTTCGGGGCCTTGAAACCCGGAGGAAAGTAGGCATTGGGGAGCCTGCAGTAGTTTTGGAGAGAGTGAGGCTTGGAAAGGGACAAGGACTTAGCTAAGAGTCTCCTAACAAGACCCTCCATCTCCGACCGAGAGATGGATTTGGATTGAACAGGGGGTGTAGGTTGGACATAAGGTGGATAGACGGAGGGAGGAGTTAGAATGGCAGTAGGTAAGGGAGTAGGAGGAGGAGGAATAGGAGTGGAGATGGGGACCCGGGATGGGGTGACTGGCCTTGGAATGGGCCTAGATGAAGAAGCATGGAAAGGAGATGGAGATGGAGAAGGAGAGGAAGGGGAGGCCATTTCCCGGACAGTATGCTTGGAAAGCATTGAAATGATGTCCTTGGGCGAATAGCGGGTGAGGAGTTTGGAAAATTCGGGGTCTTCTTGAACTTCTTGGGCATACGTGGGGTTGACCCTCAAACTCACACTCTCCTCATTATCAGCTTGAGAAGAGGATTGGACTGACTCCTCGGGCTGAACATTAGCATTCATCATTCCGACAAATTCATCATGAATATTATCTTCGTACTCAAAAGCCGGATTGTTAGTCATGTTAACGGAATTCAACCAAGAGTCCATTAGTAACACAACCTACTGGTTTTAAGGTGGTTAAGTTGATTAATTACACTGTTATTAGGAGAAATATGGATTTCTACCAAACAATGTTATCAAACGACGTCCCCAAAATTTTTAGATGTTAAGGTTGTGTGTTAATTAGTCTTGTAAAGGCTGGTTCTCTCAATCCTCAGAATAGGCGGACTAAGTGGGAGGTGAAAGGTCCTCCTGCCCCATACCGTGAGAGAATCCATGGAATTTAGGGGCTTATAGAGTTCTCCTTGAAGCCAACCCGATTTACCCGAGAGGGAATCCCCGAGTAAAAGGTTGTGAATCAAGGAGGGGCTATCCTAAAATGTGTGGGGAGGCTAGAACAGAAGAGAAATAAGGACCCCCCATGACTGAGGACAGTTAGAGAATAGATAGGAAGCAAATAGAAAGAAAAATCAATCAAAACAAGCCAAAAAACAAGCTCCTGGGAAGTAAACGGCAAACCCGCTAACATTCAGTTCTTCAGAAGACAGTAAATGACATGATCGATGGACGCTGACAGAGTATAAATGACAGAAGATGTTGACGCTGAAAGAAATAAACGACAAGAAATTTGGACGTTTACCTGGGTAGGCGGCATGTTCGCTTGCCGTTTACCTGGGTGAAGACTGAAATCGTGGCAGCAGTGTTGGTCCCACCATGATCACCAAAAAAGAGCTGTGGACGCTCCGTTCTGCACAACCCCAGATGCAGTTGATGTTCCGAAGGTTCCCGAACGTTGCCGCTCCCTCGCTGGCGTTGGATGGATGCCGGTTGACTTCTTCGACCTCCCCATTTGACCAGGTTGACCAAGGAGAAAGACAAAGAAAACAACAAATGAACGGGGGGGAGGTGATCGCCAGGGCCTTACCTATGCCCAAGGAGGTGTTATGATCGCGTCGATGACGTTGCCTCGCGTAGCAGTCGATGGCGGGGCTCCAACTTTCCTTTCTTCGGCCGGCCAAAGGAAGGAAGCTCCACAGTCTCCTTCAAAGTGTTCCTGCCACAAAAGGAAGCTCTATTAGACTTTGAGATGATGTAGTAAACGTCCTAAACAGAAAGAAGAAGCCCAAAAGGAGAGTCTCGTACCGGTTGCGGGCTTGAGAACAGGGGTGGCCAAATGCTATGGCCACCCTTCTTCCCTCCGTTTTTGGTTTGGAAAACCCCTTTTAGGTGTGTAGGAAGGTGCCCTGCATGCCTAAGGTGAGTGCGTGTGTAGTGAGTTGCATGCAAAGACTAAAGGAGAAGAAAGTGAAAGAGAGGGAGAAGAGGGAGGTGATCCTCATTGTAGTAGCTTGTTTGGCTCCTTTGTGGGCTCCTCCAGCACGTGGTGAAGCCTCTTGGATGCTCGAAAGGTTGAGAAGAGAGATAACAAGGGTGGAAGCTTGAGTGCACTTTCTCTCTCTTATCTCAAAGTAGCAAGGCTTGGGCATCGAGCATCCCCCCCTCTCACTTAGAAGGCCAAGGAGTGACCTATATAGGCAGTGTGGTCGGAGCTAGGAAGCCTAGGATGCTCAAGTGTGAGAAAGCACACTTAAACATGTGGCAATCCATGTGTTAGAGCTTGAACCAATGAGAGGGGGCCAAGTAGGACTTTTACTGGGTCAAGGGGGTGCCAAGGTGGCCCATTTGCCCATTGGGAATGACCCCATGTGCTGCATGGCCGAGGAGAGGGCGCTTAGTGGGCTGGAATCTCGGGCAGTTGCGTAGACCAAGTAAACTAGGTTGACGTCCAACGATGATGCCGCCAACCCCATACAGACGTCAACATGTGTGGACGCCAACATGAGTCAATGTCCAGGGAGCTTGCCGACAATTGGGAGTCAGTGGCAGTCGATGTTGCTGTTTACATGGGATCCGAGGCAAGTCAAAAAACGCTCAAACAAGCCTTATTGGACCATGAACCACACGGGGATGGGCCAAATCTCGCGTCTACAATAATGAGGGTCCACCCTTGGAAGAACTGTGATAAAAAGGTATCTCATGATGATTTTCCTAGGGAATGGAGATATAAAAAGGATCATCCAGAAGAAAATATAATTGGAGATCCATCTGTTGGGGTAAGAACCAGAGGTAATGTTATTTCGTGTGATTACCTAGTGTTTTTCTATCAAATAGAGCCAAAGACAATCAATGAAGCACTAACTGATGAATCTTGGATTTTAGCCATGCAAGATGAACTAAATCAGTTCAAAAGAAATCAGGTCTGGTCCCTTGTTCCTAGACCATCAGATCATCCTGTGATTGACACCAAATCGGTGTTCAGAAACAAACTAGATGAAGGTGGTATTATTACTAGAAATAAGGCTAGACTGGTTGCTCAAGGCTATTCTCAAGAGGAAGGTCTAGACTTCGATGAAACCTATGCACCAGTTGCTAGACTTGAGGCTATTCGAATTTTACTTGCTTATGCAACTGCATTGGATTTAAAACATTTTCAAATGGATGTAAAATAAGCTTTTCTAAATGGTGTCATAAAGGAGGAAGTCTATGTAGAACAGCCTCCTAGTTTTGATGAGGTAGATTATCCTAATTATGTCTTTAAATTACATAAAGCTTTATATGGTTTAAAACAAGCACCTAGAGCTTGGTATGAAAGACTTAGTGCATTTTTATTAAACCATGATTTTATTAGAGGAAAAGTAAATAGCACTCTTTTCATTAAATCTAATGCCAGAAATATATTAATTGTTCAAATTTATGTAGATGACATTATCTTCGGATCTACTCATGAATCTCTTTGCAAGTATTTTGAAAAACTAATGCAGGGAGAATTTGAAATGAGCATGATGGGAGAACTCAACTACTTCCTTGGACTACAAATCAAGCAAAGCAAGGAAGGAACTAATATTAGTCATATCACATATACCAAGGAATTATTAAAGAAATTTGGATTTGAAAATGTCAAACCTTTGTCTACTCCCATGAGCACTTCTACCATGTTAGATAGTGATCCAGAAGGTAAGAAGGTGGATCAGAAACTTTACAGAGGTATGCTTGGTTCTCTACTTTATCTAACTGCAAGTAAACTTGATATTTTATTTAGTGTATGCATGTGTGCGAGGTAACAATATGATCCTAAGGAATCACACCAGATCTCAGTAAAAAGAATTTTTAGATATTTAGCTCATACTCATAACTTAGGTCTATGGTATCGTAAAGCATGTGAAACAAATTTAATTGAATACTCGGATGCTGACTATGCTGGATGCAAAGTAGATAGAAAAAGCACCAGTGGTTGTTGTCAATTTCTTGCAGGATGCTTAATATCATAGTCTTCAAAGAAATAAAATTCAGTAGCATTATCTACAGCTGAAGCTGAATATGTAGCCACCGGGAACTCTCTCCCCTTATTTAAATAAATCTACTCTCTATTCTTTTCGCCTTTGCGATTTCGATACCGTTTATTTTGTTGTCTTATGCAATTGATGCTCCGCCTTTTTAGTAGTCACTTTATCTTTCTCTGTTGCGAAGGCAACTCATCCCTTACCGATTCTCTCTCTTTCCTTTCGCACCCTTTCGACTCCAAGATCTGCGAAACCCTCCATCGACTCCTGAATCTTTCTCCTCATTCTCGAAATAGATCAAAATGAGACTTGAATCCTATCTGAAATGCAAGGGTGGACTTGAAGAAAATAGGCAATTACAGTTGCCACCCAACACTACTAGGAGAGCTTCAGAGAAAGTCTTCTAAGGAAGAAAAAGCTCTCAGACTTTAGCTTTCAGAAGGGCTTGTGAGACTTGAAGGAATTCGAATGAAGCTTGTAGGAGATGTCAAAGCTTGTATGCACTTGTTGTGTTGTCTGTGTGTGTCCCTTCTTCAAACTTCAGCTCCTTTTATACACTTCAAAATATAGCCGTTTGAAATATAGCCGTTGGAGCTTGTGGCCATTTGCAATATGTTTGTTTGAAGAGATCTCTAGGATCCTTTGGGTCTTGAAATGTTTGTTATCCAGAAGTCTTTCAGTTTTGCTTCTTACCAAGATCTTCAGAAGGAGGTGCAGTTTTCACAGCTAGAAGATAAGCTCTTTCTCTTCAGAATGGACTGTGAAAGGAGCATTCTAAAAACGTGCTCCAATAAATGCCTGCACAAAGACAAGACAAAAGAGAAGAGTATCTCCATACCTTTGAGGTAGGTAAATCAGAGAAGTACAAAGAAAGGTATGGAAACCTCGGATGCAGAAGCTTTTAGATAGAAGGAGTAGACAGACAGTTAGGCTAAAAAGGTAAAGTATGGGTCTGTCAGTGGTAGGTGAGACAGGTCAGATGCCATGCGCCTGAAAATACATAAATGCACTGTATCTATTGTATCCAGGAAAATCCGGAGCAAAGACATGAAGACCATGAAGCTAAACTAAAAAAAATATCTCAGAAGTAGTCTGCAGTCTGCACAGGATTTAGATAAATATTTCAAGTATAATGTTTCTTGTCCTATCAGAGAAATACAATAATAATAATAAAATAATGACAAGATGATGTACCAATAAGATATTGAAAGTTCAAAAAAAAAATGTATGAAAAGATTTGGAGATAAACTTGCATTAGGTGTTAAGCCTAAAAAGGATCATAAGAGAGTTTAAGTACAGAGTTAATCAGTGAAGTCGAATCCAAAAGAACATGTAATTCGACTGAAGAAATAGGAGTGATTCGACTTCAGTAAAGAAATAATAAGGTAATTCGATTTCTATGAAAACAAGGCAATTCGATTCTAACAAGAAAATAGCAATGTAATTCGACTTCTGAGAAGACAAGGCAATTCGACTATAGCAGTCGAATACTATATACGATTTCTGAGGCATTCGACTGTGGCGGTCGAAGATAACAGTCGAATAAAGAGTTTAACTTTTAAGAGACATTTGACTGTAGCAGTTGAAGATGACAGTCGAATCAAGAATTGGATTTTGTAAGGCATTCGACTGTACCAGTCGGAGTCATCATTCGAATTACATATAAAGTTGTGGACTTCGAAAATTGTGGAGGTTGTTTAACTTTGTTTCTGAAGAAGTCGAAGTTAGCAGTCGAAGTCAACAGCCGAATTCAGTAGGGCATAGAGAGAGTCCGTGGACTTAGAAAATTTTGTGATCAGGATTTTTAACTGAGGTATTTACCTATATATATTTTTTGTGATATATTTTCTTTGTAGAATATCTATTTAAGTATTTTCCATAGCAAAAATAATGAGTACATTTGAATTAAGAAAATCTTTGAATTTAAATTTCTAAATTTCTTAGGGGTAGTTGCTCAACACATTGTACGTAACTCGTCGAGTAATCAGGCGATAGTAACAGTTGCACAACACGCGCACTTAGTGTTGGCAGTCAGGTGGAACTTACGACTCTATCACTGGTCATGTTAAGCACAGGTCCAGAGGTCCGGCGTGATTCAAGATAAGAGCGAACTTCTAATAGCCGTTTGGATCATATCGATCCCTAAAGGGGGTAATAGGTGTTAGGGTACAACCGACTCATCGACCATGTGGGAATCCATGGACAAAGGAGACTTATGGAGGCCTTGAACAAAGACTCACTAGTCCGGCAGAAGGAATATCCGACGGAGAGTTCGTCTAAGTCAAGAAAGTGTGTAAAGAAACAAGTGCTCGACATTCTAGAGGAGTTCTAGAATAGTGGAGCGTCAAGATCAGCGTCCCAAAACAACGCACAAATCGTAAAATAAAGCAATTTAATTCCATAATTTATCAGATGATTTTAGTAACATGTTAATGCCAATTAAGCTATATTTGGATGGTTTCAAAGTGTGTGCATGTGTCATGAAATCATGGATGGAAATTAGTCATGTGTATGTATTTTAAATCACACATAAATGTTCAATTTATATTAAGTGAAATTATTGTGGTTATAATTGGAAATAAAGGGTATAAGCACAATAGGTAATTAGAGCATTGCAAATCAGGTGTTTTCTGCAAAAATCATGTGAACGCGGCGCACCCCAGTAAGGGTCGCGACGGGTTCAGGGTAGATCGCGACAGGTTCGTATGAAGAAGGCGATAGGGCTGTCAGACCAGGCAATCAGGTCGCGACAGTGGTCCTGTCACGATCAGATCATGATGGGATTCATGTCGTGATCTGCTTGAGAATGCGGCCTATCGGGCCGTCACGTTCTCAGGTCCTTGGCCCGAGTCCGACAGAGATCTAACATGTTCTGGGTTCTTGATCCAAACTTACCATGTTTTGACATAGGGTCGTTCGAAAATTAAGAACTAATGATACCAGTGGTGAAAAATTATGAAACTAGTTGCAAACAAATCCAGACATGCAATAGTATTCCCAGTAATTAGGAATTTGAGGACAATCATGGTTTCGACATCGTCCATCCAAGTTAAACATGAATCTGTGTACAGGAGAGATGAAAGATTTAATTCTCAAAGTAGGGTTGATGAAAATTAGGGATTTCAAGGGCAAAAGAAGCCTAACATCCTTCAATCCTTACATTAAAAATCTCATGGCATGAGGACGAGTATACATGAAGATATGAATTTAAGAAGAGGGTTCGGGGTCATGAAGTTCACAGAACTTTGAAAATTGAGAACTAAAGATTTGCTTGATGGAAAAATATGAAATCAAAGGGCTTTTATTCCTGATGGATGAGACATCCTATAGAAAAATTTGCATGGTTTATGCTCGTGAGAATGCCTACCTTTCATGTTTTTCTTTTCTAGGGCAAGAACTTGAAGAACTCGGGGAAGAACTTGGGAGATTCTTCTTCTCCACGAATTCTCCTCCTCTTGGCCTCTCTTCCTAGTTCAGCAACCCCTTGGCACGAGCTAGGGCAGGCCATGAGGGTTTTAGGTGAGTATTTAAGCTTATCCCCATTCCCTTTCCTAATTGGACTCTAATTCCCTTTAATTCCAAATTTCCTCTTTTCCTCTCCCCTTTTTAAGCAAGAGATCTCCTAATTGGGTTGAGAGAGAGAGGATTTCGCGGCCAAGCAATTGGGGTAGGTTTAGGATTCCAAATCCAACTCAAATCACTTATTTTAATGCATTAAATACCCTCTTTGTATTTAAGTAATATTTTAGTTACGAACTTTAGATATTTTTCTATTATTCCCCTTTTAAAATCTCTATTTTTAGTCCACTAATTTATAATGGGTCCATTTAACAAAGCCCAATACTTATTTTCATTTGATGGATTTTATTTAATTCTCTTCTCTTTGATTTTCTAATTAATTTAATTAGTTTTCTCTTATTTGATTTTCCAATTATCATGATTTTAATATTATGTAAATTTTAAATTTTTAAGTTCTCCAAAAATTCAGGTTGCTACATCCTCCCCCTCTTAAAAAGAATTTGGTCCCCAAATTCATATGATCATAAGGGAGGAAATGTCACGTGTAGGTGACACCTTTAAGAACACATGATCACCGACTTGGAATTTAATCTCGCCTTCTTTTGTCGGCATAGCTCCTTTGTCTGGACTGAGCAGTCTTAAGCCGGTCGCTAATCACCTGAATGTCCTTTGTGGTACGTTGCACCATGTCCGGGCCTAGCCATTGTTGTTCTCCAACCTCATTCCAACATGCAGGAGATCTACAATTCCTTCCGTAACTGCTGTTGTAGGCGAACTCAATAAGGGATAGATGCTCGTTCCAATATCCTTGGATGTCTATAGTGTTGCCCAGCTAGCAAGCCCAGAGGGGGGGTGAATGGGGTTTTAAAACTTCGTCTACTAACCCTGTACATAAAAACGTTCACACAAAACACACTTCGATGGATGTTAGTGATAGTGAAGATAAACAGCAATCACACAAAGACAATCACACAACACAAGGAATTATCCTGGTTCGGATCTCCTCTCCTTAGGAGTCCTACGTCCAGTCCCTGAGCAAAATCTCAGGATTTCACTACCAAGGGTACAGTCCCCCTTAAGGACCCTTACACCCAGGCGCAGCTGGTCTTCCTTCAACTGAAGGGAATTACAACCCCCTGGATACCACACCAGTTCTCCTTCAACACGAAGGGAAAGACACACCCTGCATCCCACCAGGTCTTCCTTCACAATAGAAGGGAACAACTCAAGAAATAGTGATCAAGGAGATGATGCCCCTAGATTAAGCTTATAGAACACTGCTTGATCTGAAACAAGGACTGAGAAGAAGAAGAGATCTACAATCAAGGACTCTTCTCAGACCCAAAGGCTCTCACACAGATGTGAACTTAGCACCAAGAGCAAGAGATAAAAACTAATGAGAGTTTGTGCTTGGCTCTAAGAATGGCTTGTAGAAGATTGAAGGCGTTGTAGCTTGTTATTACTCTCCCTATGTTCTTTTGTCGAACTTCATTCTTCTATATATATCAACGTTTGAAATTCGAACGTTGGAGTGTCTGTTGTCTCTATGCATAAGTGTACGTTAGACTGCATGGTACTGTAGAAGCTTCAAGTCAGCAGTCTTTTATCCATTTGTGCACGCAAAGAGATAGGATCTTCTGTAGTATCCTTTGGCTCCTATTTTGTCCAACATTGTATGACGAATGTTGTTAGAAACCTGCATACATTAAATGCTAAATAATAGACAGCTAAGCTGTCTCTTTTTGTTAGTCAACGTTAGATTGATTTTATATAGAAGTAGAAATTTCATTCTATTCTTCCAAAAAGATGTTTGCAGAATAAGCACGAGAATAGAAGATATCGTCTGCATGAATACAGAGATATGATCAGAGTAATAAATGCACAGATGTTTAGAAAGATGTGCGAGAAAGCTTTGACTTTTCAACGCAGTCAAAAGTGAGTCAAATATCAAGTCGTTATATTTGGCTTAAGTGAATCGTTATGATTCTATAAGCAAATCGTTATCAACAAGTCGTCATAATCAAATCGTTATAGAGTCATAAACAAATCGATGTACAAATTGCTATGACGTTATAAGAGATCGATGTACAAATCATTGTGATGTTATAAGTAAATCGATGTACAAATCGTTATGACATTATAAGCAAATCGATGTACAAATCGTTATGACGTTATAAGCAAATCGATGTACAAATCGTTATGATGCTATAAGCAAATCGATGTACAAATCGTTATGATGTTATAAGCAAATCGATGTAGAAATCGTTATGACGTTATAAGCAAATCGATGTACAAATCGTTATGATGTTATAAGCAAATCAATGTACAAATCGTTATGATGTTATAAGCAAATCGATGTACAAATCGTTATGACGTTATAAGAAAATCGATGTACAAATCGTTATGACGTTATAAGCAAATCGATACGATGACTAAAGGAATCATTACGAGAGCGAATCGTTATGATGACTACAGAAATCGTTACGAGAGCAAGTCGTTTTGATGACTAAAGGAATCGTTACGAGAGCAAATCATTACGAGAGTAAATCGTTATGATTACTTATCGAATCGTTGTGAGGGCAAATCGTTGCGATCACTTATCGAATCGTTGTGAGGGAAAATCGTTGCAATCACTTATCGAATCGTTGTGAGGGCAAATCGTTGCGATCACTTATCGAATCGTTGTGAGGGCAAATCGTTGCAATCACTTATCGAATCGTTATGAGGGCAAATCGTTGCAATCACTTATCGAATCGTTGTGAGGGCAAATCGTTGCGATCACTTATCGAATATGAAATCTTTATGAATGTAAGGAAATCGTTATATCTTCATAGAAATTGTTATGAACTTAGACAGATATGATGCTTCAAACTTACATTGTTGTAGAGTGATGAATACTTACATCATGGTTGATTTGCTTGTTTACCCTTGGTTTATTTCATGTGCTTAAAATCTCATAATAAATTGTTAGATTAAACATTTATCATTGTTTTGTTAATCACCAAAATAGATATGTAATTAATTTAAATTATATGGGGATAAACTGATCATCAATCTCCCCCTTTTTGGTGATGACAAAACTTAACAATTAGCAAAGATGATTTGAAATAAGTCTAAGCATTATTGCGAAAAGAATATAAGGGAAATATTTCAGAAATGCTATATTTCTCCCCCTTTTTGTCATGTAAGCAAAAAGATACAAGAGCTTGAGACAAAGAAAGAGAGAAAAGAGCAAAGAAAGAGAGAAACAAAGAGATTTATGGAGCATTGGAGGGTTCAGAGAGATAGAAGGCAGGAGACAAGAGAGATGCAAAGCGCCTAATGATAGGTAGCGCTTGGCGTTCCTGCTCTTCAAAATAGGCTTGAAATGCTCCAAGCTCAATACAATAGGAGGGTCCTATGGTGGGAGTCATACTCTTGATGTGAAGCTATCTCTGATCTGATATGAAATCCCAGTATTTGTCATTGCCAAGAGCTACCTTGTAGGAGATGAAGCAACCAAAACTGGCAAACTGAAAAAACTGAGTGATTTTAAAGGGATAGAAGATCCGATGCTGCCGAAATTCCTTCTTTAATTCTAGAAAGATCTTGTACCGTTCTTCCCATTTCAGGAAGGAGTCTCGGACAAGGTGAAGAGAATTTGCATCCAGAAATTCAGCGGGAGTCAGAAGAGGTTGATGGGAGCGAGCCTAAGAAGTATTCAACTCTTGAAGCTGTTGAGCGGACAAAGTGTAGAGCTTTTCCCAATCAGTAGGTGACAGACGCTCACATTCAGATAGAATAGGGACAAGGACATCTGCCTTGAGGTACCCCTGAAGATACTGCTTGAAGACAAATCTATGAAAAGCGAGGTTATGACCTTCTTGCACAGAGAGCCTAGCCATAACCTGAGTAGCTCGTTCAAACATGAGAGTTCCCACAGATGAATCCATGATCAGGGAGTGAAGTGGAGGAAGGAACACCACATCAGGAATGACCAAAGTGGCAAAGTCAACTCGGAGGGATTTAGTGTGAGCAACCCTGGAACTTAGATCATGGATGGCTTGCCTGAACTGGCCCAGCTGCACCTCGGGAATGTTGTGAAGATAGCAGTAATCGCAGTACATTTTGTATTGCCGGTTGAACTTGATTTCCTTCTGAATGAAGGGTCCAAAAAGATTTTTATGATGAATCTGAAACCATTCAGAGAGAGGGAGAGGAGCTTCTCTGGATGGATATCTGGTGGCTTGAGTACGACGAAACTGATTGTACAGATCTCTGTTGCTCCGAGCCCATTGTTATTCAGTTTTGGCTTCAGTCATGGAAAAAAATTTTGACTGTTGAGCCTTGGAAAGAAAAGCATAAGGGAAGATGGTATTGAGATGGGCCGAAAGATTTTGGAAAGGAAGGCCAAAGAGGTGAGTAAACACTACCTTTTGAAGAAATTCCTCATAGATAGGTTGTTGCTTATTGGAAATGGAAAGAGAGAACCAAAGGGGAGGATAACAAGGTTCAGAAGAGACAGGATGGGTGGAAGTGAGTCTCCTCTTCTTAGGAATAGGACTGGAAGAGCCTGTCCTATGAGAGTGGGTCCCAACAGCCAGGACTAAACCAAGTATTGCTACTTCAAATTCATCCTTGATGTCTTGGATTTCTATGTGAGCTAATTGGGCACCCTCAGGAATAATAGTAATGAAAGAAGGGGGTGTTTGTGGATGGAAGAGGGAAGCAGGGGTGATAAAAGGGAGATCAGAAGGCCCTGAAGAAGAAGGACCACTAGAAGAGGCTCCTGCTGAAGAAGATGCAGGAGGAACCTCAACAGAAGATAAGGGTGGAGGAATGATGGTGGAGGAAGTAGGAGATGAAGGAGGTTGGGAAGTGAAAGGTGTATGTGAGGAAATGGTTCTGGAGCGGGGTGAGAGGAGCTGGAGGAGCAGTGGATGAGGTGGGTTTTGAAAAAGGTGCTGGAGTGGGAAGGGTAGGAAGGACAGAGGGCTCTGGAGCTACAGCCTGATCTTCTTCTCTTGTAGCCACAGATTCCACTGGAGCTGAAGCAACCTCTACTAGCCCTGCTGGCCCAGATTCCTCAGCAGCAGCTACTTGTTCAGCGTGCTCATCCTCAACAGGAATTGACCCTGGTGGCCCTGTAGGTTTTTCAGACAAAGGCCCTGATGGCCGCTCTTCTTCTGGCTGCTGCTCTGCAATGACAGGCCATGATGGCCTATTAGACTCTTCACTTGGCTCTGATGGCCCTGCACTACCAAAAGGAGGGGCATGAGATGGTAAGTGCTCCCTCAAAAACGCTGACAAATCTACAAGCATATTCCTCAGACTGTCATAATCTTTTCGTAGGCTTTCAAGTTCAGATGACAGTGCCCCTAATGAACGGGCAAATGAGCTTTGACTAATAAAAATGGAGGCCACATCTGACCTCACGGAACACAAAATTTTGCCTTGCTCATCCAGGCGCTCAACAACAGGTTTCAAATTGATTTTCAACTTCTTTTTCCCAGATCTCCTGTGTGGCTTACAGGTGAGGAGAGGAACTTCTTTAGCCACATTTTTTCTTTTGTCTTCTCTTACCCTAACCACGGGCTCTTCATGATCAACATTTTCAATTTCTTCTTCTGAGGCACTTTCCACAATGCCTTCTCTAAACAGATCATCAATGGGGGCATTGACATTTTTCTCCCCCTGAACTGCTGCTGCCTCTTTCTCAATTGATTGCTGAACTGGAACATCTTCCATAGGCACATCTTCAGTCTCTATTCTTTGCTCCCCCTGAATGGGAGCTTCTTCCAAAACAATCGAATCAATGTGGCCTGATGCCACGGCTTCTGCAATTTGAACTTCACTAACTATTGGATCCCTCAAAGAGCTTTGGATGGATTCCAGTACATCTCTGAGTACTGATCCTACTCAGGAAGAGGGAAGAGGATCCTCTGAACTATGCCCAATGGGCTCAATATCCTCTGGAGGGATATCCTCAATCCTGCTGCTAGATTCAGCTGCTGGTGGTGCTACTGCTGCTTCCACAGATGGTGCTGCTGCTCTTTCTGCTGGAGCTACTGGATTTGCTGCTGCTGGTGGTTCTGCTGCTGCTACTTCTGCTTCTTGGACCTCTTGGGCTTCACCAATGATGGCTTCACCCTCAGCCACAGAAGTCTTCGTCCAAACTCTATTGACAACCGAAAAACCATTTTTTCTCAAATTTCTAGACCGAATAGCTTGACCCTTCTTCTCAGACACATCTCCCACCACACTAATGCCATAGTGTTGAAATATCTTGGTGAGAAGATGAGCATAAGGTAGAGAAACGTTCAGCTTACTCTTTGTATCCCATACTTGCACGCTTGTAAACTTCATCCTTTCAATCATGATCTCTGCAGTGTTGATTTCTTGGTTCTGGACAGCCCAGAACATCAGGTCGGAATCCGCCTTTGTGCAAGTGGAGAAGGTGGCACTCCTTGGGACTACTATTTGACACACAATGAAATGCAATAAGCGATTGAACGCATTCAACTGGTTGATGTCTATCTTTCCATCCTTCAATCTGTATTCGGGACCAACAATCCCTAAACCTTTCGCCTGGATATCCACAGTATGAACTCCACTGTGTCCAGAGGTAGTCACATCGAAGAGAGATGCTAATAGGGCTTGTGTGACCCTAATTTGAGTTCCCTTGACCATGGAAGTCAGGATTCCGTCTTCCTCTATCTTCAGACAAACATAGAAGGCTTTCACAAGGTCTGGATAACTTACTTCTGATAGGGTGGCTATCTTTGTCCACTTCAATCTGCCCATAGCTGCGACGATATTGTCCATTCCATTCTTCTGCAGGTCTGCCACATCTACTGCTTTGTGGCCGCATAGCTTGGTCTTTACTGAAGCAAATCTTTCCTACTGCTCGGCGGTAAGAAATGCAGCTCCATAGCCCCCGACGCTGCCGGAGACACCATAAGAGGCCATGGTTTTGGATGGGAAGAGTTTCTGGATGATCTAAATGGAGAAAGGAGTAGAACCCCTCAAGAAATTTCTCACAGGAAAGAGGTGGAAGCTTGAAATTTCAGAGAGTCGATGCCAGAGTGGATAGGGTATCGCCACAGGCAGAAGGAAGAGGACGATGAAGAGATGTGAATCGTTGCCGCACAGATTTCGGGATATAAAGGAAAATTAAAAGAATGACTTTTAGAATTTAGAGACGCCATAATGGCAAAAAACAACAAAACTGACTAGTTCGATAAGAATAAACTCTTATAAAATATCGAACCGTCATGACAAAATTAAAAGAATTAGCAATAATTGGAATTATGCTCCCTTCTAAGAGATTTAAACCTCTCTTCAGGTAAGGCCTTTGTAAAGATATCTGCTAACTGATTGTTTGTGTAAGGCCCTCAAATTTGGTCCTTTTATTTTGTTGTGTGTGTAGATTCGTGCCTGTGTGTGAATATTATGTATGCATATGTAGATATCTACGTACATATTAGCTAGGTGTACTTACGTATGCACGTGTGTGTTAGTTGTAACTATTGTTTGTTTGCATGGGGTAGTAGTGTGTACATTATACTACGTATATTGCATGTATATATATATAGCATATATATGGTTTTCCTGCATGGTTTAAGCTCTGGCCGAAGAGCAAATTGGCGTCAACATGGATGGACGTCCATGTTGAGTAAACGTCCATGTCGATGGACGCCAACTATTAGGTAAACGGCCATGGATGTGGACGTCTACTTCTCTGATTTTCTGTGCGCAGCAGACCCTGAAATTCTGGATTGGGCTTGCTCACCGATTGGGGAGATGTCCCCAATGGCTCTCACCTCTCCCATCATGCCTTGCGTGAGATACCAAGCCCCATCTTATAAAATCACTACCCCTTGCAACCTGAAAGAGCTCTCTTGGCTCTTTGCAAAGAGGAAAAACCCTAGCTGAAAGAACAGGTGAAGAACTGAACTTTGAGAGCTCAGATCCGGCGATTGAGGCTTCTTCCGGCGAGCTATTTCAACTGGGAGGAAGATTGGACATAGGGGAAGGCTTCCCCAACGCTGGACTGAAGGCTACTTCATCCTAGAACCCGGAGGAAGGAGTTTGTGGAGGCTTCTTGGCACTGCCCGAGGAGAGCTTCAACAACCATTTTGATCTATTTGGAGGTTTTTCTAAAGGCAAGTAACCCATCCTCATTGTCCATGTGTATGTCCAGTAGGTCTTAGGTATTTTATGGGATTTTATTCGTGTCCTGGAACCCCACATTTCCCCCATCTTTGGAGTTCGGTCTGTGTTTCTGCACAGACAGGAACTTAACGGCAAGATCTCTTGCCGTTAAGATCTCCAGTTGGTGGCAGACGATGCTGCCGTTAACCTCTGTGAACGACCAGCCTTTGCCGTTTAGTTCTTTAGGACAAAACAGGGAACTGTTCCTCCTTATATATGATTATTTTCTGGATTTCTTTGCATGAGGATATATTGTAAATGTTATATGCTATGTAATATAGATAATGGAATGCATTGTGAGATTTCTGTGAATTTCTGTAATTAGTATAAATTGTTAGGTTTATGTGAAATGCATGTTAGATAAAGATCTCGGATAGGATAGCTTACTGTTCACCTGATTCATGAAGAATTTGAATGCCATAAATTTTCTAGATCATGCGTATGTATGTCAGTCTCTGTCTCGAAAATTTGGGAATTTTCCCATGATCATGTGATTTATTATAATTTCTGTATTGAAAATAGAAAACATGTGTAGGTTCTTGTAAAACTCACAGTAAACTGTATGATGTGAAATAAATTCGGGGAAAAACTTCTATGGTAAAATGAATGATAAATACAGGTTAGTGCACTGTCAAAATAGACCTTGATTTTATGCTTCCATGATAACGGATTTATGAATGCCATATGGTTGAATGTTTTATTTTTTGTAAATTTAATATAGTTCAGAAAATTATGAAAATTTGCATGTGTGGTCTGAAACCTGCAAATAGTCTGTGGTTAAAATCTCATATGATTTGGGCAACAGCAAAGTACATTGTAGAATTTCCATGTGAAAATGAGCTATTAATGCGTGCTTAACATACTTATGGTTGGATAATGTGTTTTCAGCATGATTAGAGTAAGTTGCTGAGTGTTTAAATTTTGTCAACAGTAGTATCATGTTAGGAAAAAGATTTAACTATGTGCTTGAGTGTGAAAATAGAAATGGTGTGTTAATTGTGTAAAATTGTGCGTGTGTTAAATCGGAAAATGTGTAAATTGTGCCGTGTGTGACACTGCTTCCATAGAGGGCTGTGGAACTGTACTGTGGAAAAGTCCCCACGGGAAGGTTCAATGTGTTAAAATTCTAAGGGCATTAGGATGAAATCCTGGAGGTGGACAAGTACCACTGGTTAGGGTGGAGATTACTTCTCCTGGTCTACGCAGTACTAAGAGTCGTCACTGTGTTGCCTAGGTGGCGTCTATGTGTTATGTGTTATGTGATGTGAATGTGTCCTTCTAGTGGTGGTTTGGACTATGTGTCACGACATTTAAATGTGAAAATGTGAATGTGTATATGTGCAAATTGTGTAGTGCGAACATGTGAATGTGAAATGTGTAAATTTGAACAATATGAACGTGTAAATGTGTAAACATGTGAAACCAATGTGTTAAAATGCGAACTTGTGATTATGATATGATAATGTTAGATTCATGTCAAAACAGCAACCTTAAGGTGTTTACAATGGTGTTTTATATGTGCATAAATGTGTAGAATCCATGTTAGGGGTATTTCCTTCTTATGTGTGAAAATCCCATGCTAAATTTGCTATCATGTTGTGGTTAAATGTAAGTGTAGCTGTCATGTGAATGAATGAGTAGAAAGCATGCGGTAGGTATTTTATTTTGGAATGACATAAACCATGTATCTTGTGTTACAAAATTGGTAGAAATATCATGATAGGTTGTTTCTTAACATTGTTCAACCATGCTACTTGTTTTGAGTTGATGCAATTGAATGTAAGGCTTGCATGTGATGCATGCATGTATGATGTGTATGGAGTTACTTGCTGAGTCTTTTAGACTCACTCTTGCTTCGACGTACAGGCTTAGCAGGTGACCCTACTTCCTTGGAGGAGACCGTCGAGAGTGACTCCGAGTGAGGAGAGTAGAGTGTTGTGGAGTCACCGTTATTGTACTTTATTTCCATAGTATGTAATTGAGACTTATGTAATTGAAGCTTATGTAAATTGTGGACGAACAATGTAATTTGAATTTTGTATTTCATTATGTGGACTTAGTTCCTTAAATTGCTATATGGATCATGTATGTTTAATGTGGATGATGAAATGAAAAGACAGTAGTTATTTTACTTCCGCTACTCCGTATTCATATTTGTGTACATCTCAATCATGTGTGTTAGTGCTTGGGTAAATGTCCCACTGTGACGAGACTCACTATGCCGACGTGGATAGGTATAATCGTACCGGTTTAAGGAGGGTCGTCGCAGTTTGTATCAATAAATGAAATATCTATGTTACCATTAGCTACATGATCACGAATGAAATGATATCTAACCTCAATGTGTTTAGTCCTTGAGTGTTGTACCGGATTTTTGGTGAGATTTATGGCACTGGTGTTGTCACATAACAATGGAATTGTCTTGATATGAAGCCTATAATCCTCAAGTTGTTGCTTGATCCATAGGAGTTGTGTACAGCAACTTCCAGCAGCTACGTACTCAGCTTCAGCTGTTGACAGTGCTACTGAGTTTTGTTTCTTGGAGGACCATGATATCAGACATCCTGCAAGAAATTGACAACAACCACTGGTGATTTTTCTATCTATCTTGCATCCAGCATAGTCAGCATCAGAATATCCTACTAAGTTAATTTCACATGACTTTGGATACCGAAGACCTAAATCATGAGTTTTAGCTAAATATTTAAAATTTCTTTTTACTGAAATTAGATGAGATTCTCTAGGATCTGCCTGATACCTGGCACACATGCATACACTAAATAAAATATCAGGTCTACTTGTTGTTAGGTAAAGTAAGGAGCCTATCATACCTCTGTAGATCTTTTGATCTACTTTCTTACCATTCTTGTCACTGTCCATCCTCGTTGATGTGCTCATAGGTGTTGACTGTGGCTTGGCATTATCGAATCCAAATTTCTTTAAGAGTTCCTTGGTGTATTTAGCTTGACAGATGTGGGTCCCATCTTTTCCTTGCTTGATTTGCAATCCAAGTAGTTTAGCTCCCTCATCATGCTCATCTCGAATTCTCCCTGCATAAGCTTTTCAAAGTACTTGCAAAGAGATTCATCAGTTGAACCAAAAATTATGTCATCTACATAAATTTGTACGAGTAATATATGTTTGATCTTGGACTTGATAAATAGTGTACAATCTACTGACCTCTACTGAAACCATGGTCTAATAGAAATGAGCTAAGCCTTTCATACCAGGCTCTAGGTGCTTGTTTTAAACCATATAGTGCTTTGTGTAGTTTAAAAACATGATTCGGAAATTCAGTGTCATCAAAACCTGGAGGTTGTTCTACATAAACTTCCTCCTTAATGAAACCATTTAGAAATGCAGACTTGACATCCATTTGAAATAATTTCAAGTCTAGTGCAGATGCATATGCAAGTAAAATTCTAATAGCCTCAAGTCTAGCTACGGGTGCATAGGTTTCATCGAAATCTATGCCTTCCTCTTGGGAATAGCCTTGAGCTACCAATCTGGCCTTGTTTCTTAAGATTACACCAGCTTCATCCAATTTGTTTCTGAACACCCATTTGGTGCCAATAACTGGATGATCTGATGGTCTAGGAACAAGTGACCACACATGGTTTCTCTTAAACTGATTCATTTCATCCTGCATGGCTAAAATCCAAGATTCATCAGTGAGAGCTTCATTGACTGTCCTAGGCTCTATTTGTGAAACAAATGCTAGGTAATCGCAAGGGATTACATTACCTCTTATTCTTACCCCTACAGTTGGATCACCAATTATATTCTCAGGTGGGTGATCCCTTTTGTATCTCCACTCCTTTGAAAGGTTTTGATGTGGAATTTCTTTTTCTTGAAGATCTTCCAGAGGTGGATCTTCTTTGTCCTCAAATGATGTATTCTTTAGTTTTTCGGACAATTCATCTGTATTGTCATTATCACTATTTTCTTCCTTTCTCAAGGAAGGATTAGTCTCATCAAAGATAATGTGCACAGATTGTTCAATTAATAAGGTGTGTTTATTAAATACTCTATAGCCTTTGAGTTTAGAAGTGTACCCCATGAAGATGCCTTCATCTGATTTGGCATCTAACTTACCAATATCTCGTTTGACGTTGTTGTGGATGAAGCAAGGACATCCAAATGTCCTGAAATGACTAATCTTTGGCTTCTTTCCTTTGTACAGCTCATAAGTTGTCTTCTTCAGTATGGGCCTAATCATTACTCTATTTATGAGGTAACTTGTTGTGTTCACTGCTTCAGCCCAGAAGTATCTTGGCAGATCATATTCTGACAGCATTGTTCTTGCCATGTCCAATAGAGTTCTATTTTTCCTCTCAGCAACCCCATTTTGCTGTGGTGTCCTCGGTGCTGAGAAGTTGTGCTCAATTCCTTGATCTTCACAGAACTTGACAAATTTTTCATTTTGGAATTCTCCTCCATGATCTAATCGGATTCCAACAATGCTATATCTCTTATCCTTTTGTACTTTCTTGCTGAAACTTACAAAGCTGCCAAATGTATCATCTTTATGTTCCACGAATGAGACCCATGTGAATCTGGAATAGTCATCAACTATAACGAATCCAAAATTCTTTCCTCCAAGACTCGTGGTCATCATTGGCCTAAATAAGTCCATATGAAGGAGCTCTAAGGGTTTAGAGGTGGTTACCACAGTTTTTGATTTGAAGGAGCTCTTAGCATGCTTTCCTTTAGCACATGGTATGCAAATACCATCCATTTTTGTGCTGACCTTTGGTAGACCTTCCACCAGGCTTCTCTTTATCAGCTTCTTCATACCATCCAAACTGCAATGGCCCAATCTTCTGTGCCACAACTCAGTTGATTGCTCTTTGCTTGCTGCTAAACAGATATCTTGCTCCTTTAATTCTTCAAGATATAGCACGTACAGGTTCTTTTCCCTATAGGCTTCAAAAATGACTACTCCATCCTTCATGATGCTGCACTTGGATTCTTGAAACTTTATCTGATGACCCTTGTCACAAAGCTGGCTTATACTGATGAGATTATGCTTCAGACCTTTCACGCATAGAACTTCTTCAATTACTATTTTTCCTTTGCTGCTTACTGAACCACTGCCAATAACAGTCCCTTTTCCGTTGTCTCCATAGGTGACTGTTCCTTCTTTAGCTTCGAGGTGAGAAAATAGGTTTTTATTTCCTGACATGTGCCTTGAACATCCACTATCCAAATACCATTTGGATGCTCGAAGGTTTCCCTGAAATAAAAACATTAAGCTTTAGGTACCCAAGTTCTTTTGGGTCCTGGTTGGTTAGTATCATCATTTTTCTTTTTGATTATCCACCTTTTATATTTAGTTGGACATGTAGTCTTGTTGTGACCTAGTTTGTTGCAGTGACTGCAGCATGTTGTTCTAGTTACTTTTTCAAGATATTTTAGGTTAGCTTTGTATGCTATGTCTTGTTCAGATACAAATTTTGGAGTTAGATATGTCTTAGGGTATACTGTTGTGTCTTCATTATCTGAGGGCGTATAGCCTAGTCCATGTTTCCTTTTTCCTGACCGTCTAGCACCTCTCAGTATTAAAGAATTCTTACCATTAGTGAATTTTTCTAAGGTATTTGATAGTTTATCATTTTCTTCTGTTAAAATTTTGATTTCATTTTTTAGTTCTTCTGAACTTTCTTATTTTTCTAATTTTGTTATTTGTTTATTTTTATCTTTTAGATTTTCACCTAGCAATTCATTTCTTCTTTTGAGTTCATTAACTTGATTCTCTAGTTGTTCATTTTCTGATTTTAAGTCTGAATTGGTATTCTCTAGACATGTAACATTTTTCTTACTAGCTTTTAGTAATTTAGATATTTCTCTATATTTACCATATAATTCATTAAAAGCATCTTCTAAGTTATCTGAATCAGAATCATTGCAGGAATCAAAGGATGAGTCAGAGGTTACCTTTTTGTGACGTCTGCCATGAAAGCTAGGTTAGCCTTTTCTTCTTCCTCACTGGTTGAGCTTGACTCACTGTCCGAGTCACTGTTGTTGTCCCAAGCTGCTGCCATGGCTTTCTTCTTATGTCTTCTGAACTTTCTTGAACTGTCCTTCTTTCTGAATTTAGTTTTCTTGAGTTTTGGACACTCTGCCTTGATGTGTCCTGGCCTTTTGCACTCGTAACAAGTTGGTTCATTCTTTTTGATGTCCTTTGCTTCAGGTTTCTTGAAATCCTTTCCCTTTTTGAAATATCGTCTGCCAGATGGATACTTCTTTTTCTTGGCCAAAATCCACTGCAGTTTCCTAGACAGCATTGCTTCTTCGTCTTCACTATTTTCACTGTTGTCTTCGTCTTCTGATGGTTCCTCATAGCTGCCTTCTGCTGCTTTGAGAGCATTGGTGTGTTTCTTCTTGCTTGATGAATCTCCTAATCTTTCCATGTTTATCTTATGGGCCATGAGGGACCCAATGAGTTTCTCCAATGACATCTTCTTTAGGTCATTGGCCTCTTCTATAGTTGTTACCTTAGGAGTCCATACTGCTGGTAAAGATCTTAGAATCTTTCTTACCATTTCTCCAATTTCATATGTCTTACCAAGACCAGCTAACCCATTTGTTATATCTGTAAACCTGCTGAACATCTGGGTTATAGATTCTCCAGGCTGCATCTGAAACTTTTCATATTGAGCCACTAGTATATCTATTCTTGTTTCTTTGACTTTATCAGTCCCTTCATAGGTGATTCTCAGCTTCTCCCACATCTCCATTGCAGATTTGCAAGCTGATACTCTGTTAAACTCTTTCTTGCTAAGAGCACAACACAGGATACTCTTAGCTTTGCAGTTGAGGGAGATCTTCTTTCTATCATCGTCTGTCCAATTCTGCCTTGAGTTTAGGACAATGAGATCTCCTTCTTCTATGATTGACCAGATCTGAAAATCGAATCCTTGCAAGAAGTACTCCATTCTGGTCTTCCAGTAAGTGTAGTCTTCACCGTCGAAGAGAGGAGGTCAGTTGACAGACTGACCTTCAATGTTTCCTTGAGCTGCCATTTGATCTTTTCTCTTCAGATCGTTGGATCTTTTTCTTTATTGAAGAGACTAGCTCTGATACCACTTGTTGCCCAGCTAGCAAGCCCAGAGGGGGGTGAATGGGGCTTTAAAACTTCATCTACTAACCCTGTACACAAAAACGTTCACACAAAACACACTTCGATGGATGTTAGTGACAGTGAAGATAAACAGCAATCACACAAAGACAATCACACAACACAAAGAATTATCCTGGTTCGGATCTTCTCTCCTTAGGAGTCCTATGTCCAGTCCCTGAGCAAAATCTCAGGATTTCACTACCAAGGGTACAGTCCCCCTTAAGGACCCTTACACCCAGGCGCAGCTGGTCTTCCTTCAACTCGAAGGAAATTACAACCCCATGGATACCACACCAGGTCCTCCTTCAACACGAAGGGAAAGACACACCCTGGATCCCACCAGGTCTTCCTTCACAACAGAAGGGAACAACTCAAGAAATAGTGATCAAGGAGATGATGCCCCTAGATCAAGCTTATAGAACACTGCTTGATCTGAAGCAAGGACTGAGAAGAAGAAGAGATCTACAATCAAGGACTCTTCTCAGACCGAAAGGCTCTCACATAGATGTGAACTTAGCACCGAGAGCAAGAGCTAAAAACTAATGAGAGTTTGTGCTTGGCTCTAAGAATGGCTTGTAGAAGATTGAAGGCGTTGTAGCTTGTTATTACTCTCCCTATGTTCTTTTGTCGAACTTCATTCTTCTATATATATCAACGTTTGAAATTCGAACGTTGGAGTGTCTGTTGTCTCTATGCATAAGTGTACCTTACACTGCATGGTACTGTAGAAGCTTCCAGTCAGCAGTCTTTTATCCATTTGTGCACGCAAAGAGATAGGATCTTCTGTAGTATCCTTTGGCTTCTATTTTGTTCAACGTTGTATGATGAATGTTGTCAGAAACCTGCATACATTAAATGCTAAACAATAGACAGCTAAGCTGTCTCTTGTTGTCAGTCAACGTTAGATTGATTTTATACAAAGTAGAAATTTCATTCTGTTCTTCCAAAAAGATGTTTGCAGAATAAGCATGAGAATATAAGATATCGTCTGCATGAATATAGAGATACGATCTGAGTAATAAATGCACAGACGTTTAGAAAGATGTGTGAGAATGCTTTGACTTTTCAATGCAGTCAAAAGTGAGTCAAATATCAAGTCATTATATTTGGCTTAAGTGAATCGTTATGATTCTATAAGCAAATCGTTATCAACAAGTCGTTATAATCAAATCGTTATAGAGTCATAAATAAATCAATGTACAAATTGCTATGACGTTATAAGCAGATCGATGTACAAATCGTTGTGATGTTATAAGTAAATCGATGTACAAATCGTTATGATGTTATAAGCAAATTGATCTACAAATCGTTATGACGTTATAAGCAAATCGATGTACAAATCGTTATGACATTATAAGCAAATCGATGTACAAATTGTTATGATGTTATAAGCAAATCGATGTACAAATCATTATAATGTTATAAGCAAATCGATGTACAAATAGTTTTGATGTTATAAGCAAATCGATGTACAAATCATTATGATGTTATAAGCAAATCGATGTACAAATCGTTATGACGTTATAAGCAAATCGATGTACAAATCGTTATGACGTTATAAGCAAATCGATACGATGACTAAAGGAATCGTTATGAGAGCGAATTGTTACGATGACTACAGGAATCGTTACGAGAGCAAGTCGTTTCGATGACTAAAGGAATCGTTATGAGAGCAAATCGTTACGAGAGTAGATCGTTATGATTACTTATCGAATCGTTGTGAGGGCAAATCGTTACGATCACTTATCGAATCGTTGTGAGGGCAAATCGTTGCAATCACTTATCGAATCATTGTGAGGGCAAATCGTTGCGATCACTTATCAAATCATTGTGAGGGAAAATCGTTGCAATCACTTATCGAATCGTTGTGAGGGCAAATCATTGCAATCACTTATCGAATCGTTGTGCGGGCAAATCGTTGCGATCACTTATCGAATATGAAATCTTTATGAATGTAAGGAAATCGTTATATCTTCATAGAAATCGTTATGAGCTTAGACAGATATGATGCTTCAAACTTACATTGTTGTAGAGTGATGAATACTTACATCATGGTTGATTTGCTTGTTTACCCTTGGTTTATTTCCTGTGCTTAAAATCTCATAATAAATTGTTAGATTAAACATTTATCATTGTTTTGTTAATCACCAAATAGATATATAATTAATTTAAATTATATGGGGATAAACTGATCATCATATAGTGCAAGCTCTCAACATGTCTTCCATTATTTGGTTGGTCCTTTTAGTTTGCCCATCAGTTTGTGGATGGAATGCGGTACTAAAGTTGAGTTTAGTACCAAGTGCACCTTGTAGTCCTTTCCAAAAATGAGATGTGAATCTCGGATCTCGATCCGAGACTATGGATGATGGAACTCCGTGTAGTCTCACTATCTCCTTGACATATAGGGCAGCTAGTACCTCTACCGACCACTTACTCTTTATGGCTAGGAAGTGGGCAGATTTGGTTAGTCGGCCTACAATAACCCATATGGCGTCGAGTCCACCACGAGTCTTGGGTAAACCCATGATGAAGTCCATGACAATGCTTTCCCATTTCCATTCTGGAATATCTAGCAATTGAAGTACACCAGCAGGGCGCAGGTGTTCTGCTTTTACTTGTTGGCAAGTAAGGTAGTGTGCGGCATGTTCAGCTACCTCTCTTTTCATGTTCGGCCACCAAAACATTCTTTTCATGTCTTGATACATTTTGGTGCCTCCTTGATGAATAGTATAATTTGTCTTGTGAGCTTGATCCATTAGCTTCCTCTTCAGTTCTTCATTGTCAGGGACGCATGTCCTCCCTTGAAAGACAAGCCTTCCATCCTCTATCATAGCGAAGTCCAGTCTTTCAGTTAAAGTTTCTTTGACGCGAACCAAGAATGGATCATCATCTTGTTGAGCTTTGATCTCTTCCAACAAGTCGGATTGAATCTTGATGTTTGCAACCAAGACTCGATCATCCCTATGTTCAATATTTAAGTCTAACCTTGCGAATTGTTCTAGTAGTTGCATCTCGCCAAGGACTAGACTTGAAACAGATGCCATCGGCTTTCTACTAAGAGCATAAGCCATGGCGTTTCCCTTGCCTGGATGGTATTGAATGTTGAAGTCGAAATCTTTGAGGTATTCTAGCCATCTTCTTTGTCTCATGTTGAGTTATTTCTGGGAGAATAAATACTTCAGACTTTTATGGTCTGAGTAGACAGTGAATTTCTCTCCATACAAGTAGTGTCTCTAGATCTTCAAGGCGAAGACCACGGCAGCCAACTCCAGATCATGCACGGGGTAGTTGACTTCATGAGTCCTTAGTTGGCGAGAAGAGTAGGCGATGACTTTCTCCTTTTGCATCAGTACACACCCTAGCCCAATCCTTGAGGCATCGGTGTAGACAGAGAAACCTTCTCCCTCTATTGGCAGAGCGAGAATAGGTGCTGAGGTAAGACGGTCTTTAAGAGTTTGGAAACTCTTCTCACACTCTTTACTCCAGGAGTAGGGATTCTCCTTTCGTGTTAGACGCGTGAGAGGAACGGCGATCTTTGAGAAGTCATGGATGAACCGCCTGTAGTAGCCAACCAGTCCTAGGAAACTTCTGATTTCGGTGACGTTGGTTGGTCTCTCCCAGTTTAGTACAGCTTCGACTTTGGAGGGATCAACGGAGATGCCATCCTTTGAGATGACATGGCCCAATAAGGACACTTCTTCAAGCCAGAATTCACACTTGCTATGCTTTGCGTACAGTCTATTGTCTCGCAAGACTTGCAGTGCTATCTTCAAGTGTTCTTCATGCTCTTCCTTGGTCTTGGAGTATATGAGGATGTTGTCGATAAAGACGACCACGAACTTGTTGAGGTAGGGCCAATATATGTTGTTCATGAGTTGCATAAAGGCTGCAGGAGCATTGGTTAGCCCAAAATGCATAACAACAAACTCATAGTGCCCGTACCTGCTCCTGAAAGCCGTCTTGAAGATATCATCCTTTTTTATCCTCATTTGGTGATAGCCAGATCGAAGATCGATCTTGGAGAAATACTGAGCTCAAGATATTTGGTCGAACAGTTCATCGACTCTGGGCAAAGGGTACTTGTTCTTGATGGTGAGTTGAATGAGTTGTCGATAGTTGATGCAAAGCCTCGTCGATCCATCCTTCTTCTTGACGAACAGCACAGGCGCTCCCCATGGGGAAGTACTTGGTCTGATGAACCCCTTTTCTAGTAGCTCCATCAAATGCATCTTCAACTCCTTTAGCTCGGCAGGTGACATCTTGTACGGTTGACGTGATACCGGGGCAGCTCCAGGGATCAACTCTATGGCGAAGTTGACATCACGTTCCGGTGGAATCTCTGGCAGATCTTCAGGAAACACATCGGGGTAATCTTGAACTATGTGAATGTCTTCTATCTTAGAACCCTTCTTTTTCACTACTACGGCTACTAGAAAAGCAATACAACCTTTCCTTATCATGTTATGGGCTTTTATGGCGAAGATTAGAGACATCTGTCTCTTATGTCTAATCCTGGAGAATGCCAATTTAGGGAAGTCACTAAAGGTAATCTTCCCTTTCTTACAATCGACACTTGCCCCATAAGTGGACAACCAGTCGGCCCCTAAGATTACATCATAGCCTTCCATGGGCATACACACCAGGTCGGCTTTTAGGTTATGGTCTCCAATCATTACATCGGCAGATGGAAAGTATTTGTTCAATTTCTCCTTCTCCCCCAGTGGCGTTGTGACCGAGAACTCACAACCCATGGATATAGGTTTTGCAGTTGCTTTTTTGCTGGAGTATATGGGACTATTGCCTTGGGTTTCCTTTCTTAGCTAGGACCCTCTGTGAGGTTGAGGGGATGCTTCTTGCCATTGTTTGGCCTAGCAGATGATTGACCCGAGGTCAATTCCTTCTTCACGAACTTCCCTTTGATACGGTCGGTGAAGTCCGTAGCATCTTCCAGCAGCTGAGCTTTCTTCACCATCTCGGCATAGGTTTGGATGTCGAGAGGTGCTAGTTGGGTGATGTATTGTGTCTTAAGGCCGTTGAGAAAGTGATTATCCTTCATTCTTTCAGTGTTCACTAGATGTGCAGCATAGCGCGCCAGTCTTGAGAACTGGGCTTCATACTCGGCCACAGTCAGGCTCCTTTGTTTAAGAGCAGCAAATTCCGCAGCCTTCTTTTCTTGGACACGCTCGGAGAAGTACTTGGTGTTAAATGCTTCCTTGAATTCGGTCCATGTGAATTGATCGTTCTCCCTAGTAGCTTCCACTGACTCCCACCAAGCGCGGGCATCCTTCTCCAGTTGGAAAGTAGCTAGTAGCAGCTTATCCCCCGCTGCACATTGCATAACATGGAAAATTCATTCTGTTTCCTTCAGCCAGTGCTCGGCTTCATCCAGATCCGTGGATCCACTGAACCTAGGCGGGTTCAGACTCTTGAAGTTACGATGCAGCTCGCCTGCACCGCCACGGTTTTCGCCACCTTGGGTAGCTTGCATGATTGCACGAGTCAGTTCTTGAATGGTCTGTTGCATGCCCCTCATTTGAGCACGTTCAGCAGTCATCTCGATTGCTTAATTCCTACAAAAATAGCTTACTGTTATGATACTGATGTGAAATTTAATTCGTGCATGTGTGAGTTTATTTTAGCTAGTTACCCTTGGCTCTAAGCACAACTCACATAGGTAGGATCATTGACTCTAGTCGAGGCTGGTCAACCTAGATCATCCTATACTTAAGAATAACCTAGGCTTTGATACCACAAAACTGTCATGCCCCGACGCGGAATATCGGAACGCGAGGCAGTTGCAAGTAAACGGTATAGAGCAAATACTAGACATCAAACCATTGCACAATGGATAATACTAAAGCAAATTCATTTCATTAATAACTTTCCAATGTCTAGTTACAACCACTAATATCAGAGCCAATCTATAGGGCCCAATTACATTGAAATAGAGCAAAAGACTGACTAAGACTCTAACATAGTACTAGGATGCTAGGGTACTCGTGACGTCACTCCTGGTCGTTCCCGTCCTCTTGAGTGTACAGTTCATCCTCAGTCTCACCTGGAACACAACAACAAATAACGCAGGGTGAGCGATAACACCTAATAGGACTTAAATCTCAATAGTCAAGCAGGCTTTAAATGATTAATGAATTAAAAGGCAGAGTAACTAATGATAGAGCGAGAGAGTCAAGTAAAAGATAGTAGGATAGCACGTGAACGAAATAGCATAGGTTTCCAAATATAGCACGAACGTCAATTATAGCACAATTAGTAAGATGACCATAGCACAATAGCACAAAGTATAGCAATAGCACAACGAGTATAGCATAGCACTTTGTTGTCAACAGACAACGAGAGAATATAGCACTTTTGATTGTCATTAGATTAATCTAGATAGTATGGCACTTGGATGTAATGCCGACATCCAGATCATTTAACTCCCATGGGCAAATGGCACTTTCGGGCGCTCTCCCCAGGACCAGATCGGGTCCCATTGCACTGGAATTGGTTATATTGTTTATCATTAGACAATCAGTCAATGGCCAATATAGAGTACCAAGAAAATAGATGAGAGCACTAGATGAATAGACGAGATAGTAGAGTGAACGTGAAATGATGAGTGAGTAGAGCATAGATGAGAGCTAGTGGACATTGTACGTAACTCGTCGAGTAATCAGGCGATAGTAACAGTTGCACCACACACGCACTTGGTGTTGGCAGTCAGGTGGAACTCACGACTCTACTACTGGCCATGTTAAGCACAGGTCCAGAGGTCCGGCGTGATTCAAGATAAGAGCGAACTTCTAATAGCCGTTTGGATCATATCGATCCCTAAAGGGGGTAATAGGTGTTAGGGTACAACCAGCTCGTCGACCATGTGGGAATCCATGGACAGAGGAGACTTACGGAGGCCTTCAACAAAGACTCACTAGTCCGACAGAAGGAATATCCCACGGAGAGTTCATCTAAGTCAAGAAAGTGTGTAAAGAAACAAGTGCTCGACGTTCTAGAGGAGTTCTAGAACAGTGAGCGTCAAGATCGGTGTCCCAAAACAACGCACGGATCGTAAAATAAAGTAATTTAATTCCATAATTTACCAGAGGATTTTAGTAACATGTTAATGCCAATTAAGCCATATTTGGATGGTTTCAAAGTGTGTGCATGTGTAATGAAATCATGGATGGAAATTAGTCATGTGTATGTATTTTAAATCACACATAAATGTTCAATTTATATTAAGTGAAATTACTACGGTTATAACTGGAAATAAAGGGTATAAGCACAATAGGTAATTAGAGCATTGCAAATCAGGGGTCTTCTGCAAAAATCCTGTGAACGCGATGCACCCCAGTAAGGGTCGCGACGGGTTCAGGGTAGATCGCGACAGGTTCGTATAAAGAAGGCGACAGGGCTGTCAGACCAGGCGATCAGGTCGCGACGGTGGTCCTGTCGCGATCAGATCAACGACGGGATTCATGTCGCGATTTGCCTGAGAACACGGCCTATCTGGCCGTCGTGTTCTCAGGTCCTTGGCTCGAGTCCGACAGAGATCTGACATGTTCTTGGTTCTTGGTCCAAACTTACCATGTTTTGACACAAGGTCATTCGAAAATTAAGAACTAATGATACCAATGGTGAAAAATTATAAAACTAGTTGCAAACGAATCCAGACATGCAATAGTACTCCCAATAATTAGGAATTTGAGGACAATCATGGTTTCGACATCGTCCATCCAAGTTAAACATGAAGAACATGAATCTGTGTACAGGAGAGATGAAAGATTTAATTCTTGAAGTAGGGTTGATGAAAATTAGGGCTTTCAAGGGCAAAAGAAGCCTAACATCCGTCAGTCCTTACAGTAAAAATCTCATGGCATGAGGAAGAGTATACATGAAGATATAAATTTAAGAAGAGGGTTCGGGGTCATGAAGTTCACAGAACTTCAAAAATTGAGAACTAAAGATTTGCTCGATGGAAAAATATGAAATCAAAGGGCTTTTGTTTCTAATGGATGACACATCCTATAGAAAAATTTTCATGGTTTATGCTCGTGAGAATGCCTACCTTTCACATTTTTCTTTTCTAGGGCAAGAACTTGAAGAACTCGGGGAAGAACTTGGGAGATTCCTCTTCTCCACGAATTCTCCTCCTCTTGGCCTCTCTTCCTAGTTCAGCAACCCCTTGGCACGAGCTAGGGCCGGCCATGAGGGTTTTAGGAGAGTATTTAAGCTTCTCCCCATTCCCTTTCCTAATTGGACTCTAATTTCCTTTAATTCCGAATTTCCTCTTTTCCTCTCCCCTTTTTAAGCAAGAGATCTCCTAATTGGGTTGAGAGAGAGAGGATTTCATGTCCAAGCAATTGGGGTAGGTTTAGGATTCCAAATCCAACCCAAATCACTTATTTTAATGCATTAAATACCCTCTTTTATTTAAGTAATATTTTAGTTACAAATTTTGGATATTTTTCTATTATTCCCCTTTTAAAATCTCCTAATTGGGTTGAGAGAGAGAGGATTTCATGTCCAAGCAATTGGGGTAGGTTAGGATTCCAAATCCAATCACTTATTTAATGCATTAAATACCCTCTTTTAAGTAATATTTTAGTTACAAATTTTGGATATTTTTCTATTATTCCCTTTTAAAATCTCTATTTTTAGCCCACTAATATAATGGGTCCATTAACAAAGCTCATACTTATTTTCATTTGATGGGTTTTATTTAATTCTCTTCTCTTTGATTTTCTAATTAATTTAATTAGTTTTCTCTTATTTGATTTTCCAATTATCAAGATTTTAATATTATGTAAATTTTTAAATTTTTAATTTCTCCAAAAATTCAGGTTGCTACAGAGTAGCTATCTGAGCTGCAGACGCAGGCCTCTCAGCGTGATGCCGACCTCCCTCGTAAGGCTACAGAGCTGACGGTGATGCTCTTCATGGAGCGGAGGGAGTGCGAGCGTGACCAGTGGGAACAGGAGCACAGCTGGTGGGCAGAGGAGCAGAAGCATTTCTCCCAGCAGGTCCTAGACGCGCGTACCAGCCTTGGCGTCTCCGAGCGTCTGCTTCGGGAGGTTGAGGACAGTACCGGCGCGGCAGGGAGCATGTCGTGAGAGAGGGGCAGGCCAGCGCCTACTCTGCGAGCTTCCTCGTGACTTCCTCTGAGTACCAGAAGAACGTCCAGGAGGGACGTGGTGCCCAACGGTCTACCGACTCACGTACCTCCATGAGGCCACCAGATCCTCGCATGAATGCAGATCCGGGGGAGGCTGACAGCAGCCGACGGCACCGTCCAGCAAAGAGTGGTGGCGAGAGCTAGGCCACCTTCATGACATGTACTTTTTGCTTTTCTATGATGATGTGCTGGTGGGGTACTTTTATATGTTGTACTTTTTGGGTCGGCCCCTTTTTGGCCATGATATATATATATATATATATAGATATGCTTTGCCTTTCTTCATGGTGCACCTAAAAAGCACTTAAGCAAACAAGTTAAATAATTGTTCTGGCTCAGCCCCTTACACATTAAGCGAACTGGACTTCATGATTTTGTCAAGGGGCTGAGCCTTTATTCAAATAAGGCGTAAATAAGAAAATAACATAATTAAAATGTGGCATGCAGGTAGACAAATGCTAACATGAAATTAAAAGATGAGCATGCATTTAATACCTTCATGCAACTAAGGGAGAGTCAATTCATCATTTTTTTTGTGTTTTCAACATATTCGATGTTTTTTTTAGTTTCGAAAGTATGCAATTTTTTTAGAAGTTTGAAAGTATTCAAAATTTTTTGAGATTTTTTATATATTAAAAAAATTGAATTTTGAAATATTTGATGTTTTTTTTGGCATTTGAAAATATTTGATTTTTTTGTTTTGAAAAATAGGCAGCAACTCAACTTAGTCCCTTCTTAAAAGGACGCACAGAACGAAGGGGATCCGCTCTAAGTGAAAAAAATATGATACCCAGACCCTTCAATTACTCAGTCATCATTTAAAACTCATTAGTGATTCTTAAGTGTGCTAAACAGAGGTTAGATGTGCTTAAGTGGTGCCTTCACCCAAGGTGACTTTCAGCGACGCCCTCTTCAGTTGATCGTTGTCTTGCCTTGAACCTAGGACATATCCGTAGGAGAGAAGGGAAGATAATTTTAGGAAGTCAACCAATGGTTTGCGTGACCGGTGAGACGCTCATTCCTCTGCCCTATACTCATTGGATTTCAGTCTTTTGGCTTGTGGGGGTTCTAATTAGCACACTTACGACCAAGTCCATTTGGATCTCTGCGGGGACTTTGCCGCTCTTGTCGTGCTCTTTGTTTAAGATTTGCCTTGTTTTGACTCTTTTCATTTTGGATTTGCTTTGTTTTCTTTTCTCCCCTTATTGGGCCATGACTTCTACCCATTGAGTGTTGGACAAATTCAAAGGTCAACCCCACAGATTCCCATTCCTATTGGCAGACTGAAAGGAGGAGAAACGGTGATGCCTTGGACTCCTGGCTAAGCATTGATCTTCCTTAGATTTAGTGTTTCTAGTTTCCAAGGGTGGGCGTGTAAGTGTGTGTGATTGTCAACACCTCTGGTTAACTCATTAAGAATAAGTAATGAATTAGAAATGACAAATTTATTTTAGGGTCTGTGTATCACGTAATTCCAAACACCTATCTAGGGGTAGTAATTCTTGAGGTATAGCCCATTCCAAGGGTGGGAGAGTTCCCCACCCTCCGCGTTTACTAGCATGTACGCGTTGCCTGGATATGCTTCTTTAATCACGTACGGCCCTTCTCAGTTTGGTTGTAATTTAGACCGAAGACCACCAGGTTTTACAAAGATTCTCTTGATAACCATTTCACCGACTTTAAATTTTCTCTCAATTACCCTCTTTTGGTAGAAACGAGTGAGCCTATTTTGATATGCTTTTGTGTGTTCTGCAGTGACCAAATGCTTGTCATCTAAAAGTTCCAGTTGTGCAAGGAGCGATTCACGTCGCTCACCAATTGACAAGTCCTTATCAACTGGACTCTCAGTGAGGGGATAAGAATCTCATATAGTACTACAACCTCCATTCCATAAGTGAGGGCGAACGGTGTTTGCCCTGTGGGAGTACCAATTAAAGTGCGGTAGGCCCATAGAGCTTCTATAAGCTTATCTGGCCAATCCGAGAACTTATTAGCCTCACAAATTTTCTTTATAATCTTGATAAGGGTTTTATTTTTGGCCTCTATCTAGCCATTGCCTTGCAGATAATATGGAGATGAATGGTGAAATGCAATTTTATACCTGTTGCAGAGGTCCTGAAGCTCTTGAGAGATAAACTGCGGTCCATTGTCGGTGATGATAGTACTTGGAATGTCAAATCTAGTGATGATGTTCTTCATGATGAACTTGCACAAAGTTGTTGCCTTGACCTCTGCATATGCTTCAGCTTCCGCCCACTTGGTGAAGTACTCCGTTGCAGTGAGGATATATGATTTTGATTTGTTTTGGGAGTTTAGATCACCAAGGGGACCAATAATATTGAAAGCCCACATAGCGAAAGGCCATGGGGAGGATATTGGGTGGAGTGTAAAGGATGGAGAATGAATTTTTTCAACATGCAGTTGGCACTTAACACACTGACAGACAAAGATGGAACAATCCTCATCTAAAGTAGGCCAGTAAAAGCCATGCCTAAGGATTTTATTGGCAAACATTTGGCTATTTACATGACCCCTACACACATCTGAATGAGCCTCCTCAACAACTTTCAACACTTCATCATCATCCACACATCTAACTAAAACTTCGGTGAGACCCCTTCTATACAAGGTGTTGCCAACCAACGTGTACTTCTGGGACATTCTCCTTATTGCCCTCTTTTCTTCACTCGTGGCTTCCTCAGGGTACGTTTGATCTATGCAGTATTTAGCTATCTCATAATACCATGGTTTCTCCTCATCATCCAATTCCTCTTCTAGCCCCAATAGCATGATTTCTTTCTTACTCTTCCTCTCTGCCTTCTTCAACATCTCTTCTTTGATCCACAGAAAGACCGGATTTTGAACAGCCGGGGTATGACGTCGTGTAATAGGATGCTGTCGAAATCCCCAGGATGTCATGTTGAGGGTTGAAGCAACAATAGCAAGAGCGTCTGCTAGAAGATTTTGGTGATGAGGCACATGGACAAAGATAAGTTTGGAGAATAGCTTGGCATAGGCTGAGGTCAGTTCTTGATATGGCTTGAGCTTGGGATCTCTGTTGTGGTATTTGGTGAGCATTTGGCGTAGAACCAGATGACTATCACCTACAATTCATATATGGGTAAAACCATAGAAATGTGGGAGCCCTAGTCTAGCCAGCAGGGCTTTGTATTCAGCTATATTATTGGTCATAGAGAATGCCAGTTGAAACGCTTGCGGAATGGTGACCCCTTCAGGTGATAGTAGAGCAATCCTGATACCCTTCCCATGAGAATTCAAAGCTCCATCGAAATATAACGTCCACATAGGATTAGATTGGCTAAGGGACATCAATTCTTCATCTGGAAACTCCGAACAGACAGGATCAAACTGGGGAATAGGGTGATGAGCAAGATGCTTAGCTATAGCATAGACTTTGATCGATTTCTGCTGAATGTAGGTGATGCCAAACTGTAACACCCTCTCCCGACCACACACACATATACATAACTTTTGATCGGAAGATGGGTTACGCTGACAAATTTTGTTATGGGCAGACAAATACGTGTAATGCACAAGACTAGCAAACCATTCCACAAGGCATCTTTGAAAATATTATACATCACAAGGTAACAAAGTATTAATACTCATTATTAGCATAAAGCCAAGTTTTCTCTCTCTAGACCTATAATAATACCACAAAACCTCTACAAAACTACGCTATTCTTCTTCCTCAGCAGCGGAATTGTGAATCATCTGTAGCTGAGATTGTACTCACCTTCAATCTGAAAAGGGGTGGAGGAAACAAGGCATGAGTCGGAGGACTCAGTAGGTGAAAATAAGCATATATGGATCAAAAACACATTTGCTCATGAATTTCATACTTAACAGAAACATATAGCTCAACTTGATTTCATAATGAGCTCAAACAAAATTCAGAACAAGAGTCATATATGTCTTTCAAAGTTCATATTATAACTTGATTTGGAAGTGAATTTGACAGGCATCATACTGCTCTCAAGAGGTTACTAAATAACGTAAATATATCCTCAGTGCCTAGGCGATTCCAGCACCTTGGATCTTGTTCATTGCGCAAGAACGGGGTTTATTCCCCACCATCATCAAGTCATTTACTTGGATTTACCTACAAACTATCACCCACAGCTGATCACAAGTGACTGGTGCTACCACAAGTGATCCTAATCCCTCTTTGAAGAGAGTACTGTCTTCATATCATAAGTTATATTTCATGAGCACAATAGGTTAGAAATTCAAGGATAGATTGATTGAGGATTAATCAATTCATCTTGGTGACAAGAAAATGAGATAAACAACTTGTGGGGTCAATAGTATAGTGAAACAGCAAGAGATTGCACAAGGAATGATGCTGGAAAATTGAAGAAAACAACATGTGTCGACAGCCAGGAAGTGGTTGTTGATAGGCTTAGGCTTCCAGAACAGATTTCTGTAGCTGGGACAGTATCTGTCGATAGCTAAAAGCTATCTATCGACAGCTAAGAGTTATCTATCGACAGCTACTACTTTTCCAGAACTCTGGGTTCTAGAAACTTAAGGCATGTCGACAGATGCCTTCTATCTATCGACACCCACAAGACCAACTTCTGGAAATGGAGTTACATACCTCTAAAGGCTCTCCTATATGTTCCAATGAACTTATTCATGATTAACACATCAAAGAGGGGCTTAATCACACCTCTACACACTACTCTATATGAAGGAATCAAATAGAATAATAGGGACAACTGAAACATGTACAATTACAACAAAGTGATGGATAGAACATCACTTATTCTGAGACATGTTCTCATGCAACTAACAAGAAGATTTCCATCACACACTTGGGATATCATGAACACTATTTGGAAGTATGATGATAAGGAATGGAAACACCATTCTAATGATGCTTCCAGAACCATTAGCAAGTATATTCATGATCCAACATTTAAACATAGACTTCTCAACATAAAAGAAGGACAAGAACAAGGATAGTAAGGTTGGTAAGAAAGAATCCTACCTAACTTGATGAAGATGGAGTCAAAACACAAGTTTGAACACTAGAATACCTACACAAGAGATAGAGTCAAAGGAACAAGAACAAGAGAGAAAGGAAGAGAATCCTACCTAACTTGATGAAGATGGAGTCAAAACACAAGTTTGAAGACTACAATATCTACACAAGAGATAGAGTCAAAGGAACAAGAACAAGAGAGAAAGGAAGAAATTCCTACCTAACTTGATGAAGATGGAATCAAAACACAAGTTTGAAGACTAGAATATCTACATAAAAGATAGAGTCAAAGGAACAAGAACAAGAGAGAAAGGAAGAGAATCCTACTTGTCTTTAAGAGTTATGAATTCCTTTCTTATTCCAGTGAGAATATTGTTTACTCCACAAGGAAGATAACAACGCTTTCGGAGTAATAATCACAGCAAAAATGGCAGCAAGACAGGGATGATAGCTTTTAGCAGCTATAGTCTCCTCCAGACAACAGCCTCCTCCAGACAACGATAGTAGAAGAGGCAGCACTAACAAAATGGGTGTAGATACAATTGTTGGAGAGGTTTGAACGAAGGCTAGGGGTTTGCTTTTATAACCCAGCATGCTCCCCACCTCACTTACTGTTGACACGTTAAGCATGCTCTTCTCATAGCTTAACACCTAAGGGACTTACGTGTGAGACTCCCACTTAAGTGAGGTGGCTCCCCCAGCTCCTCACACATAAGCAAAATAAATCCCCAGAAAATCACTTATGTAAATAGCCCATAATTCAGTTGGTCCAAAGATTCTCATGTTTAGGTGTCCTAATGATGTCCAATTAAGTTGAAATTTCGACCATAGGCTAATGAAAAATTTTACAAATTATGGTGATTTTAGTTTAATTTTTAGAATTTATTTTTCACTGGGTGAAAAATCACCCGAAAAATAGTTGCATCGGCTAAATCTCGAGATCCGCACGTCAACAATTCTGAATATTTACATTTTTGATATCACCATATTTTTCTAGAAATTATGGTATTTTCGGATTTCATTTTCGTTACAAAATTCTAGTGTCGCCCTGTTGGAGTGTGTACCTCTAAGTACGTTACTGGAATAACATTTATTATCACAATTAATCCTAAATTAAAGTTAACTACAACCCATGAAAATAATCTTGTTTAACAATCCAATTATTCACAGTTTTCTAGTAAATAGAATTTTCGGAGTGTTACAACTCTCCCCCACTAAAAGAGTTTGGTCCTCCAAACTCCTTGACTAGTTTGGGAAGGATCACAAAATTAAGTTTTCAACCTTTTAAATTTTATTTATTCCAGATTGGTCTTACCAATCTTGTCATGTTTATTATGTCATATGATGTATACACCCTCTATATCATTTGTTATCATAACATCGTCAGTTGATGAGGATCTGAATATTAGCATTTCTAGTTATTAAAGAGCCATATTGTGATCATAGGTTCAATTAGATGCACTATGTTCTTTATTTCTGGGAATAGGGTATTATGTATTGAGTAGATCCTTGTTAATAGCATATTATACTTAAAGTCTCCCCCACTAAGGAATAACCTTAATCCTTAGAGAGTTATATGAATACATATTCCATTGGAAGGAGGTAATAAAGCATGACAAGAATGATGAGTGTTGAGAATATGATGATAAGCAGTAAAAGATTTTATTTATCTCATAAAGTTTCTAGTACAGAACTCCATAATTCAACCTTACCAAATTACATGGGTTGACAAAACTTACCAAGCTTTGACATGCTATAATAACTAAACTCAAGTATTTCTCACTATATTCTAGTCCTATTGACTTATACATAAAGATTACTTTTAATAACTTCAGTCAATTCTCCTTATGGCTTAAGGTCTTTTTGAACTCTTGTCATTGTTTTGAGAGTGTACAAGACATTCTGAGATTTGATGCTTTAGACTTCCACACTTCCAATATGCTCCTAGTCTCCGCCAACAGTCTTCTTTGACATGGTCCGGTTTGTGACAATATGCACAAGCTTCCTTAAGTTGTGCCTTGACATTCTCTTGCTTGTTGGTCTTTTTGATCTTTTTTCTCTTCTTGTTCCGCTTCACCATTTTTTTTACCAGTTGTTTCTCTTTTATTGGAGGGAACTGTCCTTTTTCATATAGATACTGTAATACTCCCTATTTCTTGGAGATTTGTACTTCTAAAATTTTCATGCAGTTTCATTTTCCCTTGATCACCGACTGGAACTACTCGCTCCAAGGACTGAGCAAGGTTGTTCATTGCATATTGAACCTCTCTCCAATGTGTTTCTTCTTCCATCACGCTGGGCCGAGCAAACAATTTTAAGTTTGGTTAATCAATCACGTAATTTAAAACTCAGCTTTTCTAACTCATTCTATTAATACAACTGTTATTGTGTGTATCTAGTTACTTGATACATTGACCTTCGACATTAACCTTCGTGATTAAATGATGTCTTTTCCTTATAGGATTTTAAAATATGACATATGATTTATATTGTGTCCCTGATTTTGATAAGTCAAGTAAAATGTATTAAATATCTAACACATCTTTTGCATCATAAAGAAATTCATAAAGTCAAAGGTTCTTTTTAATGTGTTGATTCTGGTTAATTCATAGGTTGACACATAAATAACACTGAGTGAGCTACTAAAGTTTGGTGATGCATATAAGTCACTTGTTTGGACAACACAAGAGTGTGTTAACTTGGATTGAGGATGAAATGGTTCTATTTATCCACATAAACTGGTGGTTTCACCGGAACTTGGATTCTATAAGGTTTATTTGAATTATGAGACTTTCAGATAGGCCAAACTGTGAGAAATTAGAAAGACGCTATTTTGATGGAATCGCCAAAATCACGTTTTTCTTCTTCGGTGGGAGAGTTGGCTTTTTATTGGTAAGAGATATAATTTTTCTGACATTTTTATTGGATTCAAATGGGGGGTACTTCCTTATTTATATGTAATATCTTAAGTAAATGTATGTTTCATTTACTTAAATGATATGGAATGTAAATAAGGTATGAGTTTCAGTCTTACAGGGTTCCTGTTGACACCTCTGACTGAAAAAGGAATGGTTCTGATTAACATCACAGATTGGTGTATGTCTGCTGTCTTCCCAGAACCAACTTCTAAGATCTGAACACTGCCTATCGACAGACCAGGGTCGGCTGTCGACAGGTGAAGACCATCTGTCGACCGATGGAAGCTATCTGTCGACAGCTACTGGTGGATTTGCACTATCTGGGTTCTGAAAGCAGGGTACCTATCGACAGCTAGGTTCTGTCTGTCGACAGATATAGGTTGATCTTCCAGAAATGGTTTAACATCAACTTAGGAGACTCTTCTAAGAGTTCCTATCATTCCATGAAGAATCAAACAACATCTAGTGGATCTTATATACAATTCTTGACACATCTTTCATGGAGAAAAGGATAGAATAAAGAGGAAATCTTTACATTATGGATAGCATGGGAAAACATCTGCTAGGAAGGTCCTGTAGATATAACTTCTTTAAAGAGAGTCTTCCCTGCATCTAGTGGAAAGTCCACGTCAAGTGCACATGAACATCAACCCTAGGCATGAGCATAAACTAAATGAAACATGATCACAATGGATAAGAAAGACATTTCTATTGGTTTTTACTGAACATAAATCAAGGTAAGATCATGATTGACACTTAAACTCAAGGTTCTAACCGAAGAAGGAGACAAGAAAGAGGAAATCCTACTTCTAGATATTCATTTCATACTCAATACAATCAATATCCAACTTTACTTATCTAGCTTAACCCCAAACTTTCTACCCATCCTCACAGGTCACAACAGGATGTTGAAGACCAATAACTCTATAGTATTTGGATCCTCAACCGATTTGCTCTGATACAACCTCTGTAACATCCTCTCCCGACCGCACACACATATACATAACTTTTGATCGGAAGAGGGGTTACATTGACAAATTTCGTTATGGGTAGACAAATCGCGTAATGCACAAGACTAGCAAACCATTCCACAAGGCATCTTTGAAAATATTATACATCACAAGGTAACAAAGTATTAATACTCATTATTTACATAAAGCCAAGTTTTCTCTCTCTAGACCTATAATAATACCACAAACCTCTACAAAACTACTAAAACTACACTATTCTTCTTCCATGTCTTCTTCCTCAGCAGCGGAATTGTGAATCATCTGTAGCTAAGATTGTACTCAGCTTCAATCTAAAAGGGGGTGGAGGAAAAAAGGCATGAGTCGGAGGACTCAGTAGGTGAAAATAAGCATATATGGATCAAAAACACATTTGCTCATGAATTTCATACTTAACAGGAACATATAGCTCAACTTGATTTCATAACGAGTTCAAACAAAATTCAGAACAAGAGTCATATATGTCTTTCAAAGTTCATATTATAACTTGATTTGGAAGTGAATTCGACAGGCATCATACTGCTCTCAAGAGGTTACTAAATAACGTAAATACATCCTCAGTGCCTAGGCAATTCTAGCACCTTGGATCTTGTTCATTGCGCAAGAACGAGGTTTATTACCCACCATCATCAGGCCATTTACTTGGATTTACCTACAAACTGTCACCCACAGCTGATCACAAGTGACTGGTGCTACCACAAGTGATCCTAATCCCTCTTTGAAGAGAGCACTGTCTTCAGATCATAAGTTATATTTCATGAGCACAATAGGGTTAGAAATTCAAGGATAGATTGATTGATGATTAATCAATTCATCTTGGTGATAAAGTAGTTTAGAGTACAAGAAAATGAGATAAACAACTTGTGGGGTCAATAGTATAGTGAAACAATAGGAGATTGCACAAGGAATGATGCTGGAAAACCGAAGAAAACTGCATGTGTCGACAGCCAGGAAGTGGCTGTTGACAAGCGCAGGCTTCCAGAACAAATTTCTGGAGCCTGGACAGTATCTGTCTACAACTAAAAGCTATCTTTCGATAACCATCTGTCGACAGCTAAGAGTTATCTGTCGACAGCTACTACTTTTCCAGAACTCGGGGTTCTGGAAACTTAAGGCATGCCGACAGATGCCTTCTATCTATCAACAGCTGCAAGACCAACTTCTGGAAATGGAGTTACATACCTATAAAGGCTCTCCTATATGTTCCAATGAACTTATTCATGATTAACACATCAAAGAGGATCTTAATCACACCTCTACACACTACTCTATATGAAGGAATCAAATAGAATAATAGGGACAACTGAAACATGTACAATTACAACAAAGTGATGGACGGAACATCACTTATTCTGAGACATGTTCTCATGCAACTAACAAGAAGATTTCCATCACACACTTGGGGTATCATGAACACTATTTGGAAGTATGATGATAAGGAATGGAAACACCATTCTAATGATGCTTCCAGAACCATTAGCAAGTATATTCATGATCCAACATTTAAACATAGACTTCTCAACATGAAAGAAGGACAAGAACAAGGATAGTAAGGTTGGTAAGAAAGAATCCTACCTAACTTGATGAAGATGGAGTCAAAACACAAGTTTGAAGACTAGAATATCTACACAGGAGATAGAGTCAAAGGAACAAGAACAAGAGAGAAAGGAAGAGAATCCTACCTAACTTGATGAAGATTGAGTTAAAACACAAGTTTGAAGACTACAATATCTACACTGGAGATAGAGTCAAAGGAACAAGAACAAGAGAGAAAGGAAGAGAATCCTACCTAACTTGATGAAGATGGAGTCAAAACACAAGTTTGAAGACTAGAATATCTACACAGGAGATAGAGTCAAAGGAACAAGAACAAGAGAGAAAGGAAGATAATCCTACCTATCTTTAAGAGTTATGAATTCCTTTCTTGTTCCAGTGAGAATATCGTTTACTCCACAAGGAAGATAACAACGCCGACGGAGGAATAATCATAGCAAAAATGGCAGCAAGACAGGGATGATAGCTTTTAGTAGCTACAGTCTCCTCCAGACAACAGCCTCCTCCAGACAACGGTAGTAGAAGAGGCAGCACTAACAAAATGGGTGCAGATACAATTGCTGGAATGGTTTGAGCGAAGGCTAGGGGTTTTCTTTTATAACCCAGCATGCTCCCCATGCACATTGACACCTTCATGCCCAGGTGTAACAGTGTTGACACGTTAAGCTGGCTCTTCTCATAGCTTAACACCTAAGGGACTTATGTGTGAGACTCCCACTTAAGTGAGGTGGCTCCCCCAGCTCCTCACACGTAGGTAAAATAAATCTCCAGAAATTCACTTCCGTAAATAGCCCATAATTCAGTTGATCCAAAGATTCTCATGTTTAGGTTTCCTAATGATGTCCAATTAAGTTGAAATTTCGACCATAGGCTAATGAAAATATTTTACAAATTATGGTTATTTTAGTTCAATTTTTACAATTTATTTTCCACTGGGTGAAAAATCACCCGGAAAATAGTTGCATCAGCTAAATCTCGAGATCCGCACGTCAACAATTTCAAATATTTATATTTTTGATATCACCATATTTTTCTAGAAATTATAGTGTTTTTGGATTTCATTTTCGTTATAGAATTCCGGTGTTGCCCTGTTGGGGTGCGCACCTCTAAGTACGTTACTGGAATAACATTTACTATCACCAATTAATCCTAAATTAAAGTTAACTACAACCCATGAAAATAATCTTGTTTAACAATCTAATTATTCACAATTTTCTAGTAAATAGAATTTTCGGGGTGTTACACAAACTGAGAGAGGAAACTTTGCCAATGTGCTAGCCTATCAGTTAGAACAGATTTTCAAGGAGGAACTTGATAGGATTCATGCGGGCAATAAGGTGGACCTCATGAGCAAGAAAGTAGTGCTCTAATTTCTGCGCTACCCAAACGAGAGCGGCACATGTTTTCTCCATTGATGTGTACCTCTGCTCGCAGGGGTTGAGAAGTTTGGACTAGTAGTATGCTGCCCTCTCCTTGCCTTCTTCATCCACTTGTGCAAGGACAGCTCCTATAGAGTCTTTCAGGACATAGACATAGAGAATTAAGGGTTTGCCTGGAGTCGGTGGCCTCAGGATCGAAGGATTAGCCAAATACTCCTTTAGTCCATCAAAGGCTACCTGACAATTCTCGTCCCAATGGAATTTGGCTCCCGACTTGGTGAGGTCATAGAAGGGTCTACACCTCTGCGAGTGTTGGGAGACTTAATCGGCGAATAAATTGCAACCTCTCGATCAATCCTTGAACTTCCTTCAAATTATTAGGAGGAGGCATCTCTCTTATTGTCTTCACCTTATTGGGATCAATCTCAATACCCCTCTTGCTCACGATGAACCCTAGGAGTTTAACCAATGATACAACAAATACACACTTCTTGGGGTTCATTTTCAATTGGTACTCTCTTGATCTTTACAAGACTTTAATCAGAACCCCAGGATGCTCAGCCAATGTTCTAGACTTAACGACCAGATCATCCACATACAACTCAATAAAAATGTGAATCATGTCATGAAAGATGGCCATCATTGCCCTTTGGTAAGTAGCTCCAGCATTCTTGAGTCCAAATGGCATGACCACATAGCAATATGTGCCCCAAGATGTAGTGAACGATGTCTTCTCTTGTTCCTCCTCAGCTAGCCTAATATGGTTATACCCTGAGAAGCCATCCATAAAAGAGAGGGATTCATACCCAGTCGTGTTGTCAATGAGCACATCGAGGTGAGGTAAGGGGAAATCATCTTTAGGACATGCGCGGTTAAGGTCCTGAAAGTCAATTGTAACACCCCTCTTAGACCCAGTACAGTTATTCCAACTCACATTGGATCTAATAGAGGTATTACAGTGGAACATATCCAACAATAGATGGTACAGATTGAGACATACATAAATGACAATTTAATTTCAACAAGATGCAACGGAATATGGAACCAAATTTTTCAATCAACATCATATTCAAATACTATGTCTAAACATAAAGGAAAGATAGCAATAGACCAAATTTATTACAATCCATAAGTCCAAATGCATAAAATAAAGGTACATATTTCCTCACATACATGATCACTCTAACCCTCTCAAGCAAAGCACTAAGTCTCCACGTCCTCACGCTCCAAGTCAGAGTGCACTAACTCCTGGGTATCTTCTGTCTCTCCTGAAATGTTAATCAAGTATGAGTCTAAAAGAGCCAGCAAGTCACATGAAAGACAGTTCAAGATATAATATATATTAGGTTTAAAACATGGTAACATATTTCTTTCACATTCTTGATATCATATAGTTCTTCCTATCAACATGTTCTAAATCATTTAGCAATCACTCTTTACATAGCATGGTTATTTATCACGAAAATAGAACAATTCATGTAATATATAACTTACATCTCACATTATAGCATTCGATCTAAAATATGTCCATATGGCATGGCATGTAATCAAATTTCAATGGTATATATCTAATGTCATGTAACATGTAAGCAATTTCAAGTTCTTTTAATCTATATCATGTGACATGTAATAATTCATCATGTAGCAAGAAGTCAATTTAGCATGTAGCATGTAGTTCATATAACAAGTAACATGTAGTTCATGTGGCATGTAACATGTAGATCATGTATCATGTAGTCAATTATCATGTAGACACGTAGTTCATGTAGTCATTTAGTTCATGTAGTTGCCAAGACATAGCCCATACTATTAATAGAGATCATGTGACGGCCCTCATTATACCGGTACGGTTATACCAACCCACGTCGGTATAACAAGTGCTGCCACAGTGGGACATTTACCCAAACGATACAAACAGCTGAGATACACGCGAATATACAACAGAGTAGCGGAAGTAAAAGAGAACTATCTCCATTCATTCATCATCCACATTAACCATACATGATTTTTCGCAATTAACAATAAGGAACTAAGAGCTCACATAATTTAAATTGCTGAAATAGAATTACAAAATGTCCACATAATACATTCCTTTCATAATAATTCTAATACAATGTTTCAAGTACATACTATGAAATACACAAATCTCAAGAACTCCAAAAACTAGCTAGTCTCCGCGCTCGGAGTCCGTCTCTGCTGCCTCCTCCAAAGGTACTGGGTCACCAACTATTCCTGTACGCCGAAGCAAGGAGTGAGTCCAAGGACTCAGCAAGCAACACTACTCATGATGTACACTTAGAAGTCCTAGTGGTTTCTACATGCACATTACAATTAGCAACACATAGCATGCTGGTCAACTCAAGTTTTCAACCTATCATGAAAGTTCTACAATTTTATACATAACTCATGCTTTCAGATTTTTAAAATAAAATTCACCTATCACATGGTCTCTATTCAATTTACTCATGAACTCTAACCTTTTAAAGAATCAAACATAAGAGCTATCAACATGAACAATTACATGCATGAAAGGTAACGCAACTAGCATGGGTTTTACACATTTTTAAACACATACATGAACCTTTTCACATGCTTTAGGTTGCTGATTTCATATAGTTTTATCGCTGAGAACCTATACATGAGAGCTACAATAACGCATAAAACATATCATATGAACAATCCATCATGCTATTTGCACACATATTCATTAGTTGTCCCTAACATGGACTCTAAACATTTTTGCACACATAAACATAAGAATAACAACATGCATTTTCTGAATTCACATGGTTTCAGATTTAGTCTCACATGGGTTCCAATAACACATTTACACATCTAGAATTTCACACTTTTCTTTACACTAGTTTCCTCTTTTCACATGGTTACACTTTACACATACACATTCACATGTCACTTACACATTTACACATGGTCACATACACATTTCACATTACACTTACACATTTTTAGGTGCCGTGACACATAGTCCAAACCACCAAAGAAGGACATATACACATCACATTACACATAGACGCCATCTAGGCATTCCAATGGCGACTCTTGGACTGCGCAGACCGGGAGAACAACTCCACCCTAACCAGTGGTACTTGTCCACCTCCAGGATTTCCCCCTAATGCCCTTAGGGTCACTTAACACATTGAACTTTCTCAGGGGGACTTTTCCCTGATACAGCTCCACTGCCCTCTACGGAAGCAGTGTCACATTGGCACAGTTACACATTTACATTTACCGTTTTACACTTGGTTTTACACATACATTCCACTCATTCACTTTCTCACTCACATGAATACCTCTGTTTTTCCTAACATGGTACTACAGAATTTCAAGGTTTAACATACAGTAAACACACTAATCATGCTGGGTTTAAACAAATCTAATCACATTAAGATCATATGCACGAATTATCACATTTCACATGAAAAACACATAACTTTTTATTTACTGATCCAAAAGACCTGAAATTTTAACCACATGCTGTTTTCGGGTCAAGGTCATACCCTCAATTTTTCAGATTTTTATGAGCTAAATAGGATTTACAGAAAATAAAACGCCTAATTAGCATGCTATTAACAACTTAAGTTAACATGGGTCTAACACATTTTGCAAATTAGCCACTTGCTGTTTAAACATAAGCTATTCACATATGCATGAACTGAGAACACAAAATTTCCCTAATTCATACATCTATGGATTGAACACTACAAATCATTCATTTGCATTTTTATTTTACCGAACCAAATTTATTACAAATTACACAAGCATGGATAAATTACCAAAAATTGCAAACACATATGCTAACCACTGATCTTCATGATTAGACTAAACCATGGCATTCATACACATTCTAATCAGGAAAACTAAATTTGTAAAATCAACACTTCATGCTCACAAGTTTAAGGAACACCATTTCCCACATCCACCCACACACACCACATTCATCCCACACCACAATGCACAATATACATAAAGTATAAGGTTTACCATATATCCTCATCACGTAAACACAACCGAAATTAATGCATAAGAAGGACAGAACAGCTCATGTTCTGTCCAGAAGAACTCGACGGCGGTCTCTGGCCGCTGACTCAGGGTCAGCGGCATGGTCGATGGACGCCAAGGATGATCTGGACGTCCAGGGACCTTGCCGTCTAACCAGGTCTGTGCAGAAACACAGACCCGAGCTCTGAATCTTGGGTGAATTGGAGGGTCTAGGACTCGAGGAAAAATCATATTAAACACAAACCAACCTAGACTCATAAGGGGACATCAAGGATAGGTCACTTGCCTTATAAATTTCCTCCAAGGGATTTATGGCTCGGTGAAGACCTCCTTGGGCAGTTCCAAGAAGTTGCAGAAGAAACGCCATCTAGATCGCCTTCCTCCGGGCTCCTGGGTGATCTCCACACAGACGGGGGATGTCGGGGAAGCCTTCCTCGTTGGTCCAGCAACCTCCTTGCAGCAGGGGACGCCGGATCAAGGTCCAAGGGGTCGGATTTGAGGGTGCAAAATGGGTTTTTCTCACAGCTTCTCTAGGGTTTTTCTTTCTCACTTCTTCCTCTTGCAAGGGTGAAGGGAAAGAGTGGGGAGAGTCCAATTCGGGTTCAGGGTTAAGGAGAGCCCCTCACCCACTCACCATACCGATTTGACAACCAGAGAGCCGTTGGGGGACATCCCCAATGGTGGCCATACCTTGTTTCAGAAGCTTGCAGCTCTGCTGCGCATGCAGGCCAGAGAAGTTGGCGTCCATATCGCTGGACGCCGGTTAGTGTTGGCGTCCATGCTGGACGCTGACACCAGCTCAACGGCCTGGGCTTGACGCCAAGGTGGCCTTCGGCCAGAACCTAATTATGCAGAAAACCATGCATACCAAGCATATATACATGCAATATGTATATGGTATTATATCCCACTATCATCATGCAATACATACATTATTTATGTTTAATATAAACACATGTACACGTAATTATACTAATTAATGCGTACGTAAATATGTACATACATACACAAGCATAAACATACACACATAATTGCAATAATGCGACGGAAATTTGAGGGTCTTACACCCTCTCCCCCTTAAAGAAACTTCGTCTTCGAAGTTAGAACGACACTACTCAAACAAAAGGGGATACTTCTTCTTCAGCATCCTCAAGCTCCCACGTAGCCTCCTCACGTGAGAAGTTCTGCCATAGAACTTTCACCGACGCGATACTCTTGTTCCGGAGATGCTGAACCTTCCGGTCAAGAATGGCTACTGGTTGCTCGACATACGAAAGATCTGGCTGGATCTCCACTGGCTCATGACTAATCACATGAGACGGATCTCGGACATACTTCCTGAGCATAGATACGTGGAATACAGGGTGAACGCTAGCCAAAGCTGGGGGTAAAGCTAGCTCGTACGCCACGTTGCCCAAACGTCTGAGAATCTCATATGGGCCGTGAACCTAGGGTTAGCTTGCTATGCCTGCCAAATCTGACAACACCTCGAGTAGGCGATATCTTCAAGAAGACATGATCGCCAACCTCGAACTCCAAATCCTTTCTCCTGTTGTCGGCATAACTCTTCTGCCTATCCTGTGCCGCAACAAGCCTTTTCCTGATAAGCTGAATCTTATCCGAAGTTTCCTGAACTAACTCCGGTCCGATCAATGCCTATCACCAGTCTCCTCCCAACATAAAGGAGATCTGCAGGGCCATACAAACGCCTCGAATGGAGCCATACCAATACTAGCATGAAAGCTGTTGTTGTATGCGAACTCCACAAGAGGTAAATGACGCTCCCAATCATCCTTCCAATCCAGAACACACGCTCTCAACATATCCTCTAGCGTCTGGATAGTCCTCTCGGACTGTCCATCGGTCTGGGGATGAAACGCCGAACTGAGCTTAAGCTCCGAACCTAACGCATCCTGAAGACCCTTCCACAATCTCGAAGTAAATCTCGGATCTCGATCCGAAATGATCGACTCGGCACACCATGCAATCTAATGATACCGTAACATACAATCTAGCTAAACTCTACTGACTGTTTCTTCTTCATAGGCAAGAAATGAGCAGTCTTCGAGAACCTATCTACAACTACCCAAATCGAGTCATTGCCCCTTCTAGATCGAGGCAAACCCGATACGAAGTCCATAGTGACAGCTTCCCACTTCCATACGGGGATATCCATCCTCTGCATAAGGCCGGATGGTCGCTGCCGCTGGCTTTCACCGCTTGACATACTAGACATCTAGACACATAATCCGCAACATCTTTCTTCATGCCGAACCACCAAAATGATCTCTTCAGTCTTGATACATCTTAGTGTTACCGGATGAATAGAGAATCGCGATCTATGAGCCTCCGCTAACACATGCTCACGGACATCTACCACATCGGGGACACAAACACGGTGCTGAAATCTAATCACACCGTCCTCATCACGAGCAATGCCCGCCTACCCACTAACTCTAACAATCTAGGATCGGCTTTTGCTGCTCAATCACCTCATCCAAGACTGAGGATCTAAGGGAGCTGAGCTACAAAAGCCTGACACAACGATGGCTCTAACTCGGTCATAGAGCACGCTGCATCCTCCAACATCTTCCAATCCTGCTGGAGCGAAGAACTCTTTCTACTAAGAGCATCCGCTACGACGTTCGCCTTTCCAGGATGATACTGAAGGTCGAAGTCACATAGTCCTTCAAGAACTCAATCCATCTCCTCTGCCTCAGGTTTATTCCTTTTGGGAGAAAAGATACTTCAAGCTCTTGTGGTCGGTAAACACCTCAAATCTGACACCATAAAGATAGTGCCTCCAGATCTTTAGTGCATGAACCACAGCTGCGAGCTCAAATCATGAGTCGGATAGTTCCTCTCATGCTCCTTCACTGACGAGAAGCATAAGCCACTACCCTCTCTTGCTGCATGAGCACACAGCCTAAACCAATCTGAGATGCATCCGTATAAATGGCAAAAACTTCTAGACCACGGCAATACCAATACCGGAGCAGAAGTAAGCTTAGCCTTCAATAGCTGAAAGCTACGCTCACATGCCTCAGACCATACGAACTTCTCACCTTTCCGGGTCAGCTTTGTCAAGGGGCGGCGATGGATGAGAAACCCTCAATGAATCGCCGATAATAACCAGCTAACCCAATAAAACTACGAATCTCCGAAGGGGTCCTGGGAATCTCTCAATCAATAACTGCCTGGACTTTTGCTGGATCAACTGCAACACCAGCGCGGAGATAACATGCTCAAGAAATGAACCTCGCGCAACCAGAACTCGCACTTGCTGAACTTCGCATACAGCTTGTGCTCACGGAGAACCTCTAAGACTAACCTCAAATGCTGACGATGTGTGGCCTCATCCGGAGAATAGACCACACGTCATCAATAAACACAACAACAAAGCTATCTAGATACGGACTAAACACCCGGTTCATGAGATCCATGAACGCTGCAGGGGCGTTGGTCAATCCGAAAGGAAGAACCAAAAACTCATAATGTCATAACGGGTTCTAAATGCCGTCTTGGACACATCCTCACTCCTAATCCTCAACTGATGATAACCAGATCGCAAGTCAATCTGGAAAAAGACTGATGCCTCTCGCAACTGGTCAAACAGATCATCAATCGAGGTAAGGGATCCTGTTCTTCACAGTCACCTGGTTTAGCTTCCTATAATCAATGCACAACCGAAGTGACCCGTCTTTTCTTGACGAATAATACAGGTGCGCCCCAAGGGGAAACGCTAGGCGAATGAATCCCTTATCGAGCAATTCTTGCAATTGCTTCCTCAACTCGGCTAATTCTGCAGGGGCCATCCGATATTGGGCCTTCGAGATAGGAGAGGTGCCTGGAAGCAACTCTATAGTGAACTCTATCTCCCTATCCGGTGGAAATCCAGAAAGTCGTCGGGAAGACATCTGGAAAGTCCTGCACACATCTATCTCGCAAGAGTCAGTGACGAACAGCATCGGGTACTAGCATAACGCTGGCAAGAAATGCGTCACAACCCTTGTTCACCATGCGCATCGCCTTCATGGCAGAGATAACTAACTTTCCCGCTAAGTTCTTTGGCAAGGGATGAGAGAACTCATCCTCACCAGGAATGCGGAAAACAATCTTCTTCCTACAACAAGCACTACGCATAGTGCTCCTCTAGCCAATCCAGACCAAGGAGACAATCATAATCCTTCATCTTTAGCAGAAGAAGAAACACCCATCTAGGAATCATATCAATGCACACAGGAACGACGGAATGCACTTCCTAGTCGATACCGTACCCGCAGGGGTGTGCACAGACAAAGGGACCTCTAACTCCTCAGACTCTATGCCTGACTCTAGGGCTAACTGCCTAGCGAACCGCTCGGAAATGAACGAGTGAGTAGCACCCGTATCAAACAAAACCCGAGCGTGCACACCGAAAAGTAAAACTGTACCTTCGGTGACATGCTCCGCCTGCTCGGCGTCCTCACGAGCTAACGCAAACACTCGAGCTGGGGCTCGAGGCCTTCCTGGTCGTCCTGTAGCTGGCGCGGCTGCCGCTACTGCTGGTACTGGCGCTCCACGCTGAGCTCCCTGCTGAAGTCTTGGGCAATCTTGATCTTGTGGTCGCTGCTCCCACACTTTAAGCATCTACCCGCTACTAACCAGCACTCGGAACCTCCATGGGTCTTCCCACAATGGGGACACTCTCTCTTCGCACCGGGGGAACGTACAGAAGGTACCTGAGAGTTGCTGACTGCCATTGTTTCTGCGGTGTCTGGTACACCGTTTTCCTCTTATCCTGCCGCTGGAAAGTCGCTGCCGGCCTCTTCTGCGAAGCCTTCTTCTCCTCAGATATGCTCCATTTCTCCCTCCTGTCTGCAGGCTGCGCTGAGGGCCTCGTCTAGCGTGCGGTGGTCGAACGCCACGAGTCTCGTCCTCAGTGATGGTTTGAGACCCATCACGAACTCTTGGTCTTCCTGCGCTCATCCTCTACTATATGCGGTGCATATTTAGAAAGTTCAGAAAACCTTGCCTCGTATTCCAGGACGGTCATTGATCCTTGCGTCAGGGAAAGGAATTCTTGCTCCATCTTGTCCTGGATGTGCTCTGGGACGAACTTGGCTCGGAAGAGCCTCACGAACGCGTCCCATGCCACATCAACTGCTCCGTCCTCGAAGCGCGTACGCAGTAGGGAGGACCACCATACATCAGCTCTCTCCTGCAATACACCTTCATAAGCACTAACCAACAATTTAACTTTGACAACAACATACAAGCATAAACTAAAGCATACCTGTAGCATGTAGGTGGCTAAGGTCACCTTGTCCTCATCAGGACACCTGATAGCTCGGAAGATTTTCTCCGTCTCCCTCATCCAGCTTTCTGCCATTAGCGGATCACTCTCCCCCTTAAAGAGGGTGGGGCCATCCTCTTGAATCGCTCCATGATGGAAGGTCCACCATGGTCCTGAGCTGGGGCCTGAGCCTGCTACATTAAACAATAACAATATACAATAAACACAATATCATGCAATTTAAATAGCAAACTACTAGGTTGTTTTATATTCTACCTGGGCCTCCAACTGGGCCTGGAGTGCTGCCTGGGTGTGGGCCTGCGTCTGCATGGCTTGCACCAGACCTTGCATGAATACTCCATAGTCCACTGGCGGTGGTGGGGGAAGCACAGGACCCTGTGGGGCCGGGGCCTGCTGCTCCGCCCGCTCCTCACGCCTCTGCTCGTCGTCGCGAGCTGGCACACCTCCACGTCGTCCACGGGAAGCCATGGCTGTAATAAAATTTCAGCCAATTAGAGCTAGGTTACTAATTCTCTAACCATTTTCTTATCTATCTTTCACTTCCTATTAGTGTTTCTACACATGTGGACATACTTAGCATGCAATGGGGATGATGACTTAGGTATATTCATGTGCAATCTCAACCGGTCGCTCTGATACCAATCTCTGTGACGGCCCTCATTATACCGGTACGGTTATACCAACCCACGTCGGTATAACAAGTGCTGCCACAGTGGGACATTTACCCAAACGATACAAACAGCTGAGATACACGCGAATATACAACAGAGTAGCGGAAGTAAAAGAGAACTATCTCCATTCATTCATCATCCACATTAACCATACATGATTTTTCGCAATTAACAATAAGGAACTAAGAGCTCACATAATTTAAATTGCTGAAATAGAATTACAAAATGTCCACATAATACATTCCTTTCATGATAATTCTAATACAATGTTCCAGTACATACTATGAAATACACAAATCTCAAGAACTCCAAAAACTAGCTAGTCTCCGCGCTCGGAGTCCGTCTCTGTGCCTCCTCCAAAGGTACTGTGTCACCAACTATACCTGTACGCCGAAGCAAGGAGTGAGTCCAAGGACTCAGCAAGCAACACTACTCATGATGTACACTTAGAAGTCCTAGTGGTTCTACATGCACATTACAATTAGCAACACATAGCATGCTGGTCAACTCAAGTTTTCAACCTATCATGAAAGTTCTACATTTTATACATAACTCATGCTTTCAGATTTTTAAAATAAAATCACCTATCACATGGTCTCTATTCAATTTACTCATGAACTTTAACCTTTAAAGAATCAAACATAAGAGCTATCAACATGAACAATTTACATGCATGAAAGGTAACGCAACTAGCATGGTTTTACACATTTTTAAACACATACATGAACCTTTTCACATGCTTTAGGTTGCTGATTTCATATAGTTTATCGCTGAAAACCTATACATGAGAGCTACAATAACGCATAAAACATATCATATGAACAATCCATCATGCTATTTGCACACATATTCATTAGTTTCCCTAACATGGACTCTAACATTTTTGCACACATAAACATAAGAATAACAACATGCATTTTCTGAATTCACATGGTTTCAGATTTAGTCTCACATGGGTTTCAATAACACATTTACACATCTAGAATTTCACATTTTCTTTACACTAGTTTCTTTTCACATGGTTACACTTTACACATACACATTCACATGTCACTTACACATTTACACATGGTCACATACACATTTCACATTACACTTTACACATTTTTAGGTGCCGTGACACATAGTCCAAACCACCAAAGAAGGACATATACACATCACATTACACATAGACGCCATCTAGGCATTCCAATGGCGACTCTTGGACTGCGCAGACCGGGAGAACAAGTCTCCACCCTAACCAGTGGTACTTGTCCACCTCCAGGATTCCCCCTAATGCCCTTAGGGTCACTTAACACATGAACTTTCTCAGGGGGACTTTTTCCTGATACAGCTCCACTGCCCTCTACGGAAGCAGTGTCACATTGGCACAGTTACACATTTACACATTTACCGTTTTACACTTGGTTTTACACATAAACTTCATCTCATTCACTTTCTCACTCACATGAATACCTCTGTTTTTCCTAACATGGTACTACAGAATTTCAAGGTTTAACACACAGTAAACACACTAATCATGCTGGGTTTAAACAAAATCTAATCACATTACGATCATATGCACGAATTATCACATTTCACATGAAAAACACATACTTTTTATTTACTGATCCAAAAGACCTGAAATTTTAACCACATGCTGTTTTCGGGTTCAAGGTCATACCCTCAATTTTCAGATTTTTCTGAGCTAAATAGGATTTACAGAAAATAAAACTAATTAGCATGCTATTAACAACTTAAGTTAACATGGGTCTAACACATTTTGCAAATTAGCCACTTGCTGTTTAAACATAAGCTATTCACATATGCATGAACTGAGAACACAAAATTTCCCTAATTCATACATCTATGGATTGAACACTACAAATCATTCTTGCATGCTTTTATTTACCGAACCAAATTATTTACAAATTAACAAGCATGGATAATTACCAAAATTTGCAAACACATATGCTAACCCACTGATCTTCATGATTAGACTAAAACCATGGCATTCATACACATTCTAATCAGGAAAACTAAATTTGTAAAATCAACACTTCATGCTCACAAGTTTAAGGAACACCATTTCCACATCCACCAACACACACCACATTCATCCACACACCACAATGCACAATATACATAGAGTATAAGGTTTACCATATATCCTCATCACGTAAAACATACCGAAATTAATGCATAAGAAGGACAGAACAGCTCACTGTTCTGTCCAGAAGAACTCGACGGCGGTCTCTGGCCGCTGACTCAGGGTCAGCGGCATGGTCGATGGACGCCAAGGATGATCTGGACGTCCAGGGACCTTGCCGTCTAACCAGGTCTGTGCAGAAACACAGACCCGAGCTCTGAATCTTGGGTGAATTGGAGGGTCTAGGACTCGAGGAAAAATCCATAAAATTCACAAAACCAACCTAGACTCATAAGGGGACATCAAGGATAGGTCACTTGCCTTTAGAAATTTCCTCCAAGGGATTTATGGCTCGGTGAAGACCTCCTTGGGCAGTCCCAGAAGTTGCAGAAACGCCTCTAGATCGCCTTCCTCCGGGCTCCTGGGTGATCTCCACGCCGAGGGGATGTCGGGGAAGCCTTCCTCGTTGGTCCAGCAACCTCCTTGCAGCAGGGGGACGCCGGATCAAGGTCCAAGGGGTCGGATTTGAGGGTGCTAAAATGGGTTTTTCTCACAGGCTTCTAGGGTTTTTCTTTCTCACTTCTCCTCTTGCAAGGTGAAGGAAAGAGTGGGAGAGTCCAATTCGGGTTCAGGGTTAAGGAGAGCCCTCACCCACTCACCATACCGATTTGACAACCTGAGAGCCGTTGGGGGACATCCCCCAATGGTGGCCATACCTTGTTTCAGAAGCTTGCAGCTCTGCTGCGCATGCAGGCCAGAGAAGTTGGCGTCCATATCGCTGGACGCCGGAGTTAGTGTTGGCGTCCATGTCTGGACGCTGACACCAGCTCAACGGCCTGGGCTTGACGCCAAGGTGGCCTTCGGCCAGAACCTAATTATGCAGAAAACCATGCATACCAAGCATATATACATGCAATATGTATATGGTATTATATCCACACTATCATCATGCAATATATACATTATTTATGTTAATATAAACACATGTACACGTAATTATACTAATTAATGCGTACGTAAATATGTACATACATACACAAGCATAAACATACACACATAATTGCAAATAATGCGACGGAAATTAGAGGGCCTTACACCCTCTCCCCCTTAAAGAAACTCGTCCTCGAAGTTGAAGACAGCATTGTAGTCATTCCACTTATTACCGAGGCAAAGCAGAGTGATGAGTCTAGGTTATTGCACATATTGGGAAAGTCCTTCCCCCTTAACCAGTTAGATAGAACAGTCCACCTCTAGGATTTCAATCCGTTGGCCACGGATTCTGTCATTTCATGTAGGTGAACATTACCATAGGGGCATCCATGGTATAGCTTGTAGTTTATCTATCATAGCAATGTTTATTGGCCAAATCAATTTAGAGCATATGGATACAATCAGGCCATTTACATTTGCATACAATCTATCATGCTCTTTCATACATCATGCATAAATTTATCAAGTGATAATGAAATATCACATAGCATGTCTTCTTAGTTCTGAAATTAAACTCTACTGTATAACAGAAACCTATCATGGTACTACTTTTATCAAAATCCATCATGTATATACAATGTCATGTTTATTGAATTCTATATGTATTCATCATAAAATCATAACAGTATGCACAGTGATCTAAAAATCTCAAAATTTTGATAGTAAATCTGACTCAAATCATACCACGGACATGCAAAATTTCATGATTTTCTGAGCTCTATAAATATTTTCATGATTAATCTTTATAAATCTGAACTACTTAACATGGTATAATAGTGATAGAATCATGCAGTTACCATGTAAAACTTTCATACAGCAAGTCTGTAGTTTTATCTAATAGCATTACAGTTCCTAACTACAACATTACCACATGAATCATACTTGCATTCTTTTCATTTCTCTTTTACTAATTCAAATAAAATCCAAAAGGAACAATCACATATAGCCCATACATCATTGCAATGACCTGTCCATAGTATAACAGCACTAAATCACATAAATATAACTTGGCCGAAACTTCATACATGCATGCATCACAGTTGAGCAAATATAATCAAATTGCAGAAAAATACAACACTGATACACTTAATGGCCAAATATGTGGCGTTTACACAAGGTCAATGGCCACATATCCTGTCGTTAATATCAGTAGACGGCGGCACATAGCGCCGTTAACATATAGTACATGTCCAAAACAATGTCGTTTACAAGAAATCAATGGCGGTCGATGATGTCATTTACATAAACTAAACGGCAGTCGATATGAACGTTAAGTTCATCCGTCCAGAAAACATAGAACTTCACATAAAATAACAGAACTTACACCCCTTCCCACACATTATTTAGATGGTTTAAAAAATCTGTAAAAATATTAAAACTAAATTATACACTATCCTAAACCGAACCCCCATGTCACTTGCCTCTAACCCTCCTACTGGAGTGACGATTAGGGATTCGAAGACGCCCGCCTTGGCAACAAGGCAGTCCTCCTCTCTGACTTCAATCACTCAAAACCAGCTTCTAGCACAGCTCCCCCGCTTGGAGAAGCTTTTTCCCTTGATGCTTGATGATCCTCCTTGGTCCAGCACGCTTCAGATCGCCCGAACAAAGCTCTGCAACCCTTCTCTCGACCCTCCTTTCTCTCTTCCAAAAACAGTGCGAAAATCTCCCCCAAAGGCCAAAATCGGGTCTTATAAAGATCCCTACGCCTAGCCCAAACCTAATCCTAGCCATTGGATCAGAAACGCACCAAATCCCCCTCTTAAATGCATGGAAACGGCCGACAATCTCTCGCCCGGAATGGTAACAACAAAAACAGGCAAGTCAGGTTAACGTCAACCCATGTTGCCATCGACCATGATGTAGACGTCCATCGATCCAGTCATTCACTAACTTTCCAAAAAACCAAATATTCCATAAAATAATAAACGACACAATAAGCTGTTGTTAACAAACAGTAAACGGCAAACGATCATGCCGCTAATAGTAGTCAACGTCAGAAGATGTTGACGCCAAGTTCAACACAGAACAACATACAACTAAATATAGAAAACCTACACAATTACATTGTTTAATTCAATAAAATCCTAGGGTACTACACCCTCTCCCCCTTAAAATAATCTTTGTCCTCGAGGATTGAGTTAGAAAACTCACCAAACAAAGACGGATATTGCTTCTTCATCTTTTCTTCAAGCTCCCAAGTTGCTTCTTCATGCGAGAAATTCCTCCATAAAACTTTCACAAAAGGAATGGACTTCGATCTCAACTCTTGCACCTTCCGATCTAGAATCTCTACAGGCTGCTCCGCATAGGATAAATCTGGCTGAAACTGCAATGGCTCATAACTAATCACATGAGCTAGATCTCGAACATACCTTCACAACATGGATACATGAAAACTGGGTGCACTGCTGCCAAGGATGGTGGCAAAGCTAGCTAGTATGCCACATTACCATCTTCTTCAATATCTCAAAGGGACCAAAGAACCTCAGATTCAACTTGCCTCTCTTCCAAATCTCACCACACCCTAGTTGGCGATACCTTGAGAAAAACATGATCTCCTACCTCAAAAGCCAAGTCTTTCCTTCTTGTATCCGCATAACTCGTTTGACGATCTTGAGCTGCCTTCAATCTTTGCACAATCAACTGGATCTTCGCTGAGGTTTCGTGCACTACTTCTGGTCCAACTAGATGCCGATCTCCTGCTCCCTCCCAACACAACGGGGATCTACAAAGTCTCCCATATAAAGCCTCAAATGGCGCCATACCTATACTCAAATGGAAACTATTGTTATATGCAAATTCCACAAGAGCTAGGTGGCATTCCCAATCTCCTCTCCAGTCCAGAACACAAGCCCTAAGCATATCCTCCAACGTCTGAATAGTCCTCTCAGACTATCCATCCGTTTGTGGATGAAATGCTGAACTCAACTTCACTTGGCTGCCAAAAGCTTGCTGCAAACTCTGCCAAAATCTAGAAGTAAATCTCGGATCACGATCTGAGATAATCGACTTCGGAATCCCATGCAACTTCACAATGCCATCAATGTACAATCCAGCCAAGCTCTCTACGGACTGCTTCTTCTTCATAGCCAGAAAATGAGCACTCTTTGAGAATCTATCAACAATCACCCATATAGAATCATTCCCTCTAGCCGATCTAGGCAATCCAGTCACAAAATCCATAGTCCCTTGCTCCCACTTCCATTGAGGAATATCTAGCTTTTGTATCAAACCTGAAGGTCGCTGACATTCTGCCTTCACCTGTTGACATATCAAACATTTTGCCACAACATCTGCAACATCCCGCTTCATGCCAGACCACCAAAATGAACACCTCAGATCCTTATACATCTTCCCACTGCCTGGGTGAATAGAGAACTGCGATCTATACGCTTCCTCCAAAATTTCCTTCCGCAGATCCGCATCATTAGGGACACATACCCGATGATTCAAACGAATCACACCATCTTCATCTCTAATAATGCCAGCCTTTCCAACCAACTCCTGTAATAGTGGGTCATCTTTTTGCAAAGCAATAACCCTATCATGAACAGAAGATCTAAGGGTCAACTGAGCTATGAACATGCTGCACAACTGCGGTTCTAGAACAGCCAATGATCCTGAAGCATCTTCCAACATCTTCCAGTCTTGTCGCATCATTTGCCTCTTCCTGCTCAATGCATCTGCCACCACATTGGCTTACCCTGGGTGGTATGAAAGCTCAAAGTCATAATCCTTTAGAAATTCAATCCACCTCTGCTGCCTCAAATTCAACTCCTTCTGAGAGAATAAATATTTGAGACTCTTGTGGTCTGAGAAAGCTCAAATCTCACTCCATACAGATAGTGCCTCCAGATCTTTAAAGCAAGACCACTGCCGCCAGTTCCAAATCATGAGTTGGCTAATTGCGCTCATGCTCCTTGAGTTGCCTAGAAGCTTATGCCACAACTCTACCTCCCTCCATAAGAACACAGCCAAGCCCAATCTTCGAAGCATCTATGTAGATAGAGAAAGAATCCACACCATTGGGTAACACAAGCACTAGCGCTGAGGTCAATCAAGTCTTCAGCTCCTGGAAACTCCTTTCACAAGCCTCTGACCATTCGAACTTAACTCCCTTCCTAGTCAGCCTTGTCAAGGTAGCCGCAATAGAAGAGAAACCCTCAATGAATCTTCTATAATAGCCAGCCAAGCCAAGGAAACTCCTGATGTCAGCAGATGATCTCGGTATCTCCCAGTCAAGGACAGCTTCCACCTTAGTCGGATCCATAGACACCAATTCCAGATATGACATGCCCCAAGAAAGGACCTCCTTCATCAGAAGTTGCACTTACTAAATTTGGCATACACTTGTGCTCCCTCAAGACTTTTCAGCACAATCCTCAAATGCTCTCTATGAGTTCCTCATCAGGTGAGTAGATCAGCACATCATCAATGAAAACCACCACAAAAGAATCAAGATACTATCGAAAGACCCTGTTCATCAAGTCCATGAAAACTGCTGGAGCATTTGTCAAACCAAATGGTAAGACCAAAAACTCATAATGACCATATCTCGTCCTAAAATCGTTTTAGAAGCATCCTCCGACTTGATTCGGAGTTGATGATAGCCAGAACGAGATTGATCTTAGAAAACACCGAAGCTCCACGCAACTGGTCAAACAAGTCATCAATACGAGGTAAAGGATACTGTTCTTAATAGTCACCTGATTGAGCTGCGGTAGTCAATACACAGCCTCATCGACCCCATCTTCTTCTTCACAAAGAGTACAGGTGCTCCCAAGGTGAACACTCGGCCGAATAAAACCTTATCAAGCAATTCCTGCAGTTGCTCCACAATTCCGCCAATTCTGCTGGTGCCATACAATAAGGAGCAATAGAAATAGGTGCTGTTCCAGGTACCAACTCAATACCAAACTCGATCTCCCTTGTAGGGGGCAAACCAGACAAATCCTCGGGAAAGACATCACTAAAATCCTGGACAATATCAATATCCTCCACGGACAAGACCTTCTTCGAATCTTCAGATACCACCATACTAGCAAGAAAGCCATTACGACCCTTGCTCAACATCCGGGCTGCCTTCAAGGCTGAAATCACAAACTTACCCGACATGTTCTTGGGTAAGGGATGAACAAACTCCTCACCAGGAATCTGGAAAATGATAATCTTCCTCCTGCAATCCATAAGGGCATAATGCTCCTCAAGCAAGTCTAAGCCCAAAATAGCATCGTAGTCCTTCATCTTCAACAGATAAAAGCTATCGGGCAAAACTCGCTCTTCAATATTCATATGAAGAGAAGCAAAACATTGCCCAGTCAACACAGTCCCGACTGGAGTATGAACAGACAAGGGAATCTCCAACACTTCTGGAACCAAACTACTCTCCTTCATCAAAACCTTCGCAAACTTCTCGGAAATAAAGCTATGTGTAGCACCAGTATCAAACAAAACTCGAGCATGCATTCCCATAATCAAAATTGTACCTTCTGTGATGTGCTCTGCCAACTCTGCCTCATCTCTCACCAAAGCGAACACTCGAGCCTGAGCCCTCAGTCTCCCTACTGCTCTCGGTTCCAGTCTAGCTACTACTGGTGCTGCCGCCGCTACAGTCTACTGTGCCATCTTCGGACAATCTCGGATCTTGTGGTTCTTGTCACCACACCTTAAGCATCTCCCAGAAGTAACCCAACATACCTCTCCTCCATGACGCTTCCCACACTAAGTACACAAGGGCTTTTCTGCAACTGTGCCTCCACCTGGTGTCAGTGCAGCCACTCTCGCTGGTACCACTACCCTAGGCTGAAATGCTGGGACCTTCTTCTTCTTATCCTGCCATTGAAATGCTGATCCAGGCCTCTTCAAAGAAGCCCTCTCTCCTCCAGTACACTTCCATCTCGGCTTCC